>JAJPUD010000035.1:361164-424544 GCA_023553655.1 Myrmecobius fasciatus
AATGTTTGGTAGAATTCACATGTAAAACCATCTGGCCCTGGAGATTTTTTCTTAGGGAGTTGATTAATAGCTTGTTCTATTTCTTTTTCTAAAATGGGGCTATTTAAATAATTTATTTCCTCTTCTGTTAACCTGGGCAATCTATATTTTTGTAGATATTCCTCCATTTCATTTAGATTATTGAATTTATTGGCATAAAGTTGGGCAAAGTAACTCCTAATTATTACTCTAATTTCCTCTTGATTGGAGGAAAGTTCTCCCTTATCATTTTTGAGATTAACAATTTGATTTTCCTCTTTCCTTTTTCTGATCAAATTAACTAAAGGTTGCCTAAAAATTTTATCAAAAGTTGAAAAAAGACTTCCCATGAGATTTTATAGTCTGGCGAGTTAGTGTTCCCTGAGCCTTCAAAGTTGGATTTGAAAGTGAGACTTTGCTTGTGAATAAGAAATTATGTCACATTCTATCACCTTCCAGCATGGCTTTGCATTATTAAATTATAAATTTCAAATTAGGAAGCACCTTAAAATCATCTAACAGACATTATTAATATGATTATTATATGAATCATTCTTATTACATTTATTTAGCCCCAAATTAATTCAGATTCAGGATTCTTTAATTAATTAATTAAATTTTTATTGACCTTGGGGGAGAAGAAGGTACTTGGGCATATCTTTTCAACAACTATGCTCCTCGTGATAGTCTGTGATTGTGAATCATGGAAAAGTATAATTTCAAAAGAAATTTCAGATGACATATAGGTCAATGGGGAGATGTATGTGGGTATAAATGGGCTGTAATATATTACCTATGATGATTTGTATAAAAGAAGGCATCTCTAAGTATATGGAGGGTCAGAAAATGAAGTGGACCAGTAGGGCAGCTGGATATAGAACTTAAGTGTTCTACAGACATATTTAAAATATTAAAAGGTTCAGAAGACCTTTTAAATTTTGGATAGAGCTTCTACATTTTATATAAAGACATGAAAAAAATCTTACCAGATGAGAAAATATGGATAGACTTGTGATCTCTAACACAGGAAGGAAGAACTAAATCAATGTGATTGGGAATTCGGTGACACACCAAAGTATAGGAATGACCCAAAAAGCTTAGAGCCATTTTAAGCTATTTTGAAGCTTAAAAAGCACTTTTTGGTATATCCAAATACACACACACACATATATTATATATAACATATATATATATATATATATATACACATACATATATATATGTGTATATATGTATATGTGTGTATACACACACATACATAAATTTGGCTTATTTTTGTAAGGAGATTCATGATCACACAAAAAAGAAACTGCCTCCCCGGATCAACGGAATAGAGGATAAAACAGAACCAACAAAGCTAATTAATTTTTTTAAAATAAGATCTGTGATTTTTCATTGATGTAGAAAATTTTCTTGTGAGGAAACAATGCAGATCAGCAATTATTTTTCAATTTGAAGTTTTAGAGATATGTCTAAGGGTGGGGACTGATTAAATAACATGTACTGGGTTAGGTTCTATAAGCATGTCAGAGGCACATCTTGAATCCAGGTCCTTCTGACTGTGAGATTACCTTTCTTCCACTATGCCATATCAACTTCTATTTAATAGCATGAAATTCAACACACATGCCATTGTTTCAGTACATCAGAGCCTTTATCTTACATGAGGACTACTGATGCACAATCCACTAGGTTTGAATTGATTCAAAGAAAAAGAAGAGACACATCTCTTTGGAAAATAGCAAAAGAGACAGATAAAAGCCCCCATCCAGAATGATAAGAAAACTCTCTATGGAAGATTGGTGGAGAGATAGAAGCAAATAGAGCATAGGGTGACAAAATCAGGATAAGTTTTCATCTGCCCTGTTGTAGGGAGCACCTACCTCTATTAGAGCATGGATCCATGATTATATTGTCATCCTAATTTCATTTAATCAATAATAAGTATAGTTTGGAGTTTTTCTGGATCTATCTTTTCATTTTAAATCTTACCAGTCCTTTTTATGTTCAAAGACTAAAAACAGTATTAATAATTTTACATTTCAATTTTGAAGGTTAAATTAAAATATTAAAACTCAAAATATAAACATGATGATTTCCATTTTTAAAAAAATGTTCTTATTTTTATATTTATATTTATAATACTTTCATATTGTAGGGTTTTTTTTTTTTTTGAGACTGACTCTTCTTAAATTTCTAAATAAGTATAGAAGTACAGTGGTAACTCTGGGCTCAGCTCCATCAATGATAAGTCACAAGTACTTTAACTTGCTCTGTTTTCACCCTGTCCTTGCTTGCTCCTCTGTAGGCAGCCTGATTCCCTCCCCCAACTCCTACTCCTGAGGCTCATCTTATTGGTGCCTGATTTAACTGCAGCCCCCCCAATTGGTTTTAGTAACACTGCGGCTCAGAATTGCTGAAATCAGTTCTTCCACTAGCCTAAGCCTCCTTAGGAACAAAGATAATAGGCATGTGCCACCATACCAAATAATATCTTTTTTCTATTTGTTTATTTAAATTGCGATCCACAAGGAAAACTCTACAAGGTTTAAATGTCTGGGAGTTGTAGAGGATCTTAATCTACTACCAATCAAAGTATAAGGTAGTTCAGTATTTGGATGAAGGTAAATATGATTTTCAATTTTTTTTTCTTTCACAACATTACAGCCGCTTATAAAATTTTAACTCATCTAGTTAAATTTATTTCTTTGGCCATGGGAATCAGCTACTTAATTAAGACTATAAAGAGCTAAATCAATCTCTCACAACTTTAGTGAAATTTTGAAATCATCAACTTTTAACTTTAAATTATTTAAAATGGTTAACTCAAAATCTTTTCTCAAGGCATAAAAGTTAATTGAATTTAGAAAATTGGCTTTCCCAGAGATTTTTCTTGATATAATCACTTT
This sequence comes from Myrmecobius fasciatus, assembly GCA_023553655.1. Lineage (NCBI taxonomy): Eukaryota > Metazoa > Chordata > Mammalia > Dasyuromorphia > Myrmecobiidae > Myrmecobius > Myrmecobius fasciatus. The sequence continues at coordinate 364,092 of JAJPUD010000035.1, forward strand.
CTAAGTATCTATATGGAGCAATAATTTCCTATTGAAACTCTGTGATTTTTTATTAGAGAGAGACACAGAGAGAGAGTAGTATGTCTCTCTCTGAGATGTACTCTAAATGATAAATCCTAGTGTTCTTTAGTTCATTTCTTAGGAACTATCCTGTCTCAAAAGAGTGTTGTGTAAAGTAGTTTGATCATGAAAGTATAAAATTATAAATTTATAATTAGAGGATTATCTAATCTTATTCTTTTATTTTGTAGATAAAGAAACAGAGGTTCAGAGACATAAGGTAAAGGCAACATAGTAAGGGAAGAAAGCACTCCTAGAATGGTATTCTTAGCAATAAATCAAAAGTATTTATTATTTGATTACTTCTCTACTATATGCCAGGCATTGTGCTAAGTAGTAAAAATACAAAGAAAGTACTTGGTCCTTAGGAACTTTACCTTCTTATAGAAGAGATGACATGAAAACAACTATGTATATATAAGGTGTATATTGTATAAATGGGAGATGATCTCAAAAGGAAGTTACTGGGGCTGGATTGAAGAGGGAAAAAGAGAGATTAGAGAATTTTTCTTGCAGAAGACTGTTTGAGCAGAGTCATTAAAAAAAAAGAGCCAATAGTGAGAAAGGATAATCCGGGGATCTCTTTATATCAAATCCTAGAAGCTGTCAAAGTGATTCCCAAAACTTAAGTATGGCCATTTATTCTCCTAACTGAAAAACTCCAGTAACTCCCTATTATCCCAAAAATCAGATATAAATTCTTTTTAGAACTCTTTATGACCTAGCCCCAACCACCTTTTCCAGCTTTCCTTCCCTTCATGTAGATTGCAATCCTAGTAAACTAGCTTTTTTACTGTGTACTTCATATGTAACATCCCATCTCTCATGTCTACCTTTACATTGCTTACATCTCATGGTTGGAATGCACTTCTTCCTAATTCCTGGTTTCCTTCAATACTCAGATGAAATATCACCTTCTATATAAAGCCTTCATTGCTAGTTCCTTCCTTGCAAAATTATCTTGTATTTCTTTTCATGGTAAATAGAGAGATGACTTCAGAGCCAGAATCTTGGTGCAAAACCTGCCACTGATACATATCATCTGTGTGACCCTGGACATGTCATTTTAACTTTGTTGTTCTGAGGAAGAGCTCTAATACTCTAAGTTGCCAATCTATATAAGTTGAAGAAGTTTCTTATCACGTGCTCCCTACATTAATGAAATCAAAGACTTAGTCCCTATCTCATTTCCTTTGTGTCTCTCTATGCATTAGATTATGTTTTCTCTTGTGTATGTAATCTCTCCTATCCCAACTATATTAAAAGCTCCTTGAAGACAGAACGCATTTCAGTATTGTCTTTCTTCTCCATTGGCTAGTATAGTGTCTAGCTTGTAGTGGTTATTTAAATAATTTTTATTGATTGAATGACCCAAGTCATCTTGTCCTAATTATTGCTTAATGTCACTCTTTGGTCTTATACTTATGGTTTCCCTTCTAAAATTCTAAAATATCTCTTAAAGCAACATAATGGATATATTTACAATTCCTCTCTCCCTCTTCCTTATTCCCTCCCACCCCCTAAAAAATCCTGTATGGTAAGTGTAACATTGTTTTTCACTAAACCAGAAAGAATTGTGACTAAATGAGGAGCAGCTAAGTGTCCCAGCACAAAGTGTTGTACTTGGAGACAGGAAAACCTAAGTTCAAATCCTACCTCAGGTACCTCCCTTGCTATATGCCCCTGAATAAATTATTTAATTTATCTCAGCTTCAGTTCTTCTGTAAAATGAGTATAATAATATGACTGATTTCCCAGGGTTATTGCGAGGAACAAACAAGATAAGGTATGTAAAACATTTTATAAATCTTAAAGTGCTATATACATGATAGCTAGTAATAATGGTAATACTAGTAGTAGTACTAGTAGTGATGGTAGTGGTAGGGGTGGTAGTGATAGTGGAGGTGTTAATAGTAGTACTAATGGTGGTAATAGTAGTGGAAGTAATAATAGTATATCAGGATACTTCTCTAATCTTTTAGAAAATAAACTGAAAGATCTCTATGAACTCAAAGAGAATAAAGCAGAATTGGAACAATTTACAAAATGGTTACTGTGACATAAAAGAAAGAAACATTGAAAGGCTTCAGGAGTCTGATCAATGTAGTGAGTAATCATGAATTCAGAGAGTTAATGATGAAGAGTGACATTTATTTCTCAGAAAAAAAGTAGTGGACAATAGATGTCAGGCATTGAGTCAGAAAACATTTATCAAGAGATTTCTCTGTGCCGGCACTGTGCTAAGCGCTAGGCAAACAAAGAAAGGCAAAAGACAGTCCCTGGTCTTAGTCTAATGGAAGGGAAAATATACAAATGGCTATGTACAGTCAACAGAAAAACAACATTAATTGGAAGTGCTCTCAACAAGACTGGGAAAGACTTTAGATAGAAGGTAAAATTTTAGTTGGAATTAGAAATGTAGTTATGTGTTAAATGTGAAAGATGTGGTATGCCATTTCCAACATGGCCAATGGACTGACTTGTTATGTTTAACTCTACTTATTTGTTACATGAGATAGTTTGATTGTAGGGGAATGTTACTGAGAAGTAACAGTAATATTAAAAAAGAAAAAATCAATAAAAAGGTTTTTCAAATTAAAGAAATGAAATACCAGCCACTAAACTGGAAAAATGGGAATATATATTTACATATTCATATATATGTATATACATACATACATACTCATACATACACACATATATAATGGTAATATGCATATATATGCTAATATACAATATTCCTAGTATAGAATATTTTGAGAGCTTGATACCCATTATATATGTATATATTCATATAATGAAAATATATATGAGATTGTAACAAGATACATAGAGAAAGAAAAGGAGTAATGGTTTCTGGAAGAGGGGAAGAGCTTATGGAAAATTAAAGGCACAAGACAGCCAGTACATTGCTTCTGGTGATAGTAGCATTGGGGCAAGCCAGCAGCTACTCAAAATGTATCAGATGTTCCTGATGTCAATGAGATAACTGAAAATTTAATAACAGCATGTAGTAGTTACAGGACAAAGAGTGGAGTGAAATGGGTTGCAAATATATACCATGAACATAAAAGCAAAGGAGTGAGTTTTTCTGGGAAAACAAGCAAACAGCGACTACTCATAAAAGCTTTTTTTGAAAGCTTCACAATCTCTTACAAGATAATAATCATCCCACCAAATGCACTCTGACTCAGTGGAGACAGTGAAGCAAACTGCTTAGAGAAAACAGAAATCTGAATGAAGGGTTCTGCCTAAGCCTTTTGCTAAGTGTGATCCAGCTGTGCATTTGACTTCATTCTTGACAAGCTTTATAATAAATTGTAATAAATTCACTGTGTCCAGATCCTTACTGATAGATTTAATTACCTGAAGGTAAACCAATTACCCCCAGAAAAGACCCATATTCATATGTTCCCATAGATGACTTCTGAATGGGGGCAAAAACATATACCACACAAATTATGATTAAGGAGAAATTTCTCAAGAGTGAGTCTAGACTACATGTATTCAATCAACACAGAGGGGACAGGAGCAATTTGTCTTATTTCATATACCCTGCATAAACCAAATTAGCCTCAAACCAATCAATAGTTAATCTCTATTTAACTTGACTTTTAAACTAGTTGACTAGTTATTCTCCAGCAAGTTTAAAAGTGGAAACACATGGCATAATTCAAGTTAATTTTTTGAGCTTTTGATTTTGTTTAATTCTTTTTCAGTTTCCTTTGACACTTCAGTCATTCATTTATCATCAAGACCTTCAGTTTGTGTGATACCTTTTCAAAACACTTCAACTAATTAAGTTGAAAGGCATGCTATGATTTCAGATAAGAATCCAATTCTTACATTTACTAGATTAGTTACCTCCAGGCACTCCAACTAATCTCCCTGAGCCTTAGTTTACTCACCCATAAAATGGGAATAGATAAAAATGTTTATAAAACTGCTTATGCAATATTATTACAAAGCGTTGTCTTAAGGAACTATACAAATATTTTATTACTATTATTAGATTTAGAGTTAGAGTTTGAAAGAATCTTAGTGATCATTTGTTCAACAGATAAGCAAACTGAGACCTTGAAAATGAAATGATTTGTCCAAGATCACAGAGTAATAAATATCAGGGGTGGGATACAAATTTATTTCCTGTGACAGCAAATTCAATATTTGTCCTTCTTTTAGTCATATTCTGAGTTTGATGTTCTTATTTTACATATTTTGATTTCCCAAATACTAGAAATGCTTGTACCTCATAAAGCTTGAAAAATGAAGTTTTAGGATGAGTAATGTCAATACTACTTTATCCAATTGTAAAAGAGTATTGACCTCATATTGTATACCCTTAGCTCTCCTCTCCCAACTGATGACCTCACTTTACACATCAACTCCCTCCCCCCAAAAAAGGAGGTCATTTGCCAAGAACTCCTACTTCTACCCCTTTTCTCATGTCACACTATTCAGACTTTTCCCTACTCTCTCCTCCATCTCTCAAATAAAAGAATGATCTTTTTCCTTGCCAAAGAAATTTTAACATACAGCCTTGATCTACCAACTTCTCTAGGAGATTGCATCTCTATCGTCCCCATTCTTGCACTAATCTTTATTTCTCTCTATCTAATGGCTCCCTCCCAAATGCTACAAATATGCTCATGATTCCCCTATCCAAAAACAAAACAAAACCTCACTTGACTTAATTCTATTAGCCATTGTATAATATGTCTTTCCTTTTCTTGACTCAACTCCTCGAGAAAGCTATCTATATTCAATGTTTCAACCTTCATATAAAAAATGTCCTACAGTCCTTAGGGTATAATGGCAAAACACGTGCTAATACATATTCTTTAGCCTATTTTTTTTTCACTGATAAAATGATATCAGTATTTGATGTTGAACCATTTGACAGTGTCAAAGACTTGGATGGCAAGAATTTTCTAAGTCTTCAGTAGCTGTATCTATAATACCTGTGGAGCAGTTCTCATGCTGTTTCTTCACAGAGGTTTCTTTCCAGGGTGATGGTTGAGGACATTACCTTAATTATCACCTCCTTTCAGAGGTGATTATTATTACCTCAGGATTCTGAATCTAAGAGCCTTGTGAATGGTAATGCTTCCAGCCCAATACCCTGAACAGAAGAACAATGTACCCAATAAAAACAATACTATAAAGATAATTAACTGGAGAGACCTAGTAATTAATCAATGCAATGTTCCACCACAACTCCAAAATGCCATCTACCTTCAGATAGAGAACTAATAGACTCAGAGTGCAGATTGAAGTGTATTTTTTCCTTTTTTTTCTTGTTTTTTTTCCAGCACTTGTCTAATGCAGAAATATGTTTTGCATGACTGTATATTAATAATAAACCCTTCACAATGGATGGCCAAGGGGGTGCAGAGGGGCAGAGAATTTGAAAATAAAAATAAAATTTTACAAAAAGGACACCCCTCCAATAAAGTTTAAAACCCAGCAAGATTAAGTGTCACTCCCATAGTTAGAGAACTAGTCAGTACCAGAATAAGAATTCACATTTCTTGACTTTTAAGTAAATACTCTCTAGGAAGAAATACAAGGAAAATATGGCAGAAAACCAGAGACTTGGATTTAATTCTAATTCTGCCACCAAACTGATTCTTGATTAGAAGGAAATACATAAAGCTTCTTTCTATATTTTAACTTTCCCTTTAATAAAAAAGAGACTATGTTCAACTCCCTAAGTCACAGGGATACATACAACTTAATGATTTAATATTTTCAAATAACTTTAAAGTCTGCATATAAAAACATTAAATATAGGCCATTAAATATACACAAGGAAAAATAGTAATAATTTTTGTTTGAATATACTATATAAAGGGAGTTAGTTAACCTTTAAAAGTTAAAATATTAAAGATGAATATATAAATATCAGAGGCAACAAAGCCAATAGTTATTTCAGTGCCAATTATAACTGACCCAGAAATTAGTAGCTCAAAAAAGAAAAAAAATAAACAAAAATGACCCAGACATAGACTGTCTTCTTTCCCTCATTCAGTCCAACTGGCTAGAAATCTATTGGCAAAATTTACACATCTACAATATTTTGAGTTTCAAAAGCATACAAGTCCCAGATGGTATGGTTGGCTCAATATTCCTTTATTATTGTGTTGTCATTGCAGATACCTTAGAGCATAGCTTCCATAACTCTGTTAGTCCTTTCCAAAAGTATCCCAAAATGATTGACTCAAAAGGACTAATAAAACTACAAATTTCTATTTTATTATAAAATGTAAAACAGTCCAGATATTTCAGTGAAGTTTCACATCCAGAAACAACTTACACATTAGTGAAATATAGACACAGATTCAGCTTTGTCCAAAAAGTATTGGCTAGAAGATGGGACAGAGATGATCCAGATGTTCATTGGCTTCCAAATGGATATTCCAGAACTATTTATACTTATGGAGAAAAAGAATCAAAATATCTATATTCATTATCCATTTTTTTCCCAGTCCACCTGGCAGGCCCTAAACTTGTAGTCTCAAATCAAAATTGAGAGCTCCAGTGATAACAGGAAATTAGAAAAAGAAAAAAAAAAAGCTCTCAAACATTAACTCTCAGGCAAGTCCTATGCTATCCATATTTCCACTGTTTCTAAAGCAGTTTCTTTGAGTTGTATAAAAGGGAAAATGTTTAAAAGAGATCCTTAGTTTTTTTTAAATTTACTACAGCTGCAAAGTTTAAAGATACAATGCTCATTTATGTGTGGCTCTTCCTTTAGTGTTGAAGAACATTAACTGGACTCATTTAATGAGCATTTATTAAACTCTTAACTATATAACTGGCATTGGGTTGGATGCTTGTAATTTTAAGACAAATGCCAGGAATGCTCCTTTCTTTTAAGGTGTTTACATTCTAATGGAAAGAAGTACTAGGGAAGGGACAGTAAAAAAATTGGGAAACAATAGATAAAGTAAATTCAAAGAAACATGTTGTGATAGGTTGCATTTGAGTTGTCTTGAAGGGACAAAGAGATTCTAGAGTGGAGGTGAACTTGATGAGCATGACAGGCCTGTATAAAAATATGAGGGAGATAATGTCATTTGAGTGCCAGTTCAACTGCAACATAAAATGAGATGGGAACCAATGTGAAACAAGTCTAGAGAACTATAGTTATAGCCATAGACTTTAACTACTGAGTAGAGCAGTCTATAAGTTATTCTAGAAGCAGTAGGGAGGCAATGAGATGAGAGGTAGGGAGAAGGTGACATAATGAGAGCAGTGCTTTAAGAATATAAATTTAGCAATGTGTGGAGACATGAGAAAGGAGAGAGAATAGATATAGGAAAAACCAATTAAGTTATTATTTCTATAGTCCAGGTGAGACTCTTATTCATTCTTTTTCATGCAGGTTTCCTTGAAGTTAAGGTCTTTATCATTTCTCTTTTGGGTTGTTATGAAAGCTTCCTATTTGGTGTCCCTGCTTTTAGCTTCTCTCCTTTGTAATCTATCCTCCATAAATTACTGAACTAATTCTTGTGTAATAAGAGTATAGTTTGGACCATATTGAGAGAAAGAGAGAGGAGAGAGAAAAAAAAAGATGGCAGAGGAAGAGAGGAGAAAGAAAGAAAGAAAGAAAGAAAGAAAGAAAGAAAGAAAGAAAGAAAGAAAGAAAGAAAGAAAGAAAGAAAGAAAGAGAAAGAAGGAAAGAAAAAAGGAAGAAAGGAAAGGAAGGAAGGAAGGAAGGAAGGAAGGAAGGAAGGAAGGAAGGAAGGAAGGAAGGCAGGAAGGAAGGAAGAAAGAAAGAAAGGAAGGAAGGAAGAAATCAAAAAAGAAAGGAAGGAAGGAAGAAAGAAAGAAAGAAAGAAAGAAAGAAAAAAGAAAGAAAGAAAAAGAAAGAAAGGAAGGAAGGAAGAAAAAGAGGGAAGGAGGGAAGGAAGATGGAGGGAAGGAAGAAGGAGGGAAGGAGGAAAGGAGGGAGGAAAGGAGAGAAAGAGGAAAAGAGGGAAGGAGATAAGGAGGGAAAGAGGGAAGGAGAAAAGGAAGGAAGGGAAAAATCTGGGAAGTATATAAATTCTAGTGGATCTCAGTGACTCAAAGTCCAGCATTCTTTCTATTTTGCCACACCAACCTCCCATAAACTCAAGACAAATAACAATGCATTCAAAAAAAATTTGAAAAATTAGTTTTTTGATAGAAAACTCACCAAACAGCACTATAAACTGTTATTTGAAAAGGAGAAAGAAAAATACTCGTGTAATATACCTATAGCTTTCATTCAGTTACAATTCAGGCTAAATGTTAGAGGACAGCACAAAAACAAAAAACATAACAATTATCAGAAGAGAATAGGGTCAGAAATAATATTTGTGACCTTAAGAAGTCATATATGAATGCCCATATTATGGGTAAAGAATAATATGAACTTAAAAGTTTAATAATAAAATGTAAATATGAACTCATAATCATAAAGTGGTTTCATCTTAAAGATTAAAACTTCGTTAAGACTTTTTTATAAAGCTTTTTATTTACAAAACATATGAGTGATTTTTCTACATTGACCTTTGCAAAAACTTTTTTTTTCCCAAGCTTTTCCCCTCCTTCCCCCCACCCCCACCCCTAGATGACAGGTAATTTAATACATGCTAAATAGGATAAATTATATGACAAATCCAATACATGTATACATATCTATACAGTTATCTTACTGCACAAGAAACATCAGATCTAGAAAGAGAAGAAGAAAAAACAACCTAAGAAGGAAAACAAAATGCATGGAAATATTCACAGAAAGCGTTAAAATGCTGTGTTGTGGTTCACACTCAGTTCCCACAGGCCTCTCTCTGGATGTATATGACTATCTTCATCACTGAACAACTGGTTTGAATCACATCATTGTTGAAGAGAACCATAAGACTTTTTTTTTAGAAACCCTGCATATCACTTTAATGATAATTTACAAAATGTTTTCTTCACCAAAAACCATGTCAATAGATCATTTTGTTTTTGTTGTCAAGGTTATATTTGACTCTGTGTTACTTCTCCAAGCTTACATAGCTAGTAAGTATCTGAATTTGAACTCAGGTCCTTCTGATTCTAAGGCTAGCACTCACTCCACTGTGTCACTTTGATGTCTCCTAAACAGATAATGCAACTATCATTTTCCATATTTGACTTACAAGGAAGCAGAGAATCAGAGGCTAAGTCATTTATCCAAGATTATTCAGTGTTTGTCAGAGATGTGATTCAAGCCCCAGTGTCTTAAATTTAAATCTAGTTGTTAGTTTTAGTTTTAGTTTTTTTCCCCTTTCCCACTGTATCAGGCTATTGCCCATCCTCTCCCATGCCCTATTAGAGTCATCACCCTGATTTAATAGATGGTTCTCAATACCATAATTAATAATCAGAAGATACGTATTGCACAGAATAAGCAGGTTCTGCTAGACTGGAACTTCCATTTTCTTCAATAGTAGAATAATAGCGTTACATATAGGCTGTTAGGTAGTATCACCCTAGAGTTCTGGACTTGGAATCAAGAAAAGCTGACTTCAGATCAAGACTCAGACACTTCCCTATGCAAGTAACTGTGGGTAAGTTATTTAATCTTTCTTAGTTGTTCTGTGCAAGGAGTAAATGTTGAAAAGTATCTTTGCATGTGTTTTGAAAAAAAAAGATATAAAAAAGTTGTTCTATGTAATAGAGATTATAATAGAAACTACTACCTCTGAAGTTGTAGGGATCAAACAAGATAATATATGTGAAATGTTTTGTAAACTTTGAAGTTATATATAAAATGTAAGATATTATTATTTTAGATATAGCTAGAAGACACACTGGATAGGACAGTTGGACCTAAAGAAAAGGATAACAGATTTGAATTTACACCCCAGACACTGTTGTGTGAACCTGGACAAGGTATTTAACCTCTGTTTGCCTCAGTTTCCTCAACTGTAAAACAGGAATAATATTAATAATATCTATCTACTGTCTTTTATGTAGATATGATTTCTCTTGCACAACAATGATAAGTTTGGAAATATGTATACATATATTCGATTTGCCAAGTATTTTAACATAATTAACATGTAGTGGATGTCCTGCCATCTAGGGGAAGGTGGGGAGCTGGGGGGAAAAATCTGTAACAGAAAACTATGTAGGGGTTGGTGTTGAAGAATTACCCATACATATGTTTTGAAAATAAAATAAAATTAAAAAAAATAATAATATCTATCTACCAGGGTTATTGTAAGGATAAATGAGAAGATATTTTCAAATGCTTTGTAAATCTTGATGTACCATTTAAATGCTAGTTATTATTATGATTTCATACTCTTTTTTATCATCTGCATGAAAATACATACTCTTGCTTTGACAATACAGTATGTAGTATGTTGTTGTTATTGAGTCATGTCTAGCTGTTCTTGACTCCTTGAACTATGCTGTCTAGGAAGGTTTTCTTGACAAAGATACTGGATTATTTTGCAATTTTCTTCTCCAATGGATTAAGGCAAAGATTTAAATGACTTATCTAGGCTACACAGTAAGCATCTGAATCTGGATTTGAGTTCAGGTCTTTCTGACTCCAGGCCTAGCTCTCTATTCCATCTAGTGTAAATTGCTATTATTCAACGAGCTTACCTGCAAAAATGTCTGAAACTAGTGTGGCTTGATTCATAATCAAATCAATAGTACCATATAGCTTCTAGAAAGTACATGTCAATAGATTCCCCTCTGGGCTCTAGTCACTATTCCTGCAACTTTCAGACCAAAATATACTTTCCTGGTCACTACTTATCATTCATTATATGTTGTTCCCCTCTCCCATCCATCATCAGTCTTCAGTTATTCCAGTCATATCTGCCTCTTCATGACCCTATTTGGGTTTTTCTTGGAAAAGGTTCTAGAGTGGTTGGGTATTTCCTTACCTAGCTCATTTTGCAGATAATACAATTGAGACAAAATTGGAATTGAGTGAATTGCCCAGGGTCACACAGCTAGTAATTGCCTAAGGCCAGATTTGAAGTCAGGAAGAGGAATCTTCAGGAGTCCCATCATAATCTCTTTCAAATTCTGCTGTAAACTTCTTAATACAACTAGGTGACTCATAAATAGATCAGCTGGCCCTGGAGTCAGAAAAGTCTAGTTTCAAATATGGCTTCAGATATTCAATAGTTGTGGAACTCAGGGCAAAGTATCTCCACAGACAAGGAAACTGAGGACTCCAGAAGTTAATTGATTTTCCCAGCATCACATAGCTAACAAGTATCAGAGGTTCAAATTGAACTCAGATCTTCCTGATACAAATAGATCCCTCTCTATACTATAAAACTCTGTCATGCATTGAGAAGGTCCAATTGTGATTAGGGAATGTAGGTGGTGCAGTAGATAGACCACTAGTCCTGGAGTGAAGAAGATATGAATTCAAGTCCAACACTAGCTATGTGATCCTGGGCAAGTCACTTACCCCGTTTGCCTCAGTTTCCTGCAAAATGAGCTGGAGAAGGAAACTGCAAACGACTCCAGTACCTTTGCCAAGAAAATCTCAAATGCGGACATGAATAGTTGGACGCAATAGAACAACTACAACAAATTCTGATTAGTCTCTTTGCTACTGCTGCTTTTTTGTCTATTCCATCAACAGGTTGCTTTCTGTTTAAATTTAACAGCCATTGAATTATGACTTCTACTTCTCTGTCCCCATGAAAAGCCTAGAACTAAAACAACGAAGACATGTTGACAGTTTCTAAAGGTCTTAAAAAATTGTTTATGAAATGTAAGTGTATAAAAGTGCAGATCTCCAGGATACAACAAAGAGGCTACATGCTTATTGTGTAAATTGTTTTGAGAACAGCAAGATTTTTAAAGAAAAAATACAAAAATAAAAAACATACTCTTTAAAGAAAAAAATCAATTGACATTGATTGCTTTGCTGAACCATAGATCACTTTTTTTAGAATGAAATGTAAATATAGGCAGAGACATGAAGAAAAGTTGTCTTTCCATTTGTGTTACAGAATATTTCCTTGCTGAGCAAAGATATGATAACAAGGCCCCAAGTATGCTTCATATTTTGTTTAGGAATGGAAATATTGAAAAAAATTATTATGGATGATGAGAGATAAGACTTTCACAAGGGATTACAAAAATCTGGGGCTGGAAAAATTCAGTTCTTGATTTTCTACTAAGGGAGGGAGAGAAGAAAAGGAAGAAGAAAAAGGAAGAGTGGAAAAGGAGGTGGAGAAGGAAGGATAAGGAGGAAGAGAAGAAAGACAAAGGAGAAGGAGGATCAGGAGGACAAGTTAAAGAAGGAAAAAAATAAAGAATGAAGGGGAGAGACTTTAAAAAGGGAAGAGAGGGAGGATTTCTATGAAAACAAAAGTCAAAATAAAAACAATTTTTAAAAATGAAATTTTGGGTTGTAAATATTTGTAACTTGGGGAGGTAAGATCTAGAAGGATATTAAACTTGATTAGATATTACATCGTAGTTTGGATGAAATAATTATTTTTGAAAGTAGTTGGAGGAGAGTAGAGAGATGAAAACAGGATTTGATTCTACAGCATTTGTATAAAAGTCAAAAAGGATGAGTGGTTATTAAATACTTGGAAGATCATATTAGGAAAAGAGTGAAATATATCAAATAAAGAAATGGAGAAACTGTGACTGGAGATATGAAGAAAAACTTCATTTAATGCAAAAAAAAAGGCTGAACTTAAATTTCATTGTAGAGTTTTTGGGATGCTAAAACTATCTTATCCTGACATTCCAAGCCCTTGACAATCCGACTCTAAACTATCTTTTCCATTTTTTTGTTATAACAACTTTTTTTGTTGTTCTTAATGCTGTAGCCAAAATGATCTACTAGTTATTCCCCCAAAATCACATTTTATTTCCCAGCTTTCTGCCTTTTCACAGGCAATGTTCCATGCCTACAATGCATTCCATTTTCATCTTTGCCTCTCATAATCCTTAGCTTTCTCCAAGGTTCAACTTCTTATAAAGATTTTCCTGACCTCTACAGATATTAGTACTGTTTCCCTCACCAAATTACCTTATTATCTTCTGTAACTTTACAATAATAAGCTCATTTTAAATCTAGAAGCTGATACTTCTAAGGTTCATGTTATTCCCTCCTTTTCAACTTTAGAGTTTTTTCTTTCTTTCTTTTTTCTCTATCTTTTCTCTTTTTCTTCTTTCTTTTTCTTTCTCTCTTTCTCTCTGTCTCTGTCTCTGTCTCTGTCTCTGTCTTTGTCTCTGTCTCTGTCTCTGTCTCTCTGTCTGTCTGTCTGTCTCTCTCTTCCTCTCTCCCTTCCTTTCTCTCTTTCTTTCTTTCACATAGTTATAAGTTCAGTCACAATTACTTTGCATTCCCAGTTAGAGGTTGGGCTTTCTGCCTAACTTTACATTTATAACTATCTCTAAATACCTCATATTTTAGTGGTCAAAATTCAGTTTACTGGAAACATTTAGGCAATGAGACAACACATTATATTACAGTGTCTGTGAATAGACAAGAACCAGAGAAGGAAATTCAGAAAGAGTAAACTCCTTGGGATCTTCCCCAACAAGGCTCTTTTGCTCCATGATATCTGAAGAGCTGATTACCCTCTTCAACATGCCCCTTTCTTCAACAGATCAGTCCTATGATTTTTCCTCAAAGATATGCTAGGAAGGTATACAATATGCTGTTATGCATATGGTCCAATATTTCTAATTCCTTTGTATTCTTTACTTGATGGCTATCCTGTTTGGCTATCATTTCATTTCACCAGTGACTCTCAAAAACTATTGACACAGTAAAAAAATCTTCCAATTGATTGATTAAAACTTGTTCTTACCTAATTAAGGTATCAGTTAAAATGTTGATTTCAAATCCACCATTACATTTGTATTTATTTTTTTGGATACAGATTGCATTTCCTACCCCCAAACCCCAGTTCTTTAATAAGAACAAGGACTATTTTGTTTTACTTTTCTTTATACCCTCAGTACCTATCATAGGATTTTGTACATAGCAGATGTTTAGTTGACTTAATGTTCATTGACTTAAATTAAATCGCAATAAGTATAAAAGTCTCCACAACAAATTAAAGTGCAGAAAGGTCTCAAATAGAGTTTCTCTTTCTCTCGGTCTGTCTGTCTCTGTCTCTCTCTGTCTCTGTCTGTCTCTGTCTCTGTCTCTCTGTCTCTCTGTCTCTCTCTCACACACACATACACCACATACAATCCTCTTTTGTATTCCTACTTTATTGCATCTGTTTCTGTATTTTTCACTTTTCCCTTTTTTATCATCTCACTTCCTCTAACTCAGTAGAGCTGATAGGTTCCTCTCTTTTCCTCTCTTATCCTTTTTTTGTTGCATTTTATTAAATTGAAATGCTTTTTTTGTTATTGCTATAATCGCTTACATGGCACATATAAAATATAAGGAAAAAAAGGAAAAAGGAGAAACATGGGAGAATGAAGGGATGGGCACTGAAGATATTAGAAACACCTTGTGTTCTGTAATATGTTTATAGTGAATTTTAAAATTGCAAGGGAAATTATATAACAAGGCTGTTACAAATGATGTTTGCCTTAAATCAGAGTGGAGAAACCATGACCTGGGGCCTAACTGGGGAGGAAAGGCAATGGAAACTTCATCTACTTCTCTGATTAAAGATGACAGCTGGCTATATTCATGAGTACCATATTCATGAAAAAAAGGACATGTGCTTGTGGGCTTGTACCTTCAGAAAAGAAGTCCTAGCTTAGATATGTTTTTAAGTCTCTCAGATAAGAGAGTTGAGTTCTTTTCTCTCCATTATAGAGGAATTTATCTTCTTTCTTTTAGGGATATATCCTATTCCTATCTTACTCTTAGCTTTCCATATATCCATACAAATTGCCCCTCATGCCCAATAAGGAAGAAAAAAAAATTCAGGTTTGGGAAACAATTCACAGACATATATAGTATACCTACACTAATATATACTATATTATATATATATATATCATATTTGAAATTACAAGCATTATATGTATATATTTGAGATGCCTACATTTTTATTTTTAGGGATTTTGCTTTTTGAATATCCAGTCAGTCTAACTTTTCAATTATCATTCCAGAGGTAAGCCTAGTTAAAAAAAAAAAAAAAACATTGCTAGAAGTCTTCCTCTTTTAGTTTCTCCTATTTGCTCTTTCAGGTCCTCTTTTCAGGAGGCCACAATGTTAGAAAATCTAGAGAAATTCCATCTTTTTTTTGCACAAGCATGTGTAGCAAGTGTAGCTGGCAACTAAAAAACATGTTCTCTTAATTATTTAGCCAGTCATTTGTTGTTTTGCCTGAGCATCTCAAACCTTTCTGAATTCTGATCAAAACATTAAACTAAGTGGAATGATTTCACTGCCATCAGGGGAACTGATTAAAAATAGCTTTCATCTTTCTTCTGTCCACAGTGATTCTAATTAAGAGCAATTGGAGAAAATATTGAAACCTGTAATGGAAAGTATTACAAATCATTATATATATACATATAAATCATAAAGCATTATAAATCAGTTGTAATCATAGCACAAAAATTTCATAAAACTTTACAAATTGAAATATAAAGTGTTTATGATATATATATATATATATATATATATATGGCATATATATGTGGGGGAGGGGTGTGGGTGTGTAAATATGTATGTAAACAACACAAATATAAAACAGTTCTCAGAGAATGTTGTTCACTTGTATGGTTTGGGCCCATATCCTTATTAAAACAGGACAGAATGGGAAGAGAAAACCTAGTTTCAATAATCTTAAGAAGGCTACTTATAGTCTTAGGTAAGACTTATCACATTATAGGCCTGACAGGAGAATTTCACAGATTATTATAGTTCACATCACAATTTAATCAATTAGAAAGACAAAGAGAAGCAGTTGGTTCAAGTCAATTTAATTCAATAATTATGAAGCATTTACAATGTGCCAGGTATTGTGCTAAATGATAGAGATGCAAAGATTAAACATAATAGTACCTGCCTTCAAGAACCTTGCATTCTACTAGAATTACTCTGAGAAAACATTTAAAATTTGGTGTTAACTATCACATGGGACTATGTATTCCTCTAACACAAAAAATACTGCTACTATTCTATTTTAAATATTATTATTGATTTCTACTTTTATCACAATCTTAATATATACAAAATAGAATGGATATTTATATAGACTAGGAAACGTATTATGCTGAAAATGAAGCTCTGTATTAGGTAAAGTTTGCTTTTTTTAAGCTTATAATAACATCAAATTTGTAGCTTTCAAAGCTACTTTGGCTTCCTTTCTGTCCTTTTTATTCTTTTATCTCCACTTTTTAAAAAAGGTGACTAAATAACCCTTATTTTTGTAGGGGGAGAGAATTATACTTAGTCTTACTTCTCCCTTGGTCTCTGAGCCTCCTTCCAAAATTAAGGAGGAAAAAAGGGAAAACAAAAAGTTCTATAACAAAGACAATTAAGCAAACAAATTCTTATATTGGCTTTATTTAAAAATGCATATCCCATTCTGCATCTTGAATTCATACATTCTTTTGGAGGCTTTGAATGTAGAGTTTTGATTTTGTTATCTTCTTCTGAGTGTGTATTTTGAGTTTTGTTGGTCACTATAGTGATTTTTTTCCTAAGGTCAGAATTTTTTTCTGTTGTTTCCTCATGTTCCCAGTCTATTACTTGACTTTTAATTCTATTAAAGTAGGTTTCTGCCTCCAGGGTGAAGAGAACATTGTCTCAAACTTCAGGGGTTTTGTGCAGCTGTTTTCAAAGATACTTTGAGGGACCTGTAAGTTTTCAGTTCTTCCAAGAAGGTATGATCTAAGGTGAGATGTGTTTACTACTCTCCTGGCCTGTGCTCTACCCTGTGAGTGACCACAAGTGAGCGACTTTTCTGCCCTGGAACTGTGAGGAGGGTCCTGACTCCAATGTGGCCACAAGCTCATGTATGCTAGTGACCCTTCTTACCCTGGGACTTGCTACTCAAGACTGCAACCCAGATTTGCGGATGAGCAAAATACCAGAGTCTTGCCTCAGTGCTAGCAAAAGCCCTTTGTAATCTCCTTCTGATCACTTGTTTGACTCCCCCCCCCCCCATACCTGTGGGCTAAGAACTCCAGAAGTAGTTATTGCCAGGGCTGATTCAGGGGCTGGATTGCTGAGCTGGGGCTATGTTGGTTTGGCCTGTGCTCCACTCTTACCCAGGTTCAACAGATCTCTCCTGCTGAATTTCTAAGCTGTCTTGGAGTCTGTGGGCTGGGATCTGGAAACTACCACTGCTGCCACAGACTCAGTCACCCCAGGGCTTGCTCCCAGTTTGCTGGGACTCAGTCTGCATTGATATGGCCTGAGCAAGAGCAGAATTTCTTCAATTTTTTTCTACTCACAACCTCTTTGCCAGAGAAATTTTTACACAATTTCATCTTGAATCTGAGCTGAGGTGTTTTGGGAAGCATTTGTGCATGCATAGTGCAAAGTACATATATTGTGTTTTCAGTACCAAGGCTACTGTGAAATCATTAAATGCAACAAGAGCAAGCACTGCCAGAAACACCTCAGATTCATTTTGATTTTTAATTAATTGTTGGTTATTTTATTCAGAATTTTTTTACTATTACCAAATTTTTTTGCAACACCAATATTCAGGGGATCATGACCCACAGATTAAAAAACTTTGTGCTCCATTGTGCTCCACTCTCATCCTGGTGCAACTGACTTTTCTGCCAAAATTCTAAATTGTTTTGGGATGAACCATTGTTTCACTCCATCTTTTTGTGGGTTCTGCCCCTCTAGAAATGATTTAGTTATTATTTAAAGGTATTTAAAAGGATTTGGGGAAAAACTTAGAGAATCCTTGCCTTTACTCCACCATCTTGGTTCTGACTCTTCATAAACTCTATCAAGAAGTGGGAAGCAACAAACTTCATCATCAGACCTTTAGGATGAAAGTTGGTTATTTGCTCTGATCCTCAGAAATCCCATTACAAACTAAAAGTCAATGTCAGTCATGAATTTCCCATTTAAAGTCTTTTTTTTGTTGATAGTGTTATAACATTTATAAATAACTACTAGTTGTGTGGTTTGTAATAGAGTTACATTATTATTGTTATAAATCTACTAAGGGGCAAAACAAAATACAACAGTGCAATATAATTTACCAAGTTGATGATGGCACCAATAGTTCTGTTACATTACCCCTTTTCCATTTTCATTTGCTGAATAATACATAAAAGTTTACTGCAAAATGAAGCTTAGTTATTTATCATAGTTATGATGCTCATTTTTGATACTTCTTTACTTTGCAGGGGAACCAGAAGATAATGGCGAAAAACAGAAGAAATGGAAATTAGGTATCTAGACATTATTTCTCTGAATAAGAATGAGATAAATGTTGAATTGCCATCCATTAAAAAGAAGATTGCTTACAAAATAGGGTGGATGCCATATATACTAAGAACCAATGGCAAGGAGTTACAGTTTACAAAGTGCCTTTGGTATGACAGAGAGGAAAACTCAGTTGATGGCTCTTTATGCCAGAGGACTACTGTGAAGATTCTATCTCACTTGGGAAGTCATGTCTTGTTTTCTAGGCAAGCGGTTGTGATTATACAGAGAATCTATAAACTGGTATAGAAAAATAGTATCCATTTTGTTATATGGGTCATATAGACTTAGATTTAAAGAACACCATAATCAGATATTATTTATAACAGAATGCTATATATTCAATTAGGGGGAAAAGCATCCAATACAATATAAATCCTGAGAACAAATAAATCAGTCTAATTCTTCCCAATTCTTGTGTAAGTCACTTTTCTCTACTTCAGCAGTCAATTTCATTTATTTCATTCTTCACTGAAATTTAAGTGATTATGAGATATTTACAAATCTTGGAACACATTTTTTCCCAAGCAAAATTATTATTTCTCTTCAATATAGTTCTTCAAGAAACATGTAAATGGTCTAGAGAAAGGAATGTATGACATTGATCTCATCATCTTCTATGGCTCTAATAGCAAAGTTAAGAAAAAAAAATAAGACACATGTGAAATAGACTGATGGAATAGTCTTCAGCCTTACCCAAATCAGAATTATCAAAAATTTTGGGGAATATATTGGAGGAGGAAGTATGGTATAATGGATAAAACATGATACTGGATGACCTGGGCTTGAATTCTTCTGACAATTACTAGCTTTGTCTCAGTTAGCTCATTCAAAAAAAATGGGAATAATAATAGTATTTAGTCCACAAAGGTTTGTTGGGATAGTCACATGAGATAGTATAGGTAAAATTTTTGTAAACCATAAAGTATTTTGCAAACTTTAAAGTATACACACAAAAAACACCTTGCTATATGTTATTTTTCATAGAATGAGTTACCAAACTTGTTGATTTTTAAAAAGGTTCCTTCTATAAATTAGATACAGATTTTACAAAAAAATAATAAATACAACCATATTTTTGGTTATTTTTCAAATATCACAAGATTAGAGGAACTTCTTCCATATGTGCTGCTGACATAATGGAAAAGTAACATTGGGCTCAATCCATTCCTTCTCATAAGAGAGGGCATGAGCAATTAGTCATTTGGATGAGTAAAGAGTAAGACTTTCAGGCTTCCAGGGTTCTGCTTGGCCACCCTAGGAAGCAGCTGATCACCACAGAAGTTACATATTTGCCTATCTAGCAGCAATGTGTGAATCAACACTGATATGGGGTCAAGGGACAGACAGGGGTATGTTAGCAAAACTGCCTTAGCCACACACTCCCTCGATATCAATACAAAAGATAATGTATCTTGCTAGAGAATCTCACCTAATTTATCCTTTCTCTAATACTCTTCTCCAAACCCTTAGACTTATTCCTAGATGGACTCATTCAGGGTTTGGGCTTCCATTTTGTTATAGATAAAGATCTATATAGAGATTTTTTAAAAATAATAGGAAAGTGGTTCTTTTCAATAGACATAAATCTACATTAATGAAAGGGCTAGATTCCCTCTGAAATTTTTTTAATTAAATATAATATTTACATATCCCACTTTGTTGTACATATCCCACTGTGACATTTTCATTATTATCTTTTTTGACAACTCAGCTGTCATTTCATGTTGCCTCCTTCTAAATACCAATACAATACCATAAGTAATTTCTCTCTAAAGTACCTTCAAGGAGCAGCTAGGGGCGCAGTGGATAGAGCACCAGCCCTGAAGTCAGGAGGACCTGAGTTCAAATCTGGTCTCAGACACTTAACACATCCTAGCTGTGTGACCCTGGGCAAGTCACTTAACCCCAATTGCCTCAGGAAAAATCAAGACAACTGAATTTATTCAGTACAAGACATTTACTGACATTCTTCTAGTTATTAACAACTCGGCTACAAAGAGAGAACTCTCAATACCATTATCATTAAAGACGCTTTACCTTATGTCACAAGTAAAAAGAAAGGGATTACTTAAGATGTTTCCAGATATTTATTAGTTTATTCCTATACTGTTTTACATTCATAATAGGTTTCTGCTTGTGCATGAAACCATGCTAATGCTTCTTCCTGGAAGTATGTATATGTTCATGAGAGAGAAAAGGAGGAAGGAATTGGAAGAAGTGTCATAATAAAACATATCTAACAAACAATTGGTTGCTTAAGTTTTTGCAACCAGTGGGACCCATGCTGACTCAGTCCCTGGAAATAAATCTGGGATACACCTGCTGAATCATTGGTTCTGTCTGACAAGTAATTTTTCAGGGTCCAATATCTATGGAAATATCAAAATAATGGATCAAAATGAGCATTATTTTATGATAATAATTAAAATAATTTTTTGAAGACCAGGTCAGGATTTCTTGCTTGCATTACATTCTTTTGGTTGAGTTGGTTTGATTTAATTACTACTGTTATTTTGTGTTTCTTTCCTTTCTTCCCTGTTACAGATGTCCTTCTTGAACCATTCATTCTGTGGATTGATTTAACTACCTTTCTTTCCTCTTACCTAGGTCTACCTGATAGCAATCTTTTTTTTTTAATTTTATTTGCATAACATATGTGTGGGTAATTCTTCAACAATAGCCCTTACATAGCTTTCCGTTACAAATTTTTCCCCCAATTCCCCACCCCTCCCCTAGATGGCAGGATATCCACTACATGTTAATTATGTTAAAATATTGGTAAATCGAATATATGCATACATATTTCCAAACTTGTCATTGTTGTGCAAGAAAAATCTTGTCTACACAAACGATATATCAGATAAAGGAAACACAATGTAAGCAAACATCAATCAAGGAGTATGAGAATGTTATGTTGTGGTCCAAATTTCACATCCCTCTCTCTGGGTGTATATGGCTTTCTTCAGTGAACAATTGGAGGTGGTTTGAAACATTTCATTGTTGAAGAGAGCCATGTCCATCAGATTTGATCGTCATATAGTACTGTTGTTGCCGTGTATAATGATCTCCTGGTTCTGCTCATTTCACTCAGCATCAGTTCATGTAAGTCTCTCCAGGCCTCTCTGAAATCATCTTGCTGGTCATTTCTTACAGAACAATAATATTCCATAATATTCATATACCATAATTTATTCAGCCATTCTCCAATTGAAGGGCATCTATTCAATTTCCAGTTTCTAGCCACCACAAAAAGGGCTGCCACAAACATTCTTGCACATGTGGGGCCTTTTCCTTCCTTTGTGATTTCTTTGGGATATAAGCCCAAGAGAAATGCTGCTGGGTCAAAGGGTATGCACAGTTTAATAACTTTTTGAGCATAGCTCCAAATTGTTCTCCAGAATGGCTGTATCCGTTCACAGCTCCACCAACAATGCATCAGTGTCCCAGCCCTCCCACATCCCCTCCAACATTTATCATTAACTTTTCCTGTCATTTTAGCCAATCTGACAGGTGTGAAGTGGTATCTCAGGGTTGTCTTGATTTGCATTTCTCTGATCAATAGTGATTTGGAGCACCTTTTCATATGACTATAAATAGTTTTAATTTCATCCTCTGAAAATTGTCTGTTCATATCCTTTGACCATTTATTGATTGGAGAATGGCTTGAATTTTTATAAATATGAGACAATTCTCTATATATTTTAGAGATGAGACCTTTATCAGAACCCTTAAATGTAAAGATGATTTCCCAATTTATTGCTTCCCTCCTAATCTTGTCTGCATTGATTTTGTTTGTACAAAAACTTTTTAACTTAATATAGTCAAAGTTATCTATCTGGTTTTCAATTAAAAGTTCCAGTTCTTCTTTGGACATAAATTTATTCCATCTCCACAGGTCTGAGAGGTAAACTATATTATGTTCCTCTAACTTGTTTACAAAATCACTCTTTATATCCAGATCATGAACCCATTTAGATCTTATCTTGGTATGTGGTGTTAGATGTGGGTCAAGCCCTAATTTCTTCCACACTAGTTTCCAGTTTTCCCAGCAGTTTTTGTCAAATAGTGAATACTTATCCCAAAAGCTGGGGTCTTTGGGTTTCTGATAGCAATCTTTTATTTTATTTTATTTTATTTTATTTTGCTTTTTTGCTGAGGCAATTGGGGTGACTTGCCCAAGGTAACACAGCTAGGATGTGTTAAGTGTCTGAGGCCAGATTTGAACTCAGATCTTCCTGACTTCAGGGCTGGTGCTCTATCCACTGCTCCGCCTTGCTGCCCCAATAGCAATCTTTTAAATGGCATGTTTCTGCTTGTCTCCTTTATATTCACTTTTTTATATTTTAAGACGAGATTACCAAATACTCTCCATATTTCACTACCACCCATCTATTCCTACTGGATGAATGCACTTTTTCATTATGATTTGAATACCCATCTCAGAAGAACAAAGAAAAAAATCATTGATCTAAGATTCATGAGAACCCTAGCCCTTCACTGAACCTCAAAGGAGTCAAAAATTGAAAATAACATCCTTTATGTGCCAAAATATTCATTTCAATACTTATCTTAAAAAAGTAGATACCCATTGATTTAAGAATGAATGAATGAATCATTTAAAAATGTAATAGAATAATATCACACTGTAAGAAATCATAAATATAAGAAATTTGGGGGAAAATGGGAAGATCAGTAATGAACTGATGCTGAACAAATTAAGCAGAATCAAGAGAACAATAATCATAGTGACCATAATACTATAAAGGAAGCAATATTCAGAGACATTCACACTCAGTTAACTGCTATGATTGGTCTTGACTCGAGAGGATTGATACTTACACATTCATTCTCCCATCAGATGGGGGGTTCATTATAGGTGCAGAATGAAGCGCATTATGTCAGATGTGATCAGTGTGTTGTTTCTGCATGACTACATTTTTTGTTATCTAGAAAGATTATATGGAGGAGATGGGGGACTACTGTATTGTATAACAGAAATGTATTAGTTCTCACTCAAGACAAATTTCTAAAAGCATGTATGCCTTATCCATTGCCTCTTTCAAGCGAGCCCTCTCCATCAAAGCAGCATGATGGCAATAGACAAAGCATCAGCTCCAAGGGTCATGAAGACACAAGTTCAAAACTGGCTCCAGATAGGATACTTAATAGCTATGTGATCCCTGGCAAGTCACTTAACCTCTGTTTGCCTGTTTTCTCAACTATAAAATGACTTTAGTAGCAGTATCTATTTTCCAATGTTGTAGTAAAGATAAAATGACATAATATTTGAAAAGCACTTAGCACATTCAAGGAACTATATGAATGCTTATTTCCTTCCACTTACCCCTATTTATCAAAACTTACTATTTTATATCATAGGCATATCCTGGATATTGATGCATTTAGAGCTCTTAATTCCCAGTCATCTAGTGAAGAACTGATCCTCTAACTTTGTGGGTATAAGGGGAATCCATTTATAAAATGTATACCAATTAAAATCTAGTTTCTAAAAAAAATCCAAGGAGGTATATTTAGATAAATTTCATCTTTCTTACCTTAAAGCCTCCTGGATCTGTACATAGGTTCCTTTTTGTGAAGATAGGTAGGAAAGAAGAAGAAAGAATGATCATTTCTATGCATTAAAGGAGTGGAATCTTCTTTCAAAGAACATTACAATCCAGTAGAAAAAATGAAAATATTGAATCTGGAATCACAGTTCCTGGTTCATAGTCTACCTTTTACACTTAATTTCTGTAAGACCTCAGCCAAGTTTTATAATCTCCCTAGCCCTCAATTTTCTCATCTTAAAAAGAAGGGAATTGTAGCCACAAAGACTTATAGACTTCTGTCCAACTTAAAATCTATAACCTAATGATAAGATGAATTTTGGGAATGTGAATTTCCTTTAGTTCTTCCTTGTGGCTCTAAATCTAGGATGCCACAGCCCTGGTCCTGCAATGCATGTTCCTCCAGGAGTATGAAAACAGAATACAATTTAGGCTTTCCATTAGGCCTAAATTCAAATTCAAATTCCTAAAAATTCAATGCTTCATTAAAGATGAATTTCTACTATGCTTCTAAGTCCAACCCCCCTTCCCTAAAAATCTCTCTTGTGAGAACTACTCAGTATGATATAGGAACTTAGAGTAACATACAAGTAATCATTTACCCTCTGCTTGAAGGCTATGAAGAACCCACCCCTCCCCAGGCAGCCCATTTAACAGTTGGATACCTCTAATTATTAAGCAATTTTTCTTGACATTAACCTAAATTTACCTTTTTGCAGCTTCTACCTAGTTCTTCTGGGGCTGGAAAAAAAATTTTTTTAGCTTCTTCTTAACATAACAATGCTTCAAATACTTGTCGCCCCTGAGTCATTTCCTCCCCAAATTAAGTTGTTCCAGTTTACTTAACTGATTCTCATGTGACATGAATTCAAAACCCTTTACCATCCTTGTTGTCCTCCTTGGTAACTTTCCAACTTAACAATAACTTTCTTAAATGATGAAGTTGAAAACTGAATATAATACTCTGGAGAAGTCTGATGAGGGCAGTCTATTTGCACCATCATCATCTTTTCCTGGAAGCCATGTTTCCTGGAAGATATGCATCTAGGTGGTGCAGTGGATAGGATACCAGACCTGGAGTCAGAAGTTTCATCTTCCTGAGTCCAAATCTGGCCTCAAGACACTTACTAGCTGTGTGACCTTGGCAAGTGCCTTAACTCTGTCTCAGTTTGCTCATTTGTAAAATGATCTGGAGAAGGAAATAGTAAACAAGTCTAATATCTTTGTTAATAAAACCCCAAGATCACCAAGAGTCAGATACCACTGAAATGTCTAAATAGCAACAACAAAAATGTCCCTCTTAATGGTACATTAGCTCTTTTTGGCTACCACATTACACCTTTTGAGCTTACAATCCACTAAAACCACTTTTTTTTAAAGAAAAGAAATGACCTATCCATACCTCTCCATAGATCTTCAGATTAGTAGAGACCCCACAGTGTCTTTCAGACAATAATGATGAATTTAGTGGAAGGTTGGTTTATATGATCCTATTATGTTAGTGGCCACTCATGAGATTTGGAGAGGAAGGGGGTAAAGGGGTAAGAATCCTTCAGAACTGATCAAGGGTAAGCAGCATAAATTTTTTTGTGATCCTTTCTGAAATAAATATTTTCACCAGAAAGGGGTAGATATATCAAATAGAATGTGAGCAATGGGGTGTACATAATATATGTTGCATGGAATGAGGGCTATGAATACTTCAGTTAGTCTTCCATCCTTCTACAAAATACCCATAGTTAAAGGATCAGTTTGTCTCTTTTTGTTAACTCTTAATGATAACAAGAATTCCCATATATGAAGCATTTTAAAGATCACAAAGTGCTTTTTTCAGAACAAGTCCATGATATATGGAGTATGTGTAACATTATAGACATTTAAAACACAAGGAAACCGAGCCTCAGAAACATTGAATAACTTGCCCTTAAGTCACACAACTGGTATATGAAGTAAGTAAAAATTTCTAAGAGATAAGAATTTCAAATTATAATCAAGTCTATCAACTACCCCCAGTTTTGTTGAGAACAACAGGTACTCAACAAAGAGGAATTTTTTGTCCTCTTGACTAGACATCTAACTTGTGGAACCTTTAGAAAAGGGTGAAAATCAGCTCTGATTGGCTAATAGTAATGAGAGAATTAGCATTATAATGAGAGGTGTTTATAATAATTAAAGTCTGGGGGACATGATCCTGATCATCCAGTCCTGGTCAAAGAGACTTACATTTACTCATATCACCTCATCTAGGGTCACCTGGACAAAAAGGCAAATCCACTTTTATTCAGATCTGTCTGAGCAAAACACAATCTATTGGAATCTATCAATTCACTTAAATTAAAATTCCTCTACCCTTTGAACAGATCTGAGTTTTCTCTCTCATTATCAGCCCTTTATTTCAAAAGCTGCCTGAATAATCTACAGGGGCTGATTTCTGAATGAGGAAATAGAAAGGTGGAAAAATCTCAGGCCTAATTTCATATTGGTTATTAACATGAGAGAAAAATAATTATTTCTATCGTATCTATTGGAGTTGGGGCTCAAACTCAAGTCTTCTCAATTTAAATCCAGTATTTTGTTTTGTTTATAAGAGTATACTGTTTTTCATATTACATGTCTTTTCCTTTCTATTCTTATCTGTCTCCTTACACTAATATATGTTATAAAGCAATCCTGAAAAGCTATTGTACCCACAGAGTAAGCTGAAATCTGAGGGTGTAGGGGAAAAATTGACCTACCAAATCTAACAAGTCACTTGCAATAATGGGAATATGTTTGGCTTCTTTGGTGATTAGAATTCAAGTGTGTGTGTGTGTGTGTGTGTGTGTGTGTGTGTGTGTGTGTGTGTGTGCTTAGAATTATCTTCTTCGGGAAGAATATGAGAGTTGTCATAGGACTAGAAGAGAACAAATGACCCAATTTTTGAAAATGAAAAGGAGAGTTTTTTTAAGTAAAGATCATTGAATTTGGCTTCTATTTCTGGTAAAATTCTAGGACACATTATTGCAGGACTTAAATATAAGCTCTTAGAAAGGGAAGCAGTGATCACTAAAAGTCAGCATGACTTTATCAAGTACAATGATGTCAGACTCACCTTGTGTCACCCAGTGCTATAGGTAGTTCAATAAAACCAGAAGTTGCAGAAAAGATGCCACCAGCATTGGTGGAGGGAATTTTCTTTGTATTCCCTTTGCTTTAAACATAGAAGGAATTTAACACATGTACCTCACTTTGCTCCTTTGTAAAAGGTGTTCATGGAGGGGCAAGAAGTGTTCAATGGTTCTGAATATGGCACAATCTCAGATTTTTTTTAATGTATTGATTGGTTTTGGAGACTCTTTTAGTCTCTTCTTGTTAATAAAAATTCTTTTTTTAAAAAATCATATGACTCCCTGGGAGAAAGGAAAGGAAGGATATATAGGTAATATAAAAACAACAAAAAAAAATCTATTTTTAGAAAAGGAACTTAATAAGTATTTGTCAAAATAATAAATCATGTACTGTCTTAAGTTTACAATGTATTATGACAATGTTATCATGTCTCATGCTTGCAGTAAGCCTGTGATATAGGTAACATAGATATTTTTTCCTCTGCTTACAAATGAGTAAGTTGAGGCTCAGGGTGGGTAAAATGACTTGTCTGTAGTTCTATAACTAATATTAGAAACAGAATTTAAAACTGTCTCCTGATACCAGGTTGAGCCCTCTTTTTCCTGAATCAGAGTACCTCTTGTTAGGTTATTTATAAAGCATGCAAAACCTTACAAAGTATTTTATATTTATTATCTAGTTTGTTGCACACAATAGCCTTGGGGTATCAGCAGTACAAGTGTAGCACAAAGGAGGGAAGAAGGGGAGCCCTCTCATTAATAGGTCTTTTTCCCCCCCAGACAAGACAAATCACTCATCATCATACAATACACATCTGTAACATTGGCAATTTTTTTTTATCCACACAGGAAAAATATACTTCTAAAATAAAGACACCTTCATAATAAAAAAAAATTATAGAGTATCCTTGAGTGTCCTTCATACTCCTAATTCCCTTATGAAGATTTTGTGTTCCAAACTAGTTATTTTTGAAGAGTAAAATACCTGCCTAAGAAGGTCTACAAGTGTTATGACAGTCAGAAAAAACAATTTTTCCATTCTTGTGTAGGTACTATATGATCTATACATTTTTTATAATAATATATCCTTTCCAGGTCAGAAAAAGTAATCACTGACATAAAATTTTCTGATACCAATTGAATGAACTTTTTAAACATGTTTTTTTTTTCAAATCCATTCCTGAGTAGGACTTTTCTCCATAATATATTTGCAAAGTATTATTTCTAGTCACAGGAAAAATGAACATATTTTTTCAGTTTTTCATTTTATTTAATTTATTTCAAATTTTAAGCGTCAAAGTCTTTTCTATCCTTCAACTTCTCCATCCATTAAGAAATATAATACCTATCACACATACACATATAGTCATGCAAAATATATTTCTATATTTGTGACATTGCATTTAAAAAACAAGAAAAACAAAGATATATATGCTTCAAATTATACCCAGAATTCTTCAGTTCTTTCCCTGATGGTTTATAGCATTTTTTTATGATAAGTCCTTGGAAATGTAGTGAATTGTTCATTGTATTCACCAGAATAGCTAAATTTTTCACAATTGATCATCATATAATTTTGCTGTTACTATATACAATGTTCTCCTAGTTCTGCTTACTTCCATTTTGTATCAGCTCTTATATAAATCTTCACAGGTTTTTCTGAAACCATTCTACTTCTCATTTCCTACAGCACAATAGTATTTCATTGCAATCACATATCACAATCTGTTCAGTCATTCCTCAACTAATGGCCATCCCCTCAATTTCCAATTCTTTGCCACGACAAAAAGAAAGCTGATATAAATATTTTTTGAAATAAGAATCCTTTTCCTTTTCCTTTGATCTCTTTGAGGTATAGAACTAACAGTGGTATTACTGGATTAAAGGATATGCACAATTTTACAGCACTATGGTTATAATTCCAAATTGTTCTCCATAATGGTCAAATCAGTTCACAGATCCACCAATAGAATTAGTGTAATAAATTTTCCACATTTCCTCCAGCACTTGTCATTTTCTTTTTCTTTCATTTTAACCATTCTAAGGGGTATGAGGTAATATCTCAGAGTTGTTTTAATTTGCATTTTTCTAATTACTAAGGATTTAGAGAATTTTTTCTATATGATTATTGATATTTTTTATTTTTTCCTCTGAAAACTACCTATTTATATTCTTTGTCCATTTTCAACTGGATAATGGCTCAGATTTTTATAATTTTGATTCTCTATAATTTGTAAGTTAGTTCTCTATATATTAGAGAAATGAGATCTTTACTAGAGAAACTTGCTGAAATTCCCCCCCACACACACACCTCATCCCCAGGTTCCTTTATATCTTCTAAGTTTGGTTATATTGCTCCTATTTGTTCAAAAGAATTTCAATTTTATGTAGTCAAATCTATTCATTTTACTTCATGTGATCCTCTTTATTTCTTCTTTGATCATGTACTCTTTCTTTATCCATAGATCTGAAGGGTTATTTTTATCATGACCTCCTAATTTGCTTACCATAATATCACTTTTTAGACCTAAATCATTTATCCATTTTAAGCATATCTTGGAAAAGTGTGAGATGTTGGCTTATATGTAGTTTCTGTCAAATTGCTTTCTAGTTTTCCTAGCAGTTTTTGTAAAATAGTGCATTTTTAGGCAGTTTTTCCTTCTTTCTAACTAAAAGTCATAAAAACAATTGCATTATTATTGTTCAGTTGCACAATTATGAAAAAACATAAAATCAATGTCTCTAATATGCAATTGAATAAAGCTTGCCTTAAGAGTAGTGCATATTTTTAAATTTATGTAAATTACCTTCCACTCCTACCTAGATCTTCATCTGATACTGAAATACTATGGGCCCCACCTATCTGAGTTTCAATTTTTGAGTCATTTGTGATCTTTTTCTGCTAACATGTCCTATAAAGTATCATTTTCTATAAGAAATCTCCAGTACATTGTGGAAGTATAAGTTACTACCTATAGAAGCAATGTAATAAATTTACAGAATTCTGAAGTTGGAAGGAATCTTGAAGATCATCTATGAGAAGCCCATCATTTTACAAATGAAGAAAATGAAAAACGCATGGTGGTACAATATGCAATTCCTTCTACTGGAGGAGTCTGAAGCTACTAATGTCTTGAATTTGAGAATTCTGAGTTGTAATAGACCCAAAGCTGATCAGATATCTATACTAAGCACAGTATTAATAAGAAGAGTACCTGGAATCTAGGATCTACAAGGATGTCTAAGGAGGGGATGAACTAGTCCAGTATGGGAAAAAATGGGGAAGCTAAAACTGCTATACTAATATATATTGGAATCAGAACCATGTGTGGCAGCTGTATTTCTAAGCCAGGCAAAACAGGGAGACTCAGAGTTGAAAAGAAGAAAGAAAGAATGAGACACAGAGAAAGAGATAGAAGGGGAAGGGAAGAGACAGAGATGGAGAGACAGAGACACAGAGTTAAAGGGGATAGGGAGGGAAGGGAGAGGAAGAGGGAAAGGGAGAAAAAGAGGGAGAGAAGAAAATGAAGGCAGATTAGATTATTTTCTGAAGGTCACAGAACTGATTAAGAACAGAGCCAGCATCTCCAAATCCCTAGTCTAGCATATTAAAAACAAACAAAAAAGCACCCCCTTTGCTTAAATTGACCCCATACTTACACAGGGGAAAACTCAAATGCATTTTACTAGTCTATGTAGAAGTGATTGCTTTTGAATAATTATAACTGTGATTTAGATTTGTTCGAGTTCTTGCTTGGCAATAACACAGTGGGCTCCTCTGATTTCACTGTGTAATAGTTACTTGAAATGGGTGCTGTTTATCATAGTTGTGCATTCTCTCTGTCACTCTAAGCTTCTTTGTGTATTTCTAACATAAAACCACTGTTTCTGAGTGTTCATATACTACTCATAAAAATTGTTTAAATTCAAGACATTTAAGCACATAAGATGTCAGAAAAGAGAAAGGACTTTGATTTACCTAAAATAAAAAAAATCTACTGCATTTGCAAAGTCTTATCAAAATGAATAACAAAGGTTTACTGACCATGTATGCTTTCATGAATTTGAAACTGGATTTTAAAAATGGGAATGTAGGAAGTACATGGTTGAGATCTGGGATATTGGTGATATGTAACTTTACATAGCTTGTATGTATGATATGATATTATCATTACATTATATACATGTATTATATTATGTATCATATATAATATATATATATATATGCCCCAACACTATATCAAGCTATTACCTCACTTTTATTTGTCAAGCTTCTAGAAAGAGTAATATATACATGCTATCTAATCTCATAATGTCCTCACTCTTTATTATTTGGCATTTGAATACCATACCTAACCACTCTTCTGAAAACTATCTTTTCTAAGTTCACCAATGACCTTTTTTCATCAAAACCAAAGGACTTTTGGTCTATCCATATTATCCTTTACATTTCAGCAGCTTTTGACATTGCTGACCAACCCATTTTCTTAATGCCCTTTGTTTCACTTC
This sequence comes from Myrmecobius fasciatus, assembly GCA_023553655.1. Classification (NCBI taxonomy): domain Eukaryota; kingdom Metazoa; phylum Chordata; class Mammalia; order Dasyuromorphia; family Myrmecobiidae; genus Myrmecobius; species Myrmecobius fasciatus. The sequence continues at coordinate 395,717 of JAJPUD010000035.1, forward strand.
CCTATCATGGTTTTTGGATCTGCCACTTTTGCTAATTCTTCTCTACCTACTTTGATGGCTTCTTCTCTGCTGCCTCTTTAAGGCCCCTCAAATAATGAGTTTGGCCAGGCACAAAGCCCATCCACTGCTGCTGCTGCTCTTGCCCTCCACCAAGGGTAGCTCCTCCCCAGATTAGGCAGTGTCTGTCAGATTGGAGTCCATGATGCTGAGGTTGTGCACATAGATGGTCAGGTCATGAGGCAATTTCTCTAAGCTGATAGGATTTCAATTCATGTTAATGACTCACATCTATGCAGCACTTCCCTTTAAACAATTAGATGAGGCAGTATAACTTCTTTTAACAGTTGAGGGAAATGAAATTAATAATCACTTGGTTAGTAAATAACATAAGTAAGGGATGAATACACTTTTCCTGACATAGTGGCTAGTTTCTTTCCACATAATGGAAAGAAAATATTACATATCATATTATGTAAACACTAGGTCCAGGCATAAAAAAATTTTTCTGAGGATGTTACAGTTAGTTTCTAATGCAGTACTTAGAAAGTAAATTCAAATAAAGTTTATCTAATAATGATAATAACACATTTCAGAAGAATGCATTGTGAAATTTTATGTGTATTAATCTCTACATGAGAGAAAAAAGTGAATATCATGCTTAGTGATCTTAAAATGTGGTTTCAACTCTACCCACCAACTATCATGGGCAGTGCCTGATTCCTGGTCTATTCAATTGCTAATAAAAGGAAGTAGCCCTTTTATACAAAGCATGTCCAGCAAGAACACACCACCTCTCCATATGAAGACAAAGTGCCTGGTTAGCACAAAAAACATGGTCAATATTGCAGTCTTGGAACATCCACTAAGTCTGAAGGGACTGAATCTGCATAAATGTGACTTTAAATTAATATAGAAAAGTACACTCAAAGGAATTTTGATGCAAATTTATTAAAAATGAAAATAACTGAAATATAGGACTAATGAATCAGTCTATATAGACCAACATTGAAGAAATTAATAAATTATTTAAAGTACTGGCATTTTATGAAATGTCATCACGCAAATAAAGTAATTGCTTTTTCTAAAGTGGATGATAGTAACTATATAAAGGAACACTTTAAGGAGTCCATTTTCAGAGCTCTGTATAAAAAGTTAACTCATACAATCCAAAGAAAATAACCAATAAAAGTACAGATTTTATAAGAATTATTAAAACAAGAACTTAAGCTACTGAAAATACATTATTTCCTGAGAATCCAATAACAATTTTTCATTTACTTCCCATACGCTCTTTGGAAGTTAAAAAAATCAATGTTTCATTACTTTAAGACCTTGTGAAGCACTCAGAATATTTTTCTGTTTTTGACACTTCATTAAGATTATTTAACAACTAAGTAATCTATTTGTCTTTCTGGTGCTGAAGTTGAGATATTCTTCAAAATAAAATCTAGCATTTTCAGAGAAAAAGCCTATAGTGTCAATATCTATCATTGAAAAGTATGTAGAAAAATATAAGCATAAATAGTTTAAGCTAAATCAATAGAAAGTGGTTTGAAAACTAAATAGCTATCTTCTAATGTTCCCATTTCAATATAGTGAAGATATAAACTAATGATTCTTTTAGAATATGGATATTGAAATAAGGCTGCATTTTAGTAATTAAGCATTGATGTTAAATATTTTCAGTCACAGCTCAAACTAAAGTTCATTTATTTATTCACACAATGAACTATCTTCCCTTTGCAGATTAATATCATGTAATCTCCATTAGGTTTTTATTGCTGCATGAAAATTATCTACTTCTTTATTAAATGATTCTATCATACTCCCTGCAGTGGCTGTTCTAAAACTTCTTTTTTTTCTCATAAAAACCCTTGACACTACTTTTTTCCTCCTCTAAATCAAGGCCTTTGCTTTCTATTTTGTCGGATAATTGAAGCCAGGTACCATGAGTTTTCTCCAGATCTGCAAAATCCTCTATACCATATCCCTCTTCTTTACTCTATTATTCCTATATCTTCCACATAGGTGGCTTTTCTCTTTTGCCTAAACCAGCTCCTCTCTGTGTAGCATTGCTTTTATCCCTTCCTAACTCCACTAGGACTTTGTCCCTGAATCATCCTTTTTTTTCTTTCTTATCTTTGGAATTTTGTTGTCTATTTCTTCACTTTTAAGAAAGATAACTAGGTCTTTCTGATCTTTATAAAACTTTCACTTGGCTCTCTCTGAACTTTATAACTCCTTCAATAAGCTCTTCTCCATTTCATAGTCAAACTGTTAGAAAAAATATTATTGTTATTTATTTCCAAGGTTACCAACAATCTCTTAGCAATTAAATTCCATGATTTTTTCTCAATGCTGTTTCAAATTGTCTTTTGACAATTTTTTTAGCACTGTTTATCCCCTACTCTTTTCATAGTCTTTCTTCTACTAATTTCTTCTCCTACCTATTAGAGCTCTCTTTCTCTGTCTCATTTTCTGGATTATCACCTATCTCCTGACAACTAAGCATGTATATCTTCCAAGGCTCCATCCTGGCCCCTATTCTTCACGTTTCTTCAATGATTTTAGCCATTGCTATGGATCCAATGATCATTTGCACTCAAATGACATTCAAATCTATCTAACCCTCATTTGTCTCCTTAATTCCCAGTCATTGTTGCTAAATCTCTTATAGATATTTAACACTTGGAAGTCCTATTGGCCTCACAAACTTACCATAGTAAACAAACAAACAACCAAATTCATTTTTTCTTCCCCTCCCTAAACAGTTGACTTTTCTCTAAATTTTATTGATTCTGTTTAAGTTACTACCATCCATCCAGTCAACCTTTTCTATAATTTTTCTGTTTATTTCTGCCTCTTTCTATCCTTTTTCTATGTCATTTTCTGTCTCTGTCTCTGTCTCTCTCTCTCTCTCTCTCTCACACACACACACACACACACACACACACACTTCAACTTTCAAAATATCTCTTATATCCTATTCCCTTTTCTATTCAAATTGCCAAAACCCCATTTCTGACCCTTATCATCTCTCACATGAAATAGTTTCCTAATTATAATTGCTCTTTCTAGTCCTTCCTTTCTATAATCATCTTCTATTTAATTCCCAAAATAATTTCTGCAAAGCATAGATGTAACTAAATGTCAATACCATGCTCAAGAATCTTCTATGGCTCTTTATTATGTCTAGGAATCTGACTTTGAAGTCCTCTACATCATCTAGGACATGTAATTAGATACTGCCTTATTTATTTATTTAGAATTTTTTAGACTAGGTGAAAGAGAAGATTTTTTTTGCATCAATTGTTACCTAGCTTTCATCACTGAATGGATGCCAACCGTCAGTCAAACTTAACACCTAGCTTAAAAAAGCCAAAGTTTCCCTTTTCATCCAGTGCCATATCCAGTTGTGTCTATCTATATCTTGTCACTTGATCCAGATGGCTCTGGAGGGGAAAATGAGGCAGGTCACCTTGCACAATCCTCCCTCAAATCCAATTTACTTGCATGTCATGCCATCACTTCCCTGATGTCATGGTTCTCTTCAAGAACAAAAGATAAATAATAACAACATTGTTACTTAAATTATAAAATTCCACTTATATCCATAACTCTATAGTACTAGGAAGTTTATAGAGATGTGGTTCTTGGGGTTTTTTTGGGCAGATTAGTCTAGTAATAAAATTGTTAAATACACAGAGTCAACAAACAACACAAATAGATTCATGATATTGTGCTTTCCCTTGGCTCATGGACATTAGACAGTGAATATGATTGGTTTTCATTTTATTGATCTTCTCCTAAGTCTGATTTCAATATCTGTGTGACTTGAAGATGGCCCTGATACCTCAAAGGGATCCCTTGGATCCCCTTTCTTTCTTCTTTCTGACTTATTACAATAAGCTGACAATTGATCTCCCTGTCTCTCTCCACACCAATTTATCCTTCTCTCAGCTGTTGAAATAATCTTCTAAAAACCTAGATCTGACCATGTCACCCTCCTGCAACATTCTCTAAAGTCCAGTAGCTCTCTAGTAACGCCAGGATTAAATACAAAATTCTGTTTGATATTCATAGTTGTTTATAATTTGGTCCCCTGCTATCTTTCCAATTTTCTTAAAACTTGTCCCTACATATTCTACAATCCTCTAATAATGATCTCCTATCTGCTCTTCATACTAGATACTCTACCACTTCTTTTTAAGCATTTTCACTGAGTGTTCCTCATATCTGAAATGCTCTTATTCCTCATGTCTACATCTTTGATTCTGTTTTCAAGTCCCAGCTAAAAAATCAAGAATTTTCCAATTCTCTTTAATGTTATTGCCTTTTCTCTGCTGGTTATCTGTATTTTGTCCTGTATTTATCTTGTTTGTATCAAGTAGTTTGCTTGCTGTATCCATTAGACTGAACTCTGAGAATAAGGATTGTTTTTTTTTCTTTGTGTTCCCAGAACTTAGTTTCCTGCATGACACATAGTAAATATAATAAAATAATAAATAAAAGTGTTCTGACTGACTTACTGATTCACAAAGCAGTTTTGGCATTTCCTTCCAAGTTGGAGAGGTTTGAAGCTTGGTAACTGATTCTACATTTATTGATAAAAGATAAACTTGGCTAAATTCAATAGGAGAACATCACCAGAAAGATAACCATAAAGTATATTTTATTGCCATTGCTACTCATTTAACTATCTAATAAGCAGATAGCGGTTGTAATCTGAATGAATGTAACAAGTAATTTAATTGATGAATGCTTGGGTCACTCAAGATTTTGAGAGATTCAACTACATGGAATAGACAATAATGCAAATCTAATATCCTACACAAACAGCATAAGTCAATTTATTTCAGGACAAGAGGGGATAGGATAGGAGGATGTCTACTGTGCCTTAGGCACAGTTTTTAGGTTATGCGGAGACTGAGGCTGGAGGAGTTCAAAGCCAAGCTGTAACTATGGCAATCTATTCATGGGTAGAAAGACAAGAATTCTGACAAGAAAAATACAGTATTTGTCATCAAGGAATTCCAGTGACAAACTGAAGGAGAAATATACAGGACTCTTCTCATTCCACATCCATCTTTCCATATTTCTGACAATGTCACATAGCACACTTTCATAAAGTCTTTCTTTAAAATTAAGTTGGAATATTTATCATAGACTGAATTGCAGTTAGATTTACAGAAGAGAATTTCAGACCCTAAAGGAACAGTCAGGATGGGCTTGCCCAACACTAATTTAGAGAAGATGTCTAAGTGGGAATAACTAAAAGCAGAGACTGATTGATTTGAGGTTCAGAGAGATTAAGTGACTTGCTCAGTGTCACATAGCTAGCAAATGAACGAACCAATAATAGAACCCATATTAGCTAATTTGCCATCTGATTCTCTTCCTCTATACTACTTTTAATGTGTGTCTGGCCCACACTCAGAGTCCTCAGATAGCATTTCTTCACAGGGAGAGGTTGAAGAACCTTCTGAAAGAACTGAAATAACATGGGACAGAAGTAACTTTGGAGAAACATTGGACTACGGTGGACCTTCTGCAGCTGGTTCACTGTCAGCTGACCATGTGGTGTGGTATAGCCTTTTTGAGAGCCTTCAGAGGCATTTACAAACTAGTCAGTCATAAACTTTAGCTACTATGCTCACAGTTTGACTCTCTTACTCAAAAAAATCCAATCAGTGATAATTCTATAAGGAGAGAGGCTTCATGTTCTTCTCCTCACAGAAGTCTTGTACCTCAGGAAATAGATCTTGGTCCTAGATCTCTGTATTCATCCTTTTCCATTTTAGCTGAAGGAGATTGGAGCATCCGATCTAATGAACTTCAAAACATTAGTAGTAAGCTTCTTCTGTATCTCTACATGGGGTTTGGTTTTCATAGCCAGTTCAGCACATTTTTGGCAGATTAGTGTACAGATGTCCTAGGAAACAAAAAGTGACCTTCAGAAGTGACCTTTGGGACCCCAGCCTAGTGATAGGGAAACAAGAATTCATCTAATACATTAGGTTATGAATCTGTTACAACTAATATTATGCAAAAACTGAACTAAATTGAGCTACTCCCTTCAGAAATAAAAGATTGGAGAGGAGAATATATCCTAGGGGTATTCAAGGAAATATTGTATTTTTTTCTATTTCTTCTGTTAAGCCCTGAATTGTCATACCCTGAATCATTATGCCCTGAATAAAATTATTGTAGCCCCTTCTCCCCCTTTTTCCTTTCCATTAAGACTGAGAGAAGTGAGTCAGGAAAAATCTTGAAGTCTAGCCACTCTACATTTCACTGTATCATAAAATCCAGGTGCATTATCTCATTTCTTGCTAGGACAATTCTCCCTCCATTTGAGTATTGCCCCTCGTCTCCTGACTTGCTGTCTCCTGCCTTGGACCTTCTTATCTTGACCCTTATCCTGCCAGTTCTAAGTTATAATCCTTTCCTGGTATTGTGGCTTGTCCATTCACCCAGTGTCCTCATCCCCTTTATCTGCCTTTGTTTCCCAATAAGCAATTTGCAGATCCTAGTTAACTATAAAGGTTCCAGGCTTCAGTTGCTCGAGGTCAGAATGATTTTTGGACATGAGTCCCATCTTTGTCAGCTAGTCTAAACTCTCCACAATTAAAAGATTAAAAACCAATCTCTGTCTTGCTTCAGTTTCTCTGGCATTACACTTCAAATTTAAGCAATAAAGACAAAAGAAATCTCAAATACCTCAAGACAACCTGGCACCCCGAGGAGTAGATATAGCTAAACCTGGCTCTGGGAGAGTGAACCAGAGGGTACATTAAAGAGAACCTCCTGTCATCAAACTAAAATTTAGATACAATTATACATGTGTTCAGAGACAAACTGTGTTGGAGTTCACATGGAAGCCATGTATTCAAGAGCAGAATGGGTCCCAGATTATTTAAAAATAACAGCATCCCGCAGTGTAATTATATGATCAAGGACTGACAGAATAATTAGTCTTTCTAGTATCAGAAGGTAACAACTTTTGTAAATTTAATTAGAGCATGTTCTAGTGTTTGTAATATACAGCAAAGGTGCTAAACAAACTAATTGTTAGCACTTTAAGAAGATGACAGAACCCTAGGAAGCTAATATCAATAAGCTGTGTTCCTCACTTAGTTAGCAGCAGGGGGGTAAAGGGTAAAATCAGCACAACTTATACTGGAATTATTGAACATTATTTTAGAGGTCAGCCCAGGCAAAGCAATGTCTCTTTTTTAGGAGTCCATGTATTAGAAGGCAGAAAATCCATCAGCTTTGATTTGTACTTTCCTTTCAATCTAATTTAGGATGTGAACTGGAAGCTAACATGTCTCCCAGGACATATACCAGTCAAAACCAGTCAAAAACCTCCAATTCTTCTTGAAGTTCTCAAGCACATCTCATCCTGATCATGGACTGCCTTGACAAATAAAAACCTTCCAGACCCTTTGGTCTCTCCAGAGAAGCCCACAGGAGTAAATGTTAGGAGGAGGACAAACATCTGAATACAGAGCAGTATTTATGGTGGCACAGTGGATAGAGTGGGAGCCCTGGAATCAGGAATACTCATTTTCCTGAATTCAAGTCCACCCTCAGACACTTACTAGCTGGACAAATCACTTAACCCTGTTTGCCTCAGTCTCCTCCTAAGGAAAATGAGCTAGAGAAGGAAATGGGAAATTATTCCAGTAACTCTACCAAAAAATCTTAAATGGGGTCACAGAGAGTTGGATTCAACTGAAAATGACTGAACAACAAAAGAGCTTGCTATTTAGAAATAGACACATCTCTCTAATACTCCCAACCCAGTCATCTTCTTCACTCCCACAGCAAGTAACAACTACTCAAATAGAAAGTATTATCATCCTCAATATTTTTTGTTTAACATGAAAAGCTCATTTGAATTTCCTTCAAGGGGACAAATCAGAGCAGTAAAGATGTTCCACTCCAGGTCTTGCCTCAAAGTTCCATACAATTATACAAGTTCTGTTGAGGTTATTATTTACTACAAAGTTTTTACATTCATAAATTTACTGATTTTTTTTTTTTTTTTTGCTTTTTGCTGAGGCAGTTGAGGTTAAGTGACTTGCCCAGGGTCACACAGCTAGGGAATGTTAAGTGTCTGAGACCAGATTTGAACTCAGGTCCTCCTGACTTCAGGACTGTTACTCTATCCACTGCGCCACCTAGCTGCCCCAATTTACTGAATTTTTAACTTGGAAAAACTCTTTAGAGATAACAGAGCCTAATATATTTTTTAGAGATGGAGAAAGTTAAGCTTATCTTTTCACTTTGGACCAAATGTTTATTTACTGAGTACTACTAGATTTCAGTACTCCTTGTACAAATGTTCTTTTCCTTCTTCTTCTAGCAAGCACAATTTTCATGCAGCAAAGGGGTAAAACCTTTCACTTTAACCTTTTTTATAGAATGACAGATTAAGTATTTTACTTCAGTTTACTCATGTGTAAAATAAAGGGTAGGGCCAGAGCATAGGGCATCTAGATGGCACAGGGGATAGAGCGCCAGACCTGGAGGCAGAAAGATTTTAGTGAAAATAAGGCTTTAAGTTCCAATGGTCTTATGATGAAGAGTCATCTGCACCCAAAGAGAGGACTGTGGGGATTGAGTGTAGAGTACATAGTATTTTCACTTTTTGTTTTTTTCTTACATTTTTTTTTCTTTCTCAATTTTTTTTCCTTTTTGATCTATTTTTTCTTGTGCAGCATAATTGTGGAAATATGTATAGAAGTATTCCACATATTTGACATATATTATATTTCTTGCCATTTAGGGAAAAGTGGGGAGAAGGGAGGGAAAAATTTTGGTATACAAGGTTTTGCAAGGGTGGATGTTGAAAACTATCTATCCATATGTTTTGAAAATCAAAAGCTTTAATTTCAAAAAAAAAAGGCCTCAGTCTCTTACTAGCTTTGTGACTATGGGCAAGTACTTTAATCTAGTTTGTCTCAGTTTCCTCATCTGTAAAATGAACTGGAGAAGGAAATGGCAATCACTGCAGTATCTTTACGAAGAAAATCCCAAATGGAGTCATGAAGAATTGGAGATGACTAAAGAATGACTAAATGACCACCACAAAAATTTAGGCAGATCATAAGATTATAGATTTTCAGTGAGAGGGACCTCTGAGGCCATCTAATTCTATTCCTTCATTTTATAGATGAGTAAATGAGAGAAGTGATTTACCCAAGATAGCACAAGTAGTAAGTCCTAAATCTGGGAGTCAAACAAACCAAGGCCCTTGGTTCCAAATCATCATGCTTTCCTCTTAATCATGCTGTTTTTTTTCCCCAGGGTTATAATTCTAGAATTTTATGAGGTTGGCAGTTTCAAAAGAAATAACAATCTCTTCCATGAAAAGATGGAGTAGGACTCTATCAGCTAAATAGATAGGATAAAGGTTGATAATTTAGAAGTATGTTTTATTATTTTGATATTTATTAGACATTTTGTGCCTATGAAATAACATTTTTTTACTACTACTACCTTGCCCCCACAGTTATTGATTGATTGGAGTATTAATTGGAGGGACTTGTTATTGCCCTCCAATGAATTTTTATGTTTAAGAGTTAATGATATTAGTCATTGATTTTATATAAATGGAAAACATACCAAGAGAGTGAGGTGGTACAGTGGATAGGGTGCCAGTCCTGCAGCCTCACATGTTCATAAGCTGTGTGACCCTGAGCAAATCTCTTAATCCCTATTGCCTCCAAAAAAAATTAAAACAAAACAACAAAACATTTTTTAGTCAACTAGGTATTACAGTGGATCTGGAGTCAGGAGGGTGGGGATTCAAAAAAAAGGGGGGATCAGTAAAAATTCTCTGAAAGTTTTGAAGACATCTTCCCAATAAACCTCTTTAGTATCCTTGTTCAATGAAATTCCTAGTATAGGATGTGAAGAATTTATGTTTCCTTCCAAAAAAACCAAGGCCGAGTTCCAACTCTCAATATAGAGTTCACCACTAAAATTATCTCCCAATTTATATATCATTTTTTGCCAGTCATGCAAACTGTGTTGGGATTTATACAGAAATATAAAAGTTTTTGAGGGAGATGACAAGGCCGTTTAATTGTCCATTATTTCTTGGAATCATGAAGACACTGTAAACCAAGGAAGCCAGCTGCTTAGCAGAGACTAGGGGAGGAAAACAATCAATAACATCAATCAACAAATATTTATTGAGAGTCCTTCCTTTGTGCCAGGCACTATACTAGCTCATAATATAATTCAAATGTAGGTCTTCCACACTAAAGAAGAAATATGGTTCTATTAAAGGCATTTTCTCAGTCACACTGGGCTCTGTTTCATTAGTACATGGTTCAAAAGGGAAATAAAACCTCACCACATCATGAGCTATTAACATTCTTTAGTTTAGACATAAAAATGGAGCATGAGCCAGATCACCACAACTAAAGATGCTGCTCTCAATAATGACTGGCCAGACTTGATATCTACATAGCAATGGCTATAAAAACCCCTCACTAAATAGCAATATATATTTTTCCTCTGCAAAGGTTACTCAGCTAGCATTACTTGGAAGGTAGGAAGAGTCTGGTATCTTAAAAAGTTCTTAAACAGATTTCTGTCTTTCTTTTTTTCTGCCTGTATTTATAAACCTAAAATAAGCAGAAAAAAGGTGTCGGAACAACGAAGATGCCAATGTGTTAAAATAGTATTCCATCCAGTGTAATGGGAATTATTTCTAATTAGCAAATATAATAAAAAGTCATCACCATAGCTTCAAGTAGGTGACTCTTCCAAGATGAACTTGAGCCCAACTGTGTAGCTGGTCTGCTTCACTCTCTCTCTCTCCCCAAAGATTCAGAATTTGCTTCTGGAGGATAAAGTTGACATCTGCTGCTAAATATGTATGTTGCACAGGTGTCTCATCATTTTAAATTCCACATCTGTTGTCACTTGGGAAGTGCAATCTTTTGGTCATAGGTAAATAATTCACACTAAAGCTGCTATTGAAAATTTGTAAGCACTGATAGCTAATATTTAAAAATAAAATCTGAGGTACAACTTTACATCAACATGAAGTTGCAGCTGTCCAAAATCTTAAATTTGCAAAGGACATCTTTTTGAGACATATGGGTTTCTATTCACCTTGACTATTCTTACATTTTTCCTCATTTTACCCCAGAACTAGACACCTTAATTTTTATGAATATAAATGCCATTTTCTCATAAATAATGATAGATTTCTCTGGATCATTCCAAATTTGGTATTGATAAATTTATTTTTCTCATTGGTATTTCCATATTTTTTCTCTTTCACTACTAAAATTTATTCACAAAAATTGTTAATTTCATTCTTTTTAATCACTCTTAAGTTAGTATTTCTAAAGCATTAAAGAATAAACAAGTTAAAAATATTTCACATGATGAAGTTGTAATAGAGCACTTTGGAAATACATTTTCAATCTCAAGTATGTAGCTTCCCACAGAGATCATTCAACATCTTCCTGCCAAGGTTTTCTACTATATGCCATACTGTATACCCTTTGGTCTAAAATAAAGGGAAGCTTTAGACATGCTAACATTTTATTGTAAGTAACTAACTACCTTGAGAAAGGATTCAAGAAAACCAATCATATTTTAAATTCTTCCCAATAGCAAAAATAACCTTAATAAGGTTCCAGTGTGCATTTCTCCCTGTTAATGGAAAACAAAAATCTACTTTTCCACAGTTTTCCCTAGTTAGGTATATTAGCAGTTGTATCACTGGGGTCTGAGTTAATCCACTTAGAATTTTTGACATTCAGAGCAAGACTATATCTAATGTGACCATATAGCTTTAAAGGTAGGCAGCTTCCACATAAGTAATCTGCTAGTTATTGCTAGTAGGCATATCAGGAGTCAGCAAACTCTAATTTGCATGAATACCAGCTGCATAACAACTTATCAGAAAGCCCAGAGAGCAGGGTCGAGAAAAACCCCTTCCTTAATTATAAAGATGTATATGCAGGAGAGAATCGGCATTCATACAGAAAAGCATTCTCTGATAATAAGCTAATATTATTAAGATTCATTACATATTTCTCCTGTGCATACCAATGCCTCTTAGTAATAATACATTAGATCTCAGACACCAAGGATGCATGGTTAAAGTCCATAGAGACTGGAAAGAGATTCAGCAAGGGAAGCCTGGAGATGTCCTAATAATACTTTGAGAAGTTTTTTAAATCATGCTTTCAGTGATTATGAATACTAATTCTAAATCATTTCAGATGAGTTTTGACCAAGTACCTTTTGTTATAAACTCTAGTGTGAGATTTAGGCAATCATGTTATTCATGTTATGTTATAGAAAAGGGAAATATAGCAAAAACAAGATAGAAGATAAAGTGAACAAAAAAAATTTAAAATAAAGCAAACACTTCAAATCAACTATAAGGGTTTCCTCCATCTTTTTCCTGATAAGAATTGTTATCTCCGCATTTTTTGACTATTGAGATACATTGAATCTTACTAAAAGTCTCATAGTATTAAATTAAGCTTATTTAGTCACAACCATATTATACATCTGTATATTTTTTACTTGCATTAAAATTTCATTTGTAGCCAAAAACACTTGCTGTTCAAAGACATGTTAGCTTTGGAAAAGCATGCATGATCTTGGGAAAAAATTCTGCCTCAATTATTCTATTTGAATAAATTTGCCTATTCTCACCCATTACCCGAAAGGAAATTTTTGAATAGTGTTTACTTATGCCATATAATAGAATGGAAATGGCCCTGTATTCTCAACATTTATACCTATGGAGTGTAAATTTTTTATTATATTTTAAGATATAAAATATTCTTATTTATTGACTTAAGAAACATTTTAGAATCAGGTACCTGAATATGGTCAGATCATTAACTAATTAGAGCAAAATTGAAATCTATATATTAATATATATATAAGAAAAGATTCAGATGAGAAGGCATACCTGATTATGGCAACTCTAAGTAACTCTATTTGAACAAGCTTTAGACTTGAAGACAGAGAAGGAAATACAAAAGTAAAGACTGCAAATATCACCATTTATTAAAGTAGTTAAACCAATTCAAAAAAGTTAATTTACTGAAGGAGCAGAAGGATCCCAGAAATTACCTTAGTTAGAAAACATTTTATCTATTTATTAAACAGGGAGACCTAGCAGATAAGAGGAATACTGGTTTGAGGAATGGATTCATTATCAAGTTATTACAGAAGATGCAAAATAATGTGAATAGTATCTTCTCAGGGAAAAAATTAATGCAGAATTGAAAGAAAACGATCTGCAGAAAGCTTTGTGTGGTATCCAGTTAAGCCAAATCATTCCAGGATCATTTGCAGCTGAAACTGGAAGAACAACAAAATAAGTATGAAATGACACAGATCTGCTGACACTTCTATAATGATCTATTCTCATCACAAAAAATTATTAAACTATTCCATTTGAATTCTTCCACCTTAGAATTCACTCCAGAATGCTATAATTTATGAGACTTATGTGAGAAAATGACCATCAAACTTGAAATAATATCAGAAAGAGCAAGTAGAGGGTATCAAAGAGAGCCAGAAGATATTTTTATGAGAGACAATATAGCCTGAAAAGCATACAGGGATTAATTTTTACACTTCTCAAAGAGATATTAAAAACCATAGATGGTACAAAAATGATGAAGACAACTACTGCCTCATGTTTACTTTCTCATCTCTATGAGCTTTTTAAGAGAATGGTATATAGACGCTTCAAAACTAGTATTTATTTTTCTTTTTTGTTGTTATGAACTCGATAGAAATCAATAAGCATAAAACAACTCCTTCTCTCTCTACCACCTTCCTCTCTCCTTGTCTGTTTGTCTGTGTCTTTCTTTCTCTTCTTTTCCCCACTCCTCTCTTTGTGTGTGTGTGTGTGTTTCTCTCTGTCTCTCCATATATATGTGTATATATTTTTATGTTTATATACATGTATTACATATACACATAGATTTGGTATAATATGTTTGTTTACACATATATACCTATATGTCATTCCATGTAACAAATAATTCTAAGTACAGTAAGGATCAGAATCTGCCCATTGGCCAGTTCTGAAAATGGATGTCTCTGCACTTTCAGATCCTCATTGCTCTGCCAGGAGGTAGAAATATGATGTTTTATCTCCAGTCTTTTGGAATCCTGATTGTTCATTGCATTTACCATAGTTCTTATATCTTTCAGATTTTTACAATTTTGTACAAAAACATTTGTTATGAAGATATTATTTATGAAAATAAAAGATGATAGGCTTTTGAAGACCTTATTCTATAGCCAACAATATTTTCCAGTCTCACTATGCTTAGATGAGGTATGAGAGTATAATATTCTATTGATTTTATATAGACCCTATTGGGTATTGCTGATTGACCACCAAAAAAGTCTTTTTTTTCTTGTAGAACAAAATTCTGCCTTACAGGCTTTCCGGCAACAATGTATCTTCCATGTATACAGTAAGAAAATGTAAGATTTTATGATGTGATTATCAATATACAATTCATTCACCAATTCACATGACATTATTATCAGACAAAGCATACCAGAGAACTTTATGGTCTAAGGTATTTGCCATTGTCATAGAGAATGTCCATTGTAAAGTTCCAGTAGAAGTCATTCCTTTTAGAGAAAAAAAAGTTTTACATTTGCTCTTTTTCTATGAATGATATCGTACTTTTCTCCAAACCCATTCTTTTCCCTTATTTATTTCTCTGTCAGGCAACATTACATGAGTAAGTACCTTGTGCTTAGACATTCATTTGAGAGGGGCTTTGCTTCTGTAGTAGAGATGGATGAGGGAAATAAATTTGGATTGGAATGGATTGTCCATTTGCCAATTCCTGTGAATAACAATAATAGCTTCTATAAAGCACTTTGCTTTACCAAATATTTTATAAATATGATTTCATTGTATTCTCAAAACTAACTTGAGAGGTACATGTTATATATTATTCCCATTGTCCAGATAAGAAAACTGAGATAGACAGAGGTTAAGTGAATTGCCTAGGTTGACAAAACTAATAAGTATCCAAGGCAGGATATGAACTTGTCTTCCTGATTTTAAATATATCTATCATGGCTTCCTCTTTTTCATTACAAGTAAAGTACTTTTTGAAGAATTTTCTCCAAACTTTTAGAGCAAAAATTCTTAATTCAGAACATGTGTGTGCATACACACATGCACACATGTACAGACATATGTTTATATACACACAACACACATTGCCAAAATCCTTCAATTTAATAAAAAATCATTTGTTTCTTGAATTTTGCTTTATTGAATTTGGATGTATGGATCATCATGAAAATACTAACATAAGAAAATACAGGAAGATCCATATTACTTTATTGTTGACATTTTGAAATCAGAAATGTATTTACTACCTCCAAGAAAATTCCTTCAAGAAATGATTCTTCACCAGTAAAAAAAAGGGGGTTCATTGAGCTAGATGAAGAATTAAGATCTCTTTTAGTTTAAAATTTTCTGACCCTAATTAAATTTTTTTTACTGAGAAAAGGATTTTAATATGATTGTCCTGTAATTGCAGTCCTCACCAAGTAGTTCATTTTCCCTATATGCCACCTTTCAATCATTATGTTTCATCTATCCTGCACCAGCTTTTATTAAATAATAGAAATGTCTCTCAACTCCATGTTAGCAGTTTCAGAAACTGTATTCCATTTTGTCTTTTGCCTAGATATTTAAACATGTAATAGAACTGGGATGTAATGTCACTCTTCACCTGTAGTTGCTACCATTTAACAAAGTAGATCAGCTTGAAAATCCATTATGTTAAAAGCACTAGAGTATATGATTTTTTTTAATTATTCACCTGAAAATAATCTCAGTTGCAACAATATTAAAGTAATTCTTAGTTTCCCTAGGAAATGATTTTTATGTAATTTAATAAGCAATATGGCAGTAAATTGTTGTTCAGGAGAGAACATAGGACTTCATTTATTTAGATTGAGTGGTTTTGTGATTTGGCCATTATCAAAAATGAGTTAATATCTCTGGCACCTATGAGCTAGTATGAATCATTCTGAGTCTTCTGATGTATTGGTAATCAGGAAAATGGTAATATTTTGTAATTATATAATAGAGTTTGGCTATTATATATTTCCATAGGATTGTGAAATGATAGTAATTGATGAAAAGTTGGGGAAAATATTCTACACAAAACATACTATATTTGTTCTTTGAAAAAAATCATGATAATATCTAATGGAATATTCTTTGAATCAGGAAAACTTGGGTTGAAGTCCTGCTTCTGGCAAATGTTAGCAATGTAGTCATCATCAAGTCAATTTATCTGAGTACATCTAGGAACTCTTCAAGACTATGAATTACAGATAAGTTGCCAATTTGTATTAGTGAAGAAACTTTTCATACCATCAAGGACTTGGCAGAATCTTCCCTTGTGGAGGTCCTGCTAATTAAAATCAATCCTGCTAATTAAAAATTCTACATTCAGTATAGGTATATGTAGGTTAACTTTTTTGGGGGGGAGGGATTGCAGAATAATAATAATAAGGGTCAAGTATTCTCTCAAATAGAAGTGTTCACTAACCAGCACTCCCACACTTTGCCAGTAGAAAGGTAATAGATGGTTATAATAATAACTGAGCCACACCTTAATCATTTCCAGATTATCTTTTAATGTTACATATACAAACTATGTTTTAATATTTTACAAATGTGTTATTCTTGTGTAGCATTTACATTTTTTCTCTCCATCAGAGTACTTAATTGACCACAACAACCCATTCCCTGCCCCATTACACAACAAAGCAGATTTAAGGATTCTCCCTCCTAAGGAGACATTAAAACACTATGATTGCATTCTTTCATCTATAAAACAATGATAATAATTATAATTCTTCCCAGCGAATCCCAATTATGTCTTGCATGTGATGATAAGCAAAGACTAATATCTCAGTGTTTTATGCATTTATTTGCTTTCTCAAATGCTAAGAAAATTTTATCTGAGTTCTGGGTCCATAAAAGTATTCTAAGTCACATAAGACTGACATCTTTGCTTAGTATTTACTAAAAAAAATTTTGTTTTTTCCTTTTCCTGGAGAGCATTCAAAAAGTGTTAAAAATTATTCATTGTAACTCACCAATATGTATATATTCTGCTAGCCTTCTGACAAGTAGAAAAAGAAGGAAGACAGATATGATAATATACTTATATATTAATAGTCTAGAGTGGAAAATGTTATGCACTGAACAAAATAAAAGCTATCAAATGGTTCTGGGTATTTCTTGTTTATTGTTCCAAGAACTATATTTCAATAATTTGTAGATATTTGACTAAAACAATTTCCAAATGGCCATGTATCCATATACCAATATTTCATCACAGCACAGAGTTCAAGGTTCACCATTCCTTTTTTCATGAGGAAAAAAAAATAAGAAAACTGGGAAATCAGATTTTTCAGAATGGTTCAACATAATTAAAGAAAATTTATAATATAATGAATTGATGCAAGCACATTTCATGCTACAAATAGCACTAATCTGATGGAGAACTATGTAATCAACAATATTTTGGAGTTTACCTTTATTCTTTCTTGTTCTATTTGTCCCAATCCTTAGCATTCAGTGCCCTAATACAGCTCTCTCATTCTGACTCCTTCCCACTGCAGTTTCATTCTGATGTTCCTTCATTAGACAGCAATCTGACCTTATCATTAAATTTCTTACCTCTCTCCCCCTGTCCCAATGCTATAAAACAGCAGTTAATTCATAGAAACTTCAAGGTACTTTTTAGAAAGAAAGCAATTTATTAAAATAATTCATACTATTGAGAAAAGTGTTATTGTCTTTAAAGAATAGCTTAACAGTCCCAAGGAATTACACTTTAATGAGAAAACCTCAATATAGGCAAATTTTGGAGATGTACTACTGAAATTCTTTCAAATCACAATAAATGGACAGCCATTTATTCCAAAAGAGCTTTCCTTGCATATGTTTGGAGTTTGTTGTTGTTTTATTTTGTTTTCCCCATCACTGACTTTAGCTAAAACCCTCTCTCCATAAATCAGGTTACTGATAATGTTATTCTAATTGTTTTTTGACAGACATTTTCCACCTTTTCTCCCTTCTTTGCAACAATTTTTATATGAGATCATTTATGGTGCTAGCCACTCCACACTCATGCTTAGAATCAACTTGCTCATTCAGTGTTCTTGCATGCCTATTCAAAGGCTGTCTTATTTTCTAAATGCATTAACAAGCATTCACTTGACATCCACTATGTTTTTCAGCAGTTGTTATATTGGCTTCTGAATTATGTCAGTTTGACATTACAGAGATAATCTGTTCTAATGCAGCCTTGTGTATTTACAGTATTAGAATTACCATTTTCGTTATTTTTTCATTACTAATGTATTTTCAGAGCCCCCTTCATTACCATGGGTATTGTTTCATTATTTACATTGTGAATGTTATTATCTGTGAAGCTGACAGCAGCAGCATTTTGAGATAATTTTCTTCCAACATAGTCATTATCTAAATATGGATCATCATCCTTGTGTTCATATAAATTATTGTCAAACTCTCCAGCTTTTTCTTCTGGGTTCTCATTAAGATACTTTGAGCTTGCAGGAAAAAATGGAATGTCACCTGCCTTTATCTGAAGGGTTCAAGGTATACAAAGGGCCTGAAAGATGGGTCACATCAAGCCTTCCAGTGAAAGCTTTCTTTTTGAAAATAATGGAAAATTAATATACATACACATCACCTGAAATATGCATTTACCTTAACAAAAATAACCTTGAATGTTGGTTTTCCAGGATTTTTGATCAAGAAATAGAAGAAAAGTATAATAATTAGTTTATGTTTCTAGGATGGTAGTTCATCATAGGAATCAAAGTACAAAAATCTCTCAATAGTGTGTCAGACCAATTAGCCACTAGGTCTAGACTGTGCCTGTAGATTACTAATTTACAGAGCTACTACTGCTGATCTCATCAAACTTAACCCTATAAAATACAGCCTTGTCCATCATCAAAAAGACTCAAGAACATGAATTATTTATTGGTTATCCCTGCTGCCTGGAATGTTCTCTCTCTTTATTTCTGCATCTTTGGTTTATTTTCAAGTTCTAACAAAAAACCCACATTTCTATAGGAACTCTTTCCCACTCCTTAATTCTACTCTTTTCCAGATTAAAGGCGACATCAATAAAAATGAAAGAAAGCATAAATCTCTGAAGTGAAAAAGAAAGAATGTTGGATAGCAGTTATTCAGTGATATATAGTAATTTAGAACCAGACACCAGGGCACCTAGGTGGTAAGTGGAAAGAGTGCCATGTCTAGAGTCAGGAATACTCTTCTTTCTGAGTTTAAGTGTGGCCTCAGACACTTACTAGCAGTATGACCCATGGCAAGTTAGTTCTTTCATCTGTAAAATGAGTTGGAGAAAGAAAGAGTAAACCATTCCAGTATCTTTGCCAAGAAAAACCCAAATGAGGTCATGAAGATTTGGATACAATTGAAAACAATTCAACAACTAGAACCAGAAACCAATAACAGTAATCAAATGATTAGTCACCATGAAAATAAATTAGGCATAAGTGATGTGAAGATTTGCAATCAGATTACAGGCTTAGATTACAGACTCATGGGTTTTACATTGGAAGGAATTTTAGAAGTTATTCCTCATTTTACAGATGAGAGAATAAGACCCTGAAAAGGTAAGAGAGAATATTTAAAGCAAGTCCTCTGATTATAAACCCAGCACTCTTTTCTTGGGCCTTGGTGCTTAGCTCCTTTTTTAGCTATCTGGCTGTAGGCAAAGCAGTACATGCCTTTCTGAAACCCATTTTCTCTTTTCTAAATGCAGATAATAATTCTTTTGTTATATACTTAACATTGAGAAATAGAAGGAATCTTGGAAATCACTTAATCCAATTCCTTTACCTTATAGATAAAGAAACTGATGTCTAGACAAATGAAATAATAACAGTGATAGTGGTGACAAAAATGATGATGATAAAAATATTTTGCTATATTTATAGTTTACAAAGCACTTTATGATAATAAAACTATTCTTCATTTCAATAACACTTTGATATGGTATTTTTTAATATGGCAAACAGGCCCAATATTTCTAATCCTAATTTTACAGATGAGAAAACAATTTGAAGCCCCAAAAAGTTAAATGATTTTCCCACAGTAACTCAGCTAATAAATTACCATAGCAGTATTCAAAATTAGAACTTCTATTTTCAAATAAGAATTCTATATGCACTTCCTGTTGCCAACTCTGATTCATATTGAAAAAAAATTTTATTATGTGAAAGCATTGTTTTATTGTGAGTTGTTCTTGATAAATGAAATGTTTAGTTCAAGACATTTTTCCTTTTCTGAATCTGGTCTGCACAGAGCTGAAAAGCATCTTAGGAACAAGGCAAGATGGTAATTTGACACAATGGCTATCACTTAGACTTTCAGGTAGGTTGGCAACAAGCATTTACTAAATGCTTACTGGTCAGACACTATACTAAGCACTGAGGATGAAAATACAAGCCAAAAAGAAGATAATTCCTGGTCTCAAAAAGCTTATATTCCAAAGGGAGAAGGCAGTTATACATGAAAGGGAGCTAAAAAGGAGATCAGGGAGAAGAAGAAGGTACCCACACAGGAACTTGGTGATGAGTAAGAGGAAAACGAAGCATGTCTGGACTAGGACCATCCCCAAAATGTAAGTCCTAAAAAGAACTTGCCATTGAGAGAAAGGAGCCAGTATGATGGAGGGATATTACAGTATTAGAAAGGCACTAAGAGAAGTTCCAGGGTGAAAGGGATCTTTGAACTGAAAAAGTTCCCCAAATACAGATTAAAAATAGATTAAACACTGTCAAAGTAAAGGCAGAAAACTTCTTCCATGGAGGCTTACCCGTTTCAAGTTCCTTTATATTT
The DNA here is from genome assembly GCA_023553655.1 of Myrmecobius fasciatus. Classification (NCBI taxonomy): domain Eukaryota; kingdom Metazoa; phylum Chordata; class Mammalia; order Dasyuromorphia; family Myrmecobiidae; genus Myrmecobius; species Myrmecobius fasciatus. The sequence continues at coordinate 416,685 of JAJPUD010000035.1, forward strand.
GCTGTCTATACCACACTTGAGCACATAAGTATATACTGCCATTCTCTGGGAGAGTCTTTCTTGGATGTATCTTCATGTCACAGATGTGAGATTGGACTCCTGAAGGTTATGCCAATAAAATCCACATTCTGGCAGAATTTTTGCCAGACTGGGAAGGCTTTGACTTGGGATCTGGCAGCATTATGTGTCTTTTGTTCAAGGACTAATTTGGATAAGCATGGAAACTCACTTTACTGAAATGTTGCCTTTCAAGTGATGAATTTGTTCATCCACAGCAGCTCATAAAGACATTAGCAAAGGCAGAGTGGGCTGTGACCTGTATTAATTTCCACACTAGTAAAATCACAGATCCCTGAAGTATTGAATAATCAAATGTTGTAGAGTCACCCAGGTGCACAAACATACACCATCTCCTTCTCTAATTCATAAAATCATATTATCTCAGAGTTACAAGGACCTCAAAGGTAACTTATAGCCTCAACTGGAAGAAAACTGCCAACTTCCATTTCCTTGATAAATGATCATCTAATTTTTGGCCAGTATGTAACATAGTGATTTGCATATAACATTTACTTAATGAATATTTGATGAATTTAATCGACCTGCTTAAATACCTCTAAGGATTAAGAATTTAATATTGGGGGCCAGCCCAACATAGTGACAGAGGGTTGGGCATGGCAAGTGGGAGCCCTGGGATCCAGTCCTGACTAAGACATACTTACTAGGTACATGATCTTAGACAACTAAATAAAGTTCTATGAGCCCCAGTATCTTCATCTACAAGATGGGAATAGTAACAACTAGGATTGTGCTGAAGATTAAATGAGATAATATGTAAAGCATTTTGAAAACTTCATAATATAAATGTGAGCTATTATTACTTCCAAATGCAGATGTGTGGCTTTGTTACGATATAACATTTAAGAATTAACAATATAAAAATTAACAATATAAGCATTTAAGAAAATCCCACAGAATACATCCTTGGCACTAAAGGTGATACAAGGTTGTGAAAAGATATGATTCCTACCCTATAGGAATTTAAAGAGTCCAAATAAATGGAAACCAACAGAGAAAGTAACAATGTATATTACACATGTAAGAATGATGATGTCCCATATTCTTTTATAACAACGTAATTAAGAATATGTTCTATACCTTGTTACCTCTATCAAGTAAGAATTCCTCTTTGAGATACAGAATCAACCAAGCAATGGCCTCCATTCTTACCTGGCTTTAATGACTAAATGGGTGTTGACTCACACAAATTGAGAATTGGGAAAGAATTAGCCTCAAAAGGCCAAAGTCTTCCAATGTATCTAGGGTCATTTCTAATCATTCTGACCTATGTCTTGCCACCGTTTCCAATGCCTGGAGGAGTGAAGTTAATGATTTTGTATAGCCTTGCCTAACTTAAATCCAATTTACTTGCAAGTCAAAACTTTCCTTATGTCATTGGTTCTCTTTTAAATTAAAGAGGGAACAAGAACAACAATCAACCAATCAATCATGAAGGGTAAATGAGGGGAGAACAAATTTCTAATCACCTTGGAGGAGTGAAGTGTTTTTGAATCATTGGATGAAATTAGATGATGGCACACAGAAAAATATTGGGATACACTGAAAACCTTTGGCCCTGTGCATATAAACTTCAGATATACTTTGAAGAGTTAGATCCTTGTGTTTCTAAGCAAAGGTCAACAAGTTGAGGTGGATAGAAAGATTGAATCTCCCCACTCACTTCTACTTTCCCAACCGGAGAATGACCTTAGGTGCTCTAGAAGGTTTGGACTTCTTATCTAATGCTGGTTGCAGTATCCCACTAGTAATAGTGGCACAAGAACAAGCTAGATACGCCAAGGAAGGGCATTTCCGGGGAACATAAACTTTTTTCAACAGAGAAAAGTAGAGCTATTAACTCTGCAAAAGCTTGATCCTCAAAGTTCAATAGAAAGCTACAGGAGAACTTCATGAGAACTGCACAGAGGGAGAATGACTACCATCTAAGCAGGGGTTCTGAGTTAGAATGTATTTTTGAAAGATGGGAAAGTGTACCACGAGAGGCATGAGACCTCAGCCTATGGTAGGGAAATTAGGATTTGGATGAAGTTTCAGAGTTGTAGAAGAAGTTCTATACCTGGAACTGACATCTGTTTCCCTACTTATCCTATGGTGATAGTTCTGCGCTTCAGAGCTTAACAAAATAAATCTAATTTCTTTTCATGAAAATAGCACAGAAAATACTTAAAGAAAGATATTAAGTTCTCCCCAAACTTTCTTCTCCAAGCTTAACCTCACCAACACATAAATCCCAATCATTTTATGTCCATGACAGTGTTCTTTTTGGTACTAGTGTGTATGTCTGTATTTATTGTGTTAAGAGCCATGATTTGATCAGTGTGGTGAATTACTGGCATGAAGATTCTCTTCATCAAAGTAGACTGGGAAAAAGAACAAAGTTTAAAGTCTTAGAGACTCAGTACCTTGACAATGGAAAAATTAAGTAATTTGCCTCTGGGTAATATGTGCCAAGAGCAGTATTTAAATTCAAGTCAATTGTTAGTTACTTGTTTACAAAAATAAGCACCTTGAAGAAATATTCCCATAAGTGATCCTGACAACCAACTCTACCACATGAGATCTCTGTGAGTCAATTGTGCAGGCCCTGTTCAAAATTTTAATCTTCAAACACAAACAGACCCAAGACAGATACAAGATATCAAGAGAATGTTTTAAGAAATTATCCCCCAATGCCTCAATGCAATTTGACAAGCCTCTAGGAAAAGTCCATCAGCCCAAGACTTAATCTAATTACATGATATGGCAGGAAGATAAAGGCTGATCCAAAATTTGTTATTTAATTTGGCTTTCTTAATGGACCACTGTCAAATGGTTAATGTGAAAATAATACTTGATTTTTTCAAATATGTAATGACCAGAGGGTCTGTAGTATAGCACAATGGGGAAAGCATTGGACTTAGTAGTCAAAAGATAAGGTTCCAAATATTGGTTCAGCTACTTACTACTTATGTGTTCTTCAGCAAGTCATTTCCTTTTTGTCATCTGTAAAATCAAGGGGCTTAGCTAAATGATCTGTAAGTTTCCTTAATATATTAAAACTTCAATGTTGTGAATTCTGGAAAGATGTCTCTCATTTCCAACTGTTTTCAAGAATGACTAGGACCTGGGTGGTTCTGCCTTTCCTAGATTGCAAGTATACATATAAGCAATATAGCAGATAGAATAGTTGGACCTGGGGTCAACAAGACTCAAATTTAAATCTAGCCTCAGACAATTACTAGCTATGTGACCTGGCAAGTTATTTAGTATCTGTCTGTTTAAATTTCTTCATCCGTACAGTGGGAATAATAATAATAATAAAAACATCTATCTTCCAAGGTACATATATTGAAAAACTGAGACAATACTTTTAAAACTCTTCACAAATTTTAAAGTGCTCTATGAGTTCTAGCCACAATTCTGAGTATTAGAAGTGAACATTCATCTGTCCTCTACAATAAAGAACACAAAACCAGCATAGACAATCAGTAATTTCTGCCACTAGTGAGAGGTCATAAACATATTCCTTTGAGTGTTACTGTTAACTTCTTGAACTTGTCTCCCTCCTGAAAGAGGTGAAAGGATTTGAAGAATGCCTCTTCACACTCTATGATGTTAGGGAGAATGGATAAAGTGTTCCTCACAGAAACAGAAGTGAACATTTAGTGGGGCAAAAAAGAGGGACATTTGATGAAGAAGGGAAAACCTGAACTTTGTCATGATATTGGAGAATGGAGGAAAAAGGAAAAGAAAAAAACATCTATGCAATTAGAAATTAATCACAGAGTTGAGATTCTTCCTGAAGAGGATGAAGTTGAATATTCTAAGTAAAAAGAAGTTGTTTATCCTCCTGAGAATAATATAATGAAGCTAACTGAAGCTATGAGATGAGGGACCATCCCATACAGATCAAATGAAGAAGAGTAGTGGTTTGTGATACTCTGCTTAGGGATGTTAAAAGCACCTATTTTCCAATCTGATAACACAAAAAATATCTGCTGTCTTCACAATTTATATATATCCCAACTACAAGAAAAAAAAAACCTTTGAAGTCATATCAAAACCAATGACAACAACCCACTACTGGGTTTTATATGGACACTGCCAAAAAAAAAAAAAGGAAAGTATAGCTAAGGATTTTGACATCTCAGTCAGGAAGACTGAAGATTATAGAGATACAGATTGTGGTTTTCTCATTGTTAACCACTGAGGACAAGGGATGCAAAAGAGAAAAATTATTTTGGAATGAGCAGCTGGTTGTAAAGGTGGTACCATAAATTGGGATTTTTGTTTATAGGCCATGACTTAAAATACAGGGATGACAGATTTATAGGCAAAGATAGAGCACACTTGAAAAGATTGGCAAGAATGTATTTGTTAGGTGGTTTACATAAATAATTAGAAGCCCTAAACTAAAAGGGATCATGAGGTAAAACAATAGATAGATAGATAGATAGATAGATAGATAGATAGATAGATAGATAGATAGATAGATATAGATATATATAGATATATAGATATATATATAGGGAGAGAGAAATAGCATAAACAATAGTTTCAAAACAGAAAGAATGAAAAATAGCACCTATTTTAGGCTTTAGCAGATAAAAGAAAAATTAAAGAAATCCATGAACTCAAATGTCTGTGCACAAATGTCCTAAGTTTATTTATCAAGCAAGATGAACCTTCTAATGCAAGAAGGCAATTTTGACTTCATAGATATTGAAGAAACTTGATAGGATGAAATATATTACTGTGCCAGGTCCCTATGGGTGTCATATTTTTAAAAAATAGGTTGTATAAAAATTGGGGAGGAATGAAATTGGATCTTGGGTACATTCTATGAGAGATACTTATACACATACTCAAAAGAGGAATCCAAGTAGGAAAAAGCATGAAGGAAAACAATGATTGAAGGTCAACAGAAGGAGTAACAAAAGTGATTTTGTCAGTGGATTATGCATTCCAGGCATTGACAGAAAGAGGAAGTTTGGGATACATGTCACAAGCTAACTAGAGGCATTGTATGGAGGATTTCAGTGCCACAGCATTTTGGGAGCATTTAATCTTTGCCCAAAGCAAAGCATCTAATCATTTCTTGACTTTCTCTAGTGACATTTCATATTTTGAAAGGTGGAAGGAATAACAAGAGGGAATTCTTAATCTAATTCTCACCAAAAGGGAAAAACTGGTTACTGTGATAGAAAAAAATGGGAACCCTGAGGAAAACTAACTACTCCTTCCTAAATCTTGTGTTAGAGGAGATGAAATCCAGACCTAGTCTGTTACACTTCTTGGATCCCAACAAACAGATTTCAAAGGGTTCAGAAGAAAGAGAAATAAGATCCAGTAGATTAAGATATTATAAATAAAGTAATTAATCTTGAAATGGATGGGAGGTGAACAAGAATGAAAAATTTAAAATGCAAAAGGAAGCAAGTCCTATGAGGAGACAGAAAAAAGTTTTATCTCAAGAGACTAATGTGAATGGAAAAGAAACTCAACAGCCAAATTTGATTTTTGAAAAAGAATCTGAAGAAGATGAAGTCAAAAATCAGTAACAAAGGACAATTGCAATAACATAGCATGGCCCCATAAAAAAAGATAATGTGTCAGGAGTATTTAAGTCCAGAATGAGCTGATACTAACAAATAAAGCAAAATACCCCCCCCCCCAAAAGACTATGTTTTGGCCTTGTTTTGGTTTTGTTTGTTTTTGGCTCAGGGAGGAGGGAATAGGATAGTTAAATATAAAGTTAAGACACATTGGGGCAAAAAAAGAATTAAAGCAGGAAGAGGACTTTGGCTTGGGATGGATGGGAAAATGATAATTGACAGAAAGAATACAGAACTTCTACTCTTAATTTGTTACTATTTTCTTTGTTAAGAAGGGTTAATTTTGCACTAAAAATGATGAGCAAAAGTGAATGAGTTGCCACCTCAGAAAAGGAAAGAGATTATAAGAAATCACCAAGTTGCTGTTATTGAATTCAAGTCCCCTGTCTTTCTCCTACCTAGAACCACATTGATCACCAAATCTGAGGAGGGAAAAAGTTTGGGGTGTAGGCTGTGAGTTTCATAGGGAAACATGTGCATTCTGTACATAGAAGAAGCTGACCATTATAGCAGCAAGTGTAGAGTGATTTACCCAAAAGACTTGGTATGGATCCCAATTCTTTATATCCTTAGGTATTTGATGCTATTTTGACTAATGCTTAATAAACCCTCTGAAACAAAGGTTAGAAATGAAATCCTTCATTATCTACTATGTGAGAAATCCATATTGTATTTAGATAAAAATAGTAAAACCATTACACAAGACAGGTTTCATCTCTAAATGAATTAACTTGAAGAGATAAATTCTTTGAAATATTTCTTTAACTTATAGTCTAAGAGAGTGTGCCATTTGAGTATGTGCCAGAGGAAGCCTTAAACTCAGCTCTTCTTGGCTTTTAGGCCAAATCTCTATCCACTATAACTAGCTGTCTTATAAACTTCTACTTATTATGGGGTCACAAAGAGGCAGACCCTACTGAAAAACAATAACAGCAGTAAGTTAAATGTCTACAGCCAGGTATTCTAGTATGTACATCAGGAAACTAGGGCTGACAATAGAATGCTTGAATTCCACTCTATTTCAAATTCCACAAATGACCTGCAGAGTGACCTGATATCTGTGACTTCTATGCCTGAATCTACCATCAGCAAAATAAGCCTAATTAGATTTTCTAACTTTCCTACCTATGCAACATGGTTCTTTTTAATTAGATGAGGCTGTTTGAACATGGAACTGTTCAAAGGTGAAAGATCATGTCTTGACTCTTAAAAATTATTAGTGACATGATATAAACTGTCAGAAGCTAAAGGCAAGATATTTTCTAAAAAGAGCACTCTTACCTTCTTGCCTATTTCTCAGAAGCTCAAAAAGAATGAAAAGAAGAAGAAAGAAGAGAAAGAGGACAAGGAGGAGGAGGGAGAGAAAGAAGAAAAAGAAGAAAGAAGCAGAAGAATTTGACTCAAAAGATATTCTAAATAAGTCATTCTCTCAACTCCTATAGGGATAAGATATAATTTAAAAATAGTTTCCTTGATGCTAAGAGCTGTGTGTGAGGTTGGGATTTTTTTTCCCTCTCTCTCTTATATCTACTAATGAATTACTTATTCAAACAAAAAGTGTTTATTAAGCCATTACTATGTACTTGGCATTGTGTTAGGCACCAAGGATATGAAGTCAGGGTATACAAACATACACACACACACACACACACACACACACACACACATATATATATATATATAAAACACATATAACATATATATATATACACATATGTATATATATGTTTAAATACATAAATTATATATACATATATAACTATTTGTCTATATCTATATCCATTCATCTATCTATCCATCTATCTTTCTATTTATCTACAGTTATCCCTTCCATATTACTGAAGTAATGGAGGCAGCACTCCATGAGCTGGAAAATTCATGTAAAAATTTTTAACTCTCTCTTCATAGCAGAGAAGAAATATGAATTATTATTGCATTGAAAGATTAAATATATTAATATTATACAATACTGTACATATATTTTATGCATTTCTGAGTTTCTAAACTTTTTCTATGCTAACCTACAATACATTGAAATTTCAGTGGAGGAAGTCATGATGTGGAAGAAAGAAAGAAAGAGAGGAAGGGAGAAAGAGAGGGAGGGAGGGAGGAAAAAAGAAAGGAAGGAGGAAGGAAGCAAGGAAGGAAGGAAGGAAGGAAGGAAGGAAGGAAGGAAGGAAGGAAG
>JAJPUD010000035.1:428375-459888 GCA_023553655.1 Myrmecobius fasciatus
GTTTCACCCATTCATTCTTTAGGATAAAATTATTTAGTTTCCAATTGCTTTTTGGTCTATTTTCTCCTGACCTTATATTGCATGTGATTTTTATTCCGTCATGATCTGAAAAAAATGTATTTATTATTTCTGCCTTCCTGCATTTGAGTTTGAGGTTTTTGTGTCCTAACACATGGTCAATTTTTGTATAAGTTCCATGGACTGCTGAGAAAAAAGTAAACTCCTTTCTGTCTCCATTTAATTTCCTCCAAAGATCTATCATACCTAACTTTTCTAACATTTTGTTTACCTCCTTAACTTCTTTCTTATTTATTTTGTGGTTTGATTTATCAAGTTCTGAGAGAGGGAGGTTGAGATCCCCCACTATTATAGTTTTGCTGTCTATTTCTTCTTGCATCTCTCTGAACCTTTCCTCTAGGAATTTCCATGCTATACCACTTGGTGCATATATGTTTAGTATTGATATTGCTTCATTATCTATGGTACCCTTTAGGAAGATATAATTTCCTTCTTTGTCTCTTTTAATTAAGTCTATCTTTACTTTTACTTGGTCTGAGATCAGGATTGCTACCCCTGCTTTTTTTTGTTCACCTGAAGCATAATAGATTCTGCTCCAGCCTTTTACCTTCACCCTGTATGTATCTCTATGTTTTAGATGTGTTTCTTGTAGACAACATATTGTTGGATTCTGGTTTTTAATCCAGTCTGCTATCTGCTCCCGCTTTATGGGAGAGTTCATTCCATTCACATTCACAGTTAAAATAATGAATTCTGTATTTCCTGCCATCTTATTTACCCTAGCTTATGCTTTTCTCTTTCTTATCCCCTTTCCCTCCTCCCTACTATTTTGCTTTTGAAAACCACTTCCCTCAAACAATCCTTCCCCTTTAGAGCCCCACCCACCCCCTTTTTCCCCCCTTTCCCTCCTGTTTCCTTATAAGTACGTCTATTATTCCCTCTGACCCAAATCTGATGAGATGGAGATTAACCCAATTCTCATTCCCCTCTCTTTTCTCCCCTCAATCATTATAGGTTTTCTTTGCCTCTACATGTGATGTAATTTCCCTTATTTTACCTCCTTTTCCTCTTCTTCCAGTGTTATCCCTTTTCTACCTCTAATTTCTTTTTCAGTTTATCATATCATAATAATCATAAAATCACAATAAACATATCATAATAATCATAAAATCACAGTAATCATATCATAATAATCATAAAGTCACAGTAATCATATCATAATCATAATGTAATAATAGATTCATAAAATCAACCCTCATTCTATAAGTATAACATAAATATAGTTCTCAAGAGTTTTTTTTTCTTGTTACCTTTTTTTTCTAAGCTTTTTCCCTGCTCCTAAATCAATTCTGAGATGATCTACTAGTTTTTTGGAGGGGAATTCCAGAGGATTTCAGAAGGTTCCTTCCTTATTCCACCATCTTGGCACTGGAAGTATCTGTATTTTCTACATTGATCACTGACCTTGAATTTGGGGACATTGAAATATCTTTCCTTTTAGGCTTGTGGTCTAACTTCAAAATGCAAGTAGAGGAAGAGAGAGGCAGAAGCAAATAATCAGAAAAACAGAGAGTCTGAGACAGAAAGACAGAGTCAAAGAGAATCAGTGAAAAAAGAGACAACTACAAAAATTCAGTTATATGGAGAGATACAGAGAAACAATGAAAGAAGACTAGAGACACATGTAGAGAAAGTGCTTTTATTCCTAAATGTTATTTGTTTAAATATCCAGTAAAATATAGTCTTCTACTGTCTTATCAATTAGTGCTTTTTGATTTTTGAAGGAGTTAAGATATGATTCATTTTGAGAATTTTTGTTTTTGTTTTTGTTTTTTTTCAAATTGTGACTTTAGGAAGGATCTTAAAAATCTCACTGTAAAAGATTAGGTCATATCTTAAAGGTAGACCACAAAATGATTAGCTTGATCTCTGAACCAAAGTGGTTATCTGGCAATTAATTCACAATTTGTCAGCAATATATCATGATGTTAGGGGGAGGAGGAAATGGGAAGGGGAGGATTTGAAAAGAGCATTAGTAAGAAAAGAGTTTTCTGTAGGACTTAAAATTACATGAGGAATTCAGAAGAACACAGAATAGTGTTTCTCCTGTGGTAATTCATTTTAAAGTTATATTATTTTAAAGAAAACATTAGCTACCTTATGGAAATTTTTGTCTATTTGCATTTGAATAGTGCTAGTCATCTAGCAGTCTGGGAGCATTTTTTTTTTCTGAAATAAGAGCCCTGCTTTGCAGATGGGAAAACATAAGCATTGAGATTAAGTGATTTGATCAGCTGCATTGCCATCTCAGAGGTAAATGAGCTGGCATTAAATTCCTGACTCTGACTCAAATGTATTATATAATAATAACAGCTTATATTTTTCTCATATTTAAAGGCTTACAAAGCACTTCACTCACCTTAGCTCTTTTAATCCTCAAAAAAAAATTATTTAGGACAATGAATATTTTATCATTCCCATTTTACAGATAAGGAAATTGAGGCTTATAGTATTTAAATGATTTACCTAAAGTTACCAGATATCACAAAAATGTAGGTTAGAGTTTAAGTGAATGATAAATAGACAGACCAGTATGGATTAAAATGATTTATTGACACTCATTGTCAAGCTCAACATAATAGATTACATATAGATATAATCAGAGAAATATTCAGGGTAGCATTCTTCATCTCCACAGTCCCACTCCATTGTGGTTAGTGAGTGGTCTACTGTAATGCTCAGGGAGAAACTGAGGCAGTATCACACAGTGGAAATTAGGTAAAGCATTACCTAATTGATGTTAATTGATGAGTTCAGAATCCATAGCTATGGATCAGGACTGGTGGGCCTCTTGTCTCAAAGCACACAGTCCAGCCCAGAGACTGACACACACATGTCAGCCAACTGAATAATTATTCAGCACCTCATTGGTGGAAAACACAAGTTTTTATAATCTCCATGGCCATGGGGAAACAAAGAACTCATGGGAACAGCTGAGCACATTTGGTGTCCAAGGAAACCATAAATTCAGTTCTGACAGGTAGGAGTAAGAAGCCTTGGCAAAGAAGACTACAGATAAGGGGGTGGAGGCTGCTGGAGAAACTGAGACAGTAAGTCTGGGTCATATAGATAAGAGGTAGGTCGAGGCTGACCATCTGGAGGTTTTATGATTCCTTTGGAATGTGAGTCCAATTATTTCTCAAGGTCAGGAAGTGGGGATTCTATTCTGGGACAGAGCAATTAAGGGAGACTGAAACAGCAATTAAGGGAGACTGATACTGCAACTGAGGGAAACTGAGACAGTAACTGAGGGAAACTGAGACAGTAACTGAGGGAAACTGAGACAGGTACAACACTACTAGAACAGTAGAATATGTTGAAGGCCTAGGCCCTCTAGAGACCCCAGTTTACACAGGATTTTCAAAAATAAGTTTTGAACTTTGGCAACATTACTCCAGGTGGGGGTAGGGTTGGGTGGGAAGAAAAGCTTGAAGTCAGGGAACCTGAAGCAGTAGCATAAGGGAGATTTGCAAATAAATAAATAAATAGGAAGACCTATTCAGGATGGGGGTGGGGTAGAATTATAACTATACCATAACCATAAGCTTATTGCAGAGTTTCAGCAGCCAGTTTTCACAAAAACTGGATATGGTTCAAACCTTAAGCATACCAGAGGTAAGTAAAAGGAGATAATCCTGAAACCAAAGAATCTCTGCTTTATACCAAGATAACATATACCACAGCCAAGATCCAAGAACACATCATTTGACCTTAAATCTAGTTTTGGTTCTACCTTAGAATGCTTCACAGTGCCCAGATATGAGTAATAGTTCTGGTTGACCTTTTAATCAATTAGGGGATAAAAAGAGGTAGGTACATAAGTACAAATCAATGGAGGATAACAAAGTCATCAATTAGCACAATTATATTTCCCCATGGCCCACATAAAAAGAAAGAGGAGACGAGAAAAATTTAGCCTACTTTATAATTTAGGTTTTGTGGTTGTTCAATTGTGTCCAATTCAAAATTTGGGGTTTTCTCTGCAGAGATACTGAAGTGGTTGGCCATTTCCTTAACTCATTTTATAAACGGGGAAGCTGAGGCAAACAGGATTAAGTGACTTGCCCCTGGTCACATTGCTAGTAAGTATCTAAGGCTAGATTTGGATCAGAAAAATTAATCTTCCTGACTTCAAACCTAGCATATATCCATCTGCCAGCCCTTCTGACTCTGGTAGGTCCCATAAATAAACTTTATTTTTAAAAAAACTAGCTAGAACATTGTCTAAGGAGGGGAGGGCTTATTAGATAAAGTTATTACAAAATATTTTTTAAGAAAAAAGATATTATTTTTAAATAATGATTTTATAGATAATATTGTCAAATTGAGTTGAATTTTTTCATATTAAAGTATAGAGATATCTAATAATAAAAAAGTTTTGTGTTTTTTTCCTTTGTTTAAACACCTTTCTTCTTTCTTTTCCCTTGTCTTCTTTCCTTTACTGCCATCCAGTGCCTCATGCTCTTTTTTCACAGAAAAAAGGAAAAATTCTACTTTAAAATCTCATCATATCATGGAAAGATGACTTATGGAAAAGAAGTTGGTTATTTGTGTGCTATAATTTGAAACCTTTCCAAATCATAAATCCTCCCCAAAATTCTAGGTACCATGTTACCTAACCTCCCCCTTAGAGAATTATTTTTAAAAATATTATTATCTCTCCAAAGTATCCTCATTTGGAATGTAAATATCCCTGAAGGATTAACCAACTCCCCTAAATAGTTATCATTCTTCTTTAATACTTCAAAGATCTCCCTTTCCATTGTGTGAACTCTCTTCCTTGATGCAGATAACAACCACTCTTTGCACAGATGATAGATAAATAAATTATATATATATACATATGTATATGTATATATATATGAAGAGAAATTGGTACAAAGATTAGGAGAAATCATTTATTAAGCATATACTAGGTGCCAAGTGATCACTGGGAAGTAGGTGCTATGATCCTCATTTTAGAATTGAAGAAACTGAGGCAAATTAACTAAGTGATTTTATCAGAGCCTTAGGCAAGGTCTTTCTGATTCTGGGTTCAGCTTTCTTTACTTTGTACTACCTAGATAATAAGAGACAGACAGACAGATAGAGACAGAGAGAAAGAGAGAGAGACAGACAGAGACAGAGACAGAGACAGAGACAGAGATGGAGATAGCCAGATGACAGACATAAAAAGAAACGCATTTATAAAATAGTTGGGTAGCTAAGTGATGGAAGCCTGGAGTAAGGAAAACTTATGTTCCTGAATTCAAATTTGACCTCAGACAAGTCTCACCTCTATTTACCTTAGTTCCTTATCTGTAAAAGGAGATGGAGAGGAAATGGCAAACCAAGTCAGTATCATTGCCATTGGGGAGACTTGGATGTGACCGAAAAATGACTGGACAGAAACAACAATAAAGTACTTAGTTATATATATACATATATTTGCAATTTCTGAATAAAATTTTATATATATACATAAACTTTCTGAGTAAAATTATGCCAGTCTGGTATAACTTGACAGAGTTTATAATCCTTTGGTAGAATCTCCAAAAGCCCAAATTTACTACCATGGCATAACAAAGCATCAAAGGAAGATCTTTGTAAGGGTTGACATACATAAAAGGTCCATTATGTGTGATCACAACGTGTGTAATGGAATCACTGTGTGTGGTGGAGAAATTAATGTTCTGCTTATCTTGAACATTTTGATAACATAATTCATATCAAATAACATTGGAGTGTTTACAAAGCACATAGGCATTTGATAGTTTTTGTGCCAGAGTATGTAATGCCAAATCTTACCATTTTAAATTTGAAATAACATTTCTTAAATCCATCCTCTTCTCCCTACTCACATGGTGACCACCCTAGTTAAAGCTTTCATCACTTCTTGCCTGGGTTACTGAAATAACATCCTAGTTGGTTACCTTGCTGAAGTTTCACTCTATTACAATCCATCATCCACACAGCTGCCAAAGTGATTTTTTTTCTAATGTGGAGTGGCTCCCCTTTACCTCTAGGGTCAAATTTAATTCTATTTGTCTTTTTTACCTCATCCTATCACAGCCTTGTTCTGACTTTCTTTTTCTACCTTATTAAATATTGCTCCTTGTCATTTGTGAGCCAGCAAAATTGAGTTGAAACTACATAATACCTCATGTTCTTCCTCTATGCCTTTATACTGGTTTTCTCCAGACTTAGAATGCATTCCCTCCTTTCCTCCATCTCTTAAAATTTCTAGTTTCCTTCAAAACTCAGTTCAACTTAAGCTATTTACCTTTCATAATGATGCTTTTCCTTATTCTTCCTAGTTACTAGTGCTTTCTATATGGAATTACCTTATATTTATTTTAGAAATATTTTATTATACTGATATAGAATCATATAGCATTAGAAGAGATCTTTAAGAATTATCTAGTTCAATTCTATCATTAAGTAGATAGACAGATAGACAGACAGACAGATAGATAAATCAATATAGATATATAGATGAGGAAACTGAGGTAGTCTGTCAATAAACATATATTAAGCACTTATTCTGTGCCAAGATACAGCACTAAACATTGAGGAAAGGAGCTTACTTTCTAATGGCAGAAGTCAATACACAAAAGGAAATTGAAAAAGGGAGGATAAAGAAAGGATTTAGTATGGTGGAGAAGTTCAGAGAACCACATCCAGGTAAGAAATGAAGTCTGGCCTGAAGGCTTTTCTTAAATGAAAATTCTAAAGAGTTCTCCACATTCCATATAGAGGTAAAGGGGCCTAATGAGAGTTATGTTCAGAACTAAAGTGATCTTGTGGAATGAAGAGGTTCCTGGGGCATGAAGGAAAAGTCCAGAGTGGTAGTCAGGTGGAAAAAGAAGCTAAAGGTATCCTGGGTGTCCTCCTTAAGCAGAGATTAAGTGACTACCTTATAAGTATTAAAATTCAAATCCATATCATGTATTCTGACATGGATGATGGATCTTTTAGAAGATGTGCAATCTCCTCTGCTCAATAAGACTAAATTTTTGAAAAGGTTAACATTTTGATAACAGTATTATTAATCCCTGTCCATCAATTGGCTAATGGCCATTTTATATACCTGAATTGTACCTTTGGGGATTGCCTTTAGAAAAGAGAGGTTTAAAAAGCGAAAGCAGGTGGGGAAGGCAGACAAAAAGAACCCTCAATACCCCCAGCCTCCCTCCCATCCCCAATCCCCACCCCTGAAGCTTGGGTTGCATATATGGGCATATACCATGGGCAGTGGAAGTACACCTGGTAGATGAACAGAGAGGAGTTATAGCATCTGAAAGTGGAAGCAATGGAAATTCCACAGTTACTGAAGCAATGGAGAAGATCCTGGATTAGTCAGATGTCAAAATCCTGGCTAGGGTCATGAATCTGGAGTCTAGGTCTAAATAAGCCAAAGGTTTTAATTCTACATCTGAGACCACAGGTCAGATAAGAATATAAAATGGATTTAATTTCATAAATGTAAAAATCAATCAATTTACAAGTATTTATCAACTATCTACTATGTGCCAATTATTTGTTTGGGTTCTAAGGTAAATGGATATGTTGTTTTTCATTTGTGTCCAATACTTCGTGTGACCCTCATTAGGAGTTTTCTTGGTTTCTTGGCAAAGATACTAGAGTAGTTTGACATTTCCTTCAACTTATTTTCCAGATGAGGAAACTGAGGCAAACAGGGGTAAGTGACTTGCTCAGCTAGTGTCTGAAGTTGGATTTAAACTTAGGAAGATGAATCTTCCTGACTTCAGGCTTGAAATTCTATCCATTAAGCACCTAATTGCCTCAAATGGGTCTATAGATAGACTAAATATGAAATTGTAATGATTATAATGATATCTTCGACTTACTCCCCCTTTGAAATAAGTTGATTAAGTAGATTCCACTATAAAAGAAAACCAAGTTAACATTTTTATAATCAGATGCACAGAAGTCTGTACAGAGTCTAGAACCAGTAATCCAAAGGAATTATAATTTCTAAGTGTGTTTAACATTGTCAAGTTTCATATTCTCCTTGCCAAAATCTCCATCATAGAAAATCTTTCACACTGTCTTCCTCTAAATATTCCTCCCTTTTTTCCTTCTCTAGGACAAGTTTCAGGAAGGATCCAAGCCATTCTTCACTGAACTAAAAACTTCTCTTTAGAATTGCCTCATATATATAAGAATTCAAGCCACTCTTCAATAGATAAGTGGTCAAGGGATATGAACAGACAATTTTCAGATGATGAAATTAAAACCATCTCTAGTCATATGAAAAGTTGCTCCAAATCACTATTGATCAGAGAAATGCAAATTAAGAAAACTCTGAGGTACCACTATACACCTGTCAGATTGGCTAAAATGACAGGAAAAGATAACGATGAATGTTGGAGGGGATGTGGGAAAACTGGGACACTAATACATTGTTGGTGGAACTGTGAATGGATCCAACCATTCTGGAGAGCAATTTGGAGCTATGCTCAAAAAGTTGTCAAACTGTGCATAGCCTTTGACCCAGCAGTGTTTCTACTGGGCCTTTATCCCAAAGAGATCTTAGAGGAGGGAAAGGGACCCACATGTGCAAGAATGTTTGTGGCAGCCCTTTTTGTAGTGGCTAGAAACTGGAAACTGAAGAGATGCCCATCAATTGGAGAATGGCTGAATAAATTATGGTATATGAATGTTATGGAATTGCTCTGTAAGAAACGACCAGCAGGATGATTTCAGAGAGGCCTGGAGAGACTTGCATGAACTGATGCTGAATGAAATGAGCAGAACCAGGAGA
Source organism: Myrmecobius fasciatus (assembly GCA_023553655.1). Classification (NCBI taxonomy): domain Eukaryota; kingdom Metazoa; phylum Chordata; class Mammalia; order Dasyuromorphia; family Myrmecobiidae; genus Myrmecobius; species Myrmecobius fasciatus. Next base: position 437,221 of record JAJPUD010000035.1, read on the forward strand.
TTATCATACACAGCAACAACAGTATTACATGATGATCAACTCTGATGGACATGGCTCTCTGCAACAAAGAATTGTCTCAAACCAGTTCCAATTGTTCACTGAAGAAAACCATATACACCCAGAGAGAGGGAAATGAAATATGGACCACAACGCAACAATTTCATGATCTCTATTGACATTTGCTTGCATTGTGTTGCCTTTCTCTGATTCTTTTTTTTTCTTGTAAATAGGATTTTTCTTGCATAACTTCTCAAGCATTTCAATATTATTAACATGTAGTGGACTTCCTGCCATCTAGGGGAGGGAAGGGAACGGGGGGGTAAAATTTGTAATGGAAAGCTTTGTAAAGATCAATGTTGGGGAACTACCCATACTTATGTTATACAAATAAAAAGCTTTAATAAAAAAAAAAAAAAACTTCTCTTTAGACTTCTCCTTTTTGTTCCTTCCTTCCCATGCTCCCAACCTTCCTTTCAGCTGCCCTTTATGTGTTGCAGTCCACCTTTGGAATGTCATCTTTTTGAGGGTAATAACTGTCTTGCTTGCTTGTCTTTATATTCTTAGCATTTAGTACAATGCCTGGAACAGAGTAATTTTTTAAAAAAAAAAATTATTTATTTTACATATCAACTTCTTAATAAATATTATATCTTTTTGGATATTTTATTTTTTCCAATTACATGTAAAAACAATTTTTAGTATATGTGCTGCCAAAGCAAGTATTGTAAAAACAATTTTTGACATTTGTTATTTTAACCTGTTGAGTTCTAAATTCTTTCCGTCCTTCTTTACCCCATATCAAAATGACAAGCAATTTGATATAGATTATACTTGTGTAATCACACAAAACATATTTCTTTTAGACATATGAAAGAAAACACAGACCAAAATAAAAAAAAGAAGTGAAAAATAGTATGCTTTGATCTGTACTCAGATTCCTTCAGTTTTTTATTTGGAGATAAATAGCATTTTTAATCATGAGTCTTTCCAAATTGTCTTTGATCATTGTATTGCTGAGAATAGCCAAGTCATTTACAGTTGATCATTGCATAATGTTGCTGTTACTGTGCACAATGTTCTCTTAATTCTGTTAACTTTACTCTGTGTCAGTGCATATAAATCTTTCTAGGTTTTTCTGAAAGCATTCTACTCATCATTTCTAATAGCACAATACTAATCCATTAAAATTATATACTACAACCTGTTCACTTAATGGGCATCATTTCAATTTTCAATTCTTTGCCACAACAAAAAAGAGCTGCTATAAATATTTTTGTACAAACAGATCCTTTCCCATTTGGGGGGTAATTTTTGGGGGATTATATACCTAGTAGTGGTATCACAGGATCAAAGTATATGCACAAATTAGTAAGCCTTTGGGCATAGTTCCAAATTGTTCTTCAGAACAATTAGATCAGTTCACGATTTTGCCAAGAGGATATTACTGTCCCCATTTTCTCCCAACTCCTTCAACATTTATCATTTTCCTTTTCTGTCATATTAGCCAATCTGATAAATATGAGCTCAACTGAATTTGTATGTTATTCCTTCTTTGAGCCAATTCTGATGAAAGTAAGGTTTAAGAATTGCCTACCACCATGCCTCCAACTTCCCTCCACTATTGGCTCTTTTTCCCCATTCTACCTCTCTTTTCCCCTGGCTACTACCTCGTCCCTTTTTTGCCTTTTACTTTTATTTATTTTGAGGGCAATATCATATCATTGTTTACTCACCCATCCCTTACGTCTACATACACTTCCTCTAATGATAGCAATAAAGTTCTTAGGAGTTACCACTATCATCTTCCCATGTAGAATATAAATAGTTAAATGTTCCTAAAGCTCTTATGATTTCTGTTTCTTGTTTATCTATTTATGCTTCTCTTGAATCTTATATTTTAATGTCAAATGTTCCATTCATCTCTAGTCTTTCATCAGGATTGTTTAAGTTCTCAATTTTATTAAATATCTATTTACCCCTTGAAAGATTATACTCAGTTCTTCCAAGTTGGTATAATATAAGAAGAGGTGTGGTTGTGGTTCTGGCCTGTGCTCTGGTCTGTGAGTGACCACAAGCACTCTTTTCTATCCTGGGACTGTGACCCAGAATCCCATATGGTAATGCAAGACTCCTGAATCCAGTGCCAGAAAAATATCTCCTGTAATCTCCTTCTGACCAGTTTATCACCCCCTTTCCCTTTGTGGGTTGAAAGCTCCAGAAATCTGTTGTTACTGATACAGTCACCCCTAAAACCTGCTTCTGGTTTGCTGAGGTTTGGTTGGAGCTGGCGTGGCCTATGCTTGGGCTGTACTCCACTCTCACTCCAGTGTAATAAACCTTTCTTGCTGACCTTCTAAGTTGTTTTGGGCTAGAAAACTTTTTTTTATCTTATTCTTTTGCTGATTCTGCTATTCTGGAATTGATTGTGTGGTGTTATTATAATGCTATTTGGAGGGGAAATTGGGAGAGGTCAGGCAACTGTCTTACTCTTCCAACTTTGCGCTGCTCTTGTATATCCAGAATGAATTATCTGTTTATTTATCTAAAGATGCATCTATCATTTATATCTATCTACCTACCTACCTATCATCCATATCTCTCTCTCTCTTTCTCCCTCCTCTCTCTTCTCTCTTTCTCCTTCCCTCTCTTTCTTCCCCCTACCTATCTACCTTGATCCTCTTTGAGAATAAAGGAAAAACAACAAAAACAACTATCATATGGTTTTTTTAAAAATAGTTTGTTGTTCTTTTTATAACTAGGATGGATAATAAAGAAGGGATAAACTTGACAAATCTATTTCTATACTTGGAAATAGCGCCTTGGGCAACTATACTATGGCTTGAGAATAGTAATCTTCAAGTTATTTTATTATGGGTCTATATTCATCAAGCAACTTTTTGCTCTAGGTAATCCATACTAATGATAAGAGAATGATCTGGCCATCCAAAATGAATATTTGAACTTAATGCTGTTCCTTTTATGCTTGCAAATTACTAAATTGACATTCTGTTTTATAAATGAGTCTCTAGTCAGTTTGGTTAGTGGGAATAAGTTCTGTGAAGCTTGATCAACTCTGAATGGGCTGATAAAATTGAAGTACAGTGCATGCTGGGCTTTGAACCAAAACTAATTCCTGAGGCAAATTTACCAGTATGCTATTATAAAAATCCTATAGTGAGTTCTCCCCTTTTATCTTTCCTACTTTTTCTTTAATGTTAATATAAACATATGCAATAAAAGACTTGCTATTTTAAATATATATGTATATAGTACAACTTTTTATATCATATTTATTTCTTTTTTTGGCAAATCTACTTTTTATATGTAACAGTACCTCTATTAATCAGTAGAAGATATCTTCCAGTAACATATCTTATTGTCCATAGAAAGAAATCATGGAAAACAGAGGAATGCATTTGAGGACAAAATAAAAATTATTTCAGTACAAAAACAGCATTAATTATTTATTAAAATTGCATAAAATTTGATTGCCACTGATATGATATGTTTGCTACTGGATTTGTCTTTGATTTATGGGCATTCATGACAAAAGACAGCAAATAGGCTTCTACTTTACTCCTCACCTTTCCTATGTTCTAGATTTTGAGCATAAATTGTGTGAAATTGATTGAGAGTCTATCTCAGCTATGAATGTGACAGTATAAAAAACACCACTCTTAAAAGTTTTTTTTAAAAATGTATTTATTTGCAATAGCTTTTTATTTTTTTTCAAAATACATGCAAAGATAGTTTTCAACATTCACCCTTGCAAAACCTTGTGTTCCATAGTTTTCTCCTTCCCTTTTTCCCTTTCCCTCCCATAAACAGCAAGTAATCCAAAATAGGTTAATATGCAATTCTCTAAACCTATTTCTACACTTATCATGTTGCACAATAAAAATCAGATCAAAAAGGAGGAAAAATGAGTAAAATGCAAGCAAATCACAGCAAAAAAAGGTGATGACATTATGTTGTCATTCACATTCAGTCCCTATAGTCATCTCTCTGGATGCAGTTGGCTCTTTCCATCACAAATCTATTGGAATTGGGTTGAATCACTTCATTGTTGAAAAGAACCAAGTCCATCAGAGAGGATCGTCACATAACCTTATTGCTGTGTACAATGTTCTTTTGGTTCTACTCACTTCACTTATCATTTCATGTAAGTCTCTCCAGGCCTTTCTGAAATCATCCTGCTGATCGTTTCTTATAGAACAAAAATATTCCATAATATCCATATACCATAACTTATTCAGCCATTCTCCAGCTAATGGGTATCCACTCAGTTTCCAGTTCTTTGCCACTACAAAAAGGGCTGCTCCAAGCATTTTTGCATATGTAGGTCCTTTTCCCTTTTTTATTATCTCTTCTGAGTCAAAGGGTATGCATAGTTTGATAGCACTTTGAGCATAATTCCAAATTGTTCTTTAGAATGGTTAGATCAGTTCACACAAGTCCCCCAATAATGCATTAGTGTCCCAATTTTCCCATATACTCTCTAGCATTTATCATTATCTTTTCCTGACATCTTAGACAATCTGAGAAGTATGAGGTGGTACCCCAGTGTTGTCTTAATTTGCATTTCTCTAATCAATAGTAATTTAGAGCATTTTTTCACATGACGAGGAATGGCTTTAATTTCTTAATCTGAAAATTGCCTCTTCATATCCTTGACCATTTATCAACTGGAGAATGGTTTGTAGTTTTATAAATTTGAATTAATTCTCTATATATTTTAGAAAGTGGCCTTAATCAGAACCATTGAATATAAAAAAAAGTTTCCCCCAGTTTTCTGCTTCCCTTATAATCTTGACTGTTAGTTTTATTTATATAAAATATTTTTAAACTTAGCATTATCAAAATTATCCATTTTGAGTTTCAAAATGTTCTCTAGTTTTTCTTTGGCCATAAATTCCTTCCTTCTCCATAGATCTGAGATTTATTATATAATTATCCCTTATTCTCCTAATTTGCTTATAGTATCACCCTTTAGATTTAAATCATGAACTCAGACTTCTGAGAGCAGCTTCAAGATGGCAGAAAAAAAGCCAGAAAACTGTTCAAGTTCTCCTAATTTCCCTCAAAAACTACCTAAAATTAAATCTCTGAACACAATTGGAATTTGAAGTTTTAAAAACAATACTTCTGGAGATTGGTGGAGTGAAGCCAGGAGGCTGCTTGAGCTCTTCCAGTTTCCTTCAAAAAGTACATGAAACCAAGCCTTTGAACAGAGTCTGACAGAATGAAACCATTCTTCAGCATAAGATAAAGAAAAACTTCAAGAAAGGTCAGTCTCATTGGGATGAAAAGGGTGTTCAGCCCTGCTTATATAAACTCTAGGAAAGCTGGTGAGAGGGTCTTAATCACAGCATATCAGCAATTGACACTTGGTCTTAGCTCAGTAGAAGAGCACAGCAGGGCGGGGCAGCTTCCAATCCCATCTCAGAAGGCAAATTCTGGGAAACCAGGCTGTTTTCTGGAAAGAGCAGATAAAGCAAACCCTTGCAAACACAAGGGGCTCCAGTGCTGAAAGCCAAGGTTCAGAGTTGCATGGAAAGCTTAGGACAGTACCCCTTTTATCCCAGCAGCAGAGGTCTACCATAAAAGTAAAAAAAAAAAAAAAAAAAAAAAAGAGGAAATAACAAAAGAAAAGGTAAGAAAATGAGCAAGAAACAGAAAAGAACTTTGACCATAGAAAGCTACTATCACGACAAGGAAGACCAAAACACCAACTCAGACAAGGACAAAATGTCCACAGAGGAAATCTCAAAAAGTGATATGAATTTATCTCAAGGTCAAAGAGTTTTCTTGGAAGAACTTATAAAAGACTTTAAAAGGCAAATAAGAGAGGAAAAAAAAGAAAAAAGAGAGAAAAGAAATGAGAGGTATGCAAAAGTCAACAACTTGGAAAAGGAAGGTAATCCCTTAAAAAATACAATTGATCAAATGCAAAAAACATCCACTGAAGAGAACAACACCTTCAAAAGTAGAATGAACCAAATGGAAAAAAGAGATAAAAAAGCTAAATGAAGAAAATCATACATTAAAACTAGAATGGGGCAAATGGAATCCAATGACTCTATAAGACATTAAGAATCAGTCAAATAAACTAAAAATAATAATAAAAATGGAAGAAAATATAAAACACATCTTGGAAAAACAGCTAACCTGGAAAAAAGATCAAGAAGAGACAATTTAAAAATATTAAAAATTTAAAAATTCTTCCTGAAAGCCATGACCAAAAAAGAGTTTGGATAACATTCTTCAAGAGATCATCAAGGAAAACTGCCCCCAAATTCTAGAAATACAGAGGGAAATAATCATTGAAAGAATACATCATTACCTTCAAAAAAAAGAGATCCCACGAGGAAAACCCCAAGGAACATTGCTGTAAAACTCCAGAAATATAATCTCAAGGAAAAAATACTGCAAGCTGCCAGACAAAAAACAATTTGCATACCAAGGAGCAATAGTCAGGATTACACAGGATATGACAGCTTCTGTATCTGACAATCTAACCAAAATAATGAATATTTACAAAAATACAAATTGTCCAAGTTGATTGAAGAGAAAACTAATTACTTAAATGGTCCAATTTTAGAAAAAGAAATTGAACAAACCATTAATGAATTCCCTAAGAGAAAATCTCCAGGGCCAGATGGATCACAAGTGAATTCTACCAAACATATAAAATACTATGTAAACTATTTGGAAAAATAAGTAAAGGAAGAGTACTGCCAAATTTCTTCTATGACACAATATGGCATTGATATCTAAACCAGGACGGACCAAAATAGAAAAATAAAGTTACAGACCAATCTCCCTAATGAATAATGATACAAAAATTTTAAATAAAATATTAGCAAAGAGATCATAGGAATTTATTAGTAAGATAATACACTTTGGCCAAGTGGGATTTATTTCAGGAATGCAAGGCTGGTTCAATATCAGGAAAACTATTACCATAATCAACCATATTCATAACAAAACCAACAGACATCATATGATAATCTCAATAAATGCAGAAAAACCTTTTGACAAAATAAAGAACCCATTCCTATTAAAAACACTGAAGAACATAGAAATAAAGGTAGTTTTCCTTAAAATAATAAACAGTATCTATCTAAAACTAATAGCAAATATTATTTGAAATAGAAGCTGGACTCATTCCCAATAAGCTTGGGATGAAATAAGGATGTCCATTATCATCCCTATTTTTCAATATTGTACAAGAAATGTTGGCTTTAGCAATAAAAAAGGAAAAAGAAATGAAAGGAATTAAAATAAGCAATGAGGAGATAAAATTATCACTCTTTGAGATGACATGATGATATTCTCAAATAATCCTGGAAAATCATCCAAAAACCTACTGGAAACAAAGTTGCAGAATATAAAACCAACACAAATCAATAGTATTTTTATATATTACTGGCAAAGCCCAGCAACAAGATATAGATAGAGAAATTCTATTTAAAATAAATGTAAACTAAATAAAATATTTGGGTGTCTACCTGCCAAGACAAACCCAGGAACTACATGAAACAACTACAAAACACTTCCCACACAAAGTCGGATCTAAACAATTGGAAAAATATGAATTGCTTATGGGTAGGCTGAGCTAAGATAATAAAAATGACAATTCTGCCTAAATTGGTCTACTTCTTCAATGCCATACCAATCAAACTGCCAAAAAATAAACCTATTTTATAAAGCTAGAAAAAAATAACAAAATTCATCTGGAAGAACAAAAGGTTAAGAATATCAAGGGAATTAATGAAAAAATAAAAATACAAAGAATGGTAATTTAGTAGTAACAGGCCTAAAATTATTTTATAAAGAAGTCATTAAACCCATTTGTTAGTAAGAAATAGTGGTGATCATAAGTGGAATAAGTTAGATACATGCCACAATAATCAATGCCTACAGTAATCTAGTATCTGATAAATCCCTAAACTCTAGCTTCTCGAATAAGAATTCACTCTTTGACAAAAATTGCTGGGGAAACTGGGAAATAATGTATCAGAAACTCAACATAGACATATCTCACACCTCATACTAAAATAAGGTAAAAATGAATACATGATTTGGTCATAAAGGGTGATACCATAAGCAAATTAGGAGAGCAAGAGATAGTTACCTATCAGATCTTTGGAGAAGGGAGGAATTTATGACCAAAGAACTAGAGAACATTGTGAAAGGCAAAATGGACAACTTTGATTATATTAAATTAAAAAGGTTTTTCACAAACTAAACCAATAGAAACAAGATTAAAAGGGTAGTGCAAAGCTGGGGAAAATGTTTATAGCTAGTGTTTCTGATAAAAGTTTCATTTCTACAATATATAGAGAACATTGCCAAATTTATAAGAATGCAAGTCATTCCCCAATTGATAAATGGTCAAAGGATATAAACAATTTCCAGAAATTAAAGCTTTCTATAGTCATATAAAAATGCTCTAAATCACTACTGATCAGAGAAATGATTAGATAAATTAAAACAACTTTGAAGTACCACTTCACACCTCTCAGATTGTCTAAGATGACAGGAAAAGATAATAATAAATATTGAAAGGAATATGGGAAAATGAGGACACTAATGCATTGTTGGAAGAGTTGTAAAATGATCTAACCATTCCAGAGAGCAATTTGGAACTAGCCCAAAAGGCTATAAAACTGTGCATACCCTTTGAGCCAACAGTGCCATTACTGGATCTGTATCCCCCCAAAAAAACATAAAGGAGAAAAAAGAACCCACATGTGCAAAAATGTTCATAGCAGCTCTTTTTGGGGTAGTAAAGAATTGGAAAAGGAACAGGTTCCCATCAATTGGAAAAATGGCTGAATAAGTTGTGGTATATAAAAGTGATGGAATATTATTGTTCTATAAAAATTATAAACAAGCTGATTTTGGAAAGGCCTGGAAAGATTTACATGCACTGATGCTGAGTGAAACAAGCAGAACCAGGAAAACATTGTATAAAATAACAGCATGAATGTGTAATGATCAACTATGAAAGACTTGATTCTTTTCAGTGGTTCAGTGATGCAAGGCAATCCCAGTAGACTTTGAATAGAAAATGGCATCTACATCCAGAAAAAGAACTATGAAAATTAAATACAATTAAATACACATGCTATTTTCATTTCTTTTTTCTGCTTTTTTCTCTCCCATGGTTTTTTGCTTTTGCTGTGATTTTTCTCTTCCAACAGGATTCATAAATCAACATGTATTAAAAATAAATAATTAAAACAAAAAAAAAATAAATCATAAACCCATTTCAACCTTATCTTGGTATAGGGCATTAGGTATTGGCCAATGCCTAGTTTCTGCCATACTACATGCCAATTTCTCCAGCAATTTTTTCTTATTCAGTTCTTATTCAGAAGCTGGAGTCTTTAGGTTTATCAAACACTAGATTACTATAGTCACTGACCATCATGTCTTGTGAACTTAACCTATTCCACTGATCCCCTACTTTGTTTCTTATCCAGTACCACCACACCAAAAAGGCGACCAAAGAGCACCATTCAACATCGAAGGACCTAAGTTCACAAATGCAAGCTCTATCACTTGCTGTATGTCCATGGACAACTCACTTAACTTATCTGTGTCACAATTCTTCAGTTGCAAAATAAGTGGATCAGATTAGATAACCAGAGCTCCCTTCACATTTAATCCTATTTTTATAGTCTCTCAGAATTTCCAACGCTTGAAAATAACTATTATCTTTCCTTCTCATTTTTTTTCCTTTTGAAAAGAAATGTCCCAGTCTCTTCATTTATCTTACAAAAACCCAAAGGTTTAACACATATTCCAGACATGATGCAACCTTCTGCCAAAATAGTATACCTAATAGTTCTCTTTCTGGGAACTCTATCTTCATTAACGTACTATCAGAAGATATTAATATTTATTGGCAGCCAAAACATATTTTTGATTCATGTAGAGCTTACTTTTCACTTAATTTAATTAATTTAACTTTCAAAACATATTTTTTTCACCTGAACTGTGAAAGAAAGTATATATAATACAGTAGAAAATGCACTAGACATGGAGCCAGCAGTCAGGTTCTAATCTCAGCACTGACCCTGACTTCCTAACCAAAAGCAAGTCATTTGAAACCTCTCAGCTTCAGTTTAAACATCTGTAAAATGGAGTTAATGATATTCATGTTATCATGTTGTTGATATTATAATAATATGATAAAAATTATTTCCTTTAACCTTAAAGCACCAAATGTTTGTTATTATGTAAGAAGTGGAATGGCATGACAACACACAGTCACACTTTGGTTAGATAGATCTGGGTTCAAATCCTCCTTCTAATACTTCCTAAATACACTACCATGTGGCAGATCATTTAAATTCTTGGTGCCTTTCCCCTCCACAATGTCCTGGGTCTAGAGTCAGGGAGAACTGAATTCAAATCTCACCTTAGACACTTACTAGTTGGATACCTGGGCAAATCATTAACCTCTGTCTCCATCAGTTTCCTCACCTGAAAAATGGAGATAATAATACTACCTACCTTTCAGAACTGTTGTGAAGATCAAAAGAGAAAATATTATAAAGAACTTTAGGACAATGCTTGGCACATAGTAGGTACTATTTAACTATTATTAGCATGTAACACAGGGGTAAGCACTAACTAGTTATGATTAACAAATGTAACACAGGGGTAGGCACTATTATTAACATATATAACACAGGAGTAAGCAAGCACTATTATAAACATATGTATTATTATAAACACAAAAATTATTCCTATAGTATTTATCTCAGAATTGTCATGAGGTTTCAGCAAGAGTCCTTTCTCCTTCATCCCTCATCTTCCACAATAACCTAACTCTTTTAGGTTGTCCAGGACCCTGGAGCACATTTCCTATGTGTAATTGTATTCAACAAATTCAAGCTGTGAGAGGACAAATTTTATTGATTTTATTCTTCAATTCAGGTAAATGAATATTCCCTACTCAACACTCAGTGCCACATATTTTCAAGGCACTGTGTTCAGCACTTTAGACACAACAAACAATGACATGGTTGCTATAGTCAAGAAACTTGCAAACCTAATAAGTATGAGACATACATAAATAACATGAAAAACCACCACCATAATAGTAATGATAGCTAAGATTTATATGAATTTTTAAGGTTTGCAAAGTGCTTTACAAGCAATACCTAATTCATAACTCATAGCAACATTATAAACTAAATAAGGACATTGATAATCTCATTTTATGGAAAAGGAAATAAAAAAATTAAAAATCAAGTTTAATTGCTTTATCCATGGATACATGGTTGACAATATTCAGAGATTTTAACCAAAGATTTCTTGATTTCAGACCAAATAAGACATGCTTCCTCTTGTATAGGGACACCTAATTTTTTTTAAATTTTTTATTAATATTTTTTATTTGCTAGACATATGTATGGGTAATTCCTAAATATTAACACTTACAAAGCTTTTTGTTACAAATTTTCCCCCCCTACTCCCCACCCCTCCCCTAGATGGCAGGATATCCACTACATGATAATTATGTTAGAATATATGTATAGTTATTGCATCATTTTTTGTGCAGGAGAAATCGTATCTACAAGAAAGAATAATCCGATACAGGAAACACAATACAAGCAAACCTCAATAGAGAGCATGAAAATGTTATGTTGTGGTCCACATTTCACATCCCTCTCTCTGGGTGTATATGGCTCTCCTCACCGAACAATTGGAACTGGTTTGAAGCATTTCATTATTGAAGAGAATCTTTAGAACTGATCTTCATATAGTATTGTTGTTGCCGTGAATAATGATCTCTTGGTTCTGCTCACTTCACTGAGCATTAGTTCATGCAAGTCTCTCCAGGCCTCTCTGAAATCGTCCTGCTGGTCGTTTCTTACAGAGCAATAATATTCCATAACATTCATGTACCATAATTTATTCAGCCACTCTCCAATTGATGGGCATCCCTTCAGTTTCCAGTTTCTAGCCACTACAAAAAGGGCTGCCACAAACATTCTTGCACATGTGGGTCCCTTTCCCTCCTCTAAGATCTCTTTGGGATATAAGCCCAATAGAAACACTGCTGGGTCAAAGGGTATGCATAGTTTGATAACTTTTTGAGCATAGCTCCAAATTGTTCTACAGAATGGTTGGATCCGTTCACAGCTCCACCAGCAATGCATCAGTGAGGGACACCTAATTTTGTTGTGGTTCATTTTATGGCACTTTGAAGGTATTGTTGTTTTTACAAATTGAAGGTTTGCAGCAAACTTGCATTGAACAAGTTTATTGGCACCATTTTTTCCAACAGCATATACTCACATTATGTGTTTGTGTCACAGATAATTCTCCCAATGTATTAGACTTTTATACTATTATTAGATCTGTTTTGGTAATCTGTGAAGAGTGAATATTTATATTGCTTTTATCATTGTTTTGGGGTACCATTCATTAATTGCACAAGAAAGTGAATAATCCAGAAAAGTTATTGTGGTCTCTTTCCCTCTCCTCAACTATCCTATTCTCTGAGCCACAATGATATCAGAATTACCCTACAATGGCTTCTAAATGTTGAAGTGAAAGGAAGAGTCAATCAATGGAAACTTCATTGTTGTCTTATTTTAAGAAATTGCCACAGCTACCTCAATCTTCAGTACTGCCATGACCAAGTAGCAGCCACCAACATCAAGGCAAGACCTTCTATCAGCAAAAAGATCATGACTCACTGAAGGCTCAAATGATAACATATTTAGCCATAAAGTATTTTTAATTAAGGTATGTACCTTGCTTTTTAGATATAATACTACTTTACACTTAATAAAATACAATATAGTAAAAATATAATTTTTATATGCACTGGGAAGCCAAAAAATGTATATGTCTCACTTTATTGAGGTAATCTAAAACCAAATCCACAATATCTCTCTCCAAGTATACAAATTATATTGTGATAAGCTTCATAGGTGTGGTTCTCATAGCCTGAGAGATTGTAGGAGGGAGTATTTCCCTTTTAGTTAATAGATTCAGGAAGTTTTCATAGGTGAGCCATCACCCCAATTGGGCCTAGGAGAAATGTTTCAATAGCCAAAGACATGGAGAATTCCTATTTCCAACAACAGCAAAATCTATTCCAATTAAGATAGTGTAGTAGGTATTCAAGAAATGCTTGTTTATTGAACTGGTTTGTATAACTTTGCATTTCTCAATATAATATATATATACATAACTTTGCATTTCTCTCTCTCTATATATATATACATATACACACATATATATAAATATATACATAACTGCATTTCTCAATGTTATATATATATATATACACATACGTGTGTATTTATATATGTGTATATATATATATATATATGTATATATATATTTAGTAATCTCAATAAAAGTTTTTAAGACAAGACAGTCTTTCCCCAACATGATTTAATTCAGTGTTGGCATTCATTGCAACCATAAGTGCTTTAGGCGAAAATCATCTTAATTATTTTCAAATGTCAGCTAGAGCAACAATCAAGGACCAAGGATGAATATATTTCAAATTTGGAGATAACACAATTTCTGCAAGTGCAAATATATTTGAAGTACTGCTTCAAGATTTTAATGAAAAAGGAAATGAACTTTTTAAGCCACACATTCACCTTCTTCAATACTAAAAAAGAAAAAAGCTATGAAAACATTTTGAAGCAGATAATTCTGATTTGTAAGGCATAGGTAATAAATAAGAAGATTCTCCAGTGCTTCCATACTTGAAGTCATTTTGGAAGTGAGTAGTATTAACACAAAAGCTTTGCTAATCTGCATGACTTTACCTATGTGTTATATATCCATTTGGCTCACCCATACTGACTGCTTTGTTAACCTTTTCTTCCATGACTTTCATTTATAAATGAAGCCTGCAGATCATCATTTCAGCAATGCTTCTCATTTTAGCATGTTCACAAATGCTTCCTAACTTGAATATCTTTAAGACCAAGGAATCTGAGAAGCCTCATTAAAAATTATCATTCCAATGGTTAATTAGATTTATTCAATGGAAGTTGACATGTTAAGTTTGCAATATTCAGGACATATTAATTTTGTGGTTCATTATACAATTATGATAAGTTTTCATTATTGAGCATGCTCATTGTTAGTATCTTGCCTAGACATTTCCTACCTCTGGCAATCTTGATCAAAATCTAGATCCTTGTTGTGTACATGTATGTATGTGCATATATATATATATATAATGTGTGTGTGTGTGTGTGTGTGTGCTCTTCTATATGAGTGTAAAGTGTAGAGTGTTGCAAATGGGACTGTTGATCAAAAATGACTGTATGAAGTCCAAAGGGCCTGAGGCATTTCTAAGGATGCATATGCTTTGAAGTGCAGCAACAAGAACATACTAACCTCTTTGGGGAAAAGGATTGTGAGCAGCAGTCAGACATGACCATCTAATGTTGAAGATCAAAGGGTATTGACTGAAATCTTCAGTTGCCATAGCTACGATGCTCTGTGAATTTACTATAGTTTTCTTATTACAAGCACCAGCTTTAGAGTTAAGACTTGCTTTATTGACTAGAGAGGTTATCTGTTCACTAAAGTCTAAGAGTTTTCTGGAATGATTTTAAGTTCATGTAGTTTTGCAAAATTGAATGTGATTCAGTGAAATTAAAATGCAGTGTTCTTCTAGGCACATGGTCACCATTTGTACTAACTCTTACAGCTTTTATGATGTGCAAAATATCCTACAAGTGGAGCTTCAGGGGCAAGCCATTTTTATAAAATTACATCTTTAAAGGCAGCTTCTTGATTGAGGAGGAAAGCCTGAAATGAATTTTCAGTAATTCAGTTGATAGAATTGGACCAAACAAGCCTAGTATAAATTGTATCCCATCCATTTCAATCTTGCCACCAAGTGAATTTCTGAAGACAATTTTTAGGGCCCCAAATTCTTTCTCATTATCTTACATTTAGTTCTTAAAAGTTTCTTTTTATATACCTACCTCTTGCTTCAAAACTATCAGAAATATGGGAGCAAATAGTATTTTTAAAAATAGACCCTAAAACTTTTACAATCATTTTTACCTTTGTTTTTCAGGGGAATGGGTAATAGACCAATATATATTTAAATTAGGCTTTGTTTATTGGAGGCATATAAAATTAAGGAAAAAGCAGAGTCTGTAGGTTTATTCTGAAAAACAAAGCAAAACAAAACATTCACTTTTAAGAAGAACCCTAAGAATAAAGGGCAAATCTTGAGTGAATTCAAATCTTTCCTCTGATACATGCTAAGTATATGACTGTAGGAAAGTCACTTCACTTCTTATTACTCTTGGGCAAACACACACAATTCACAGAAGCCAAAGATCTTCATTAGTAGAGAAAGTATAAATACCAGGAGTTCTAATGAAATAATAGGGCCAGATTTTCTTGCCACCCATTCTTTCTTTAAAATACTCTCTTTTACCAAGAATTAGATTAGGAGACCCACCTGGATTCAAATTCTGACTCTTTCTCATATCTATATATAATCTTTTGACTAATCCATTTACCTTTCTAGTCCTTGATTTCCTAACTATAAAGTGAGTCAATTAAAATAGATGATCTCTAAAAGTTGCTTCAAACTTTAATCCTATGATTCTATCATTCTACCTCTTTCAAATGATTCTAAAAGAAAAATTCTAATCTCCTTTTCAACTGGAAAATGAGAGGAAAAATAATTGTGGCATATAATATAATGATATTGTACAGTAAAAAAAATAACATGGAAATTTTAGAGAAAATAGAAAGAACTGTATAAACTGATGCATAAACCAAAAGAACAAAATTCACAATAACTACAATAATGTAGATTTAAAGATTCCTGAAGGAAGTTGAACTCTGAATAATTGAGAAAAAATTAATATTCTCATAAAACAGATAATAAAATTACCTTCTTTCTCATGGTAGAGAGGCAGAATACTATGAGGACAGAATGTTTTGTGGCATATCTTGTCAGATGCAGTTATAACATTAGATATTTTTGTACAATTTATTTCTGTTGTCATAAGGGATCATTATAGGATCATAAATTATAGAAGAACCTTTTGAGGCTATCTAGTCCAAATTCTTTCTTTTATGGATGAGGAAACTGAGGCCCAAAGAGATTAAATAAAATGCCCACATTCACACAGGTAATAAATAACACAGATGTTATTTGAACTTAGATCCCTTTATTCCAAAGACAATGCTCTTCCTTTGGTTTTTCACTCACAAGATCATTAAAGTTGGGGAGTTTTTGTTTGGTCATTTTTTTAGAATCTTGTGGGAATCTGCATCCAGAAAGAGAACTATGGAGATTGAAGGTGGAATCTCCTCCAAATACTATGAAGGAAACATAGTATTTTCACCTTTTGTTGTTGTTTGCTTGTTTGTTTATTTTTTCTTTCTCATGGTTTTTTCCCTTTTGATCTGTTTTTCTTTCACATCATGACAAATGTGGAAATATGTTTAAAAGAATTGTACATATTTAACCTATATCAGATTGTTTGCTGTCTTGAGGAGGAGAAAGTTAACGGAGGGAGAAAAATTTGGAAAATGAATGTTGAAAACTATCTTTACATATATTTGGAAAAATAAAATACTATTTAAAAAGAATTTTGTGGGAGAAACAAATTTACAAAGTTGGTTTTAGGTCATCTTGATATCGGGATATGTAAATAAGAACCTTTATTTAGCTTTCATTTTACTTTTCCTTTGCCTATAATGATGCCTCTAAACTTAAAATGATACTTCCAAGCTATGATTATGGGGAATTTGTCCAAGTTTTATTGAATGGAACTGCCTTGATGCCAATCCCTTCCCACTCTCTTTCCTTGGTGATTATACATGAGTCAGCTTAAAAAGTCACATGTAGCTAATAAGAACTTACAGCTACAAAATAGAAGACTCATTGGTTCATTCAGGGAATGGGACCACTATCTAACCCTCTATTAGCCATTTGCTTTAAATCCCTGAGCTAAGCAGTTATTTATAATCCACAGGATATGCATACAGTATATTTCTCTGACTTAGAGAGAGGATGGATTTCTTTTTTTAACCATAATATCCTCTTTCCTATAAATATTCCCTTTATCTATAAGTAAAAAAGAGAATATAAGGCTAATCTAGTGACAAAGTCATTGTATTCCTGGAGCTTAAGTCAAGTCTTTCCCGTTTAAAATCCACTTCTGCTATAGGTCAATAAAGGTTTACACATATACACATTTACACATGATCCCCTAACCCCCAAGGGAAAAAAATGAAGTTCCTAGTGGCTACAGATTTACACAATTTCTAGCTTACCCTATAGTCAATAATGCTTTTCACTTGCTATGAGTTATTTATTTGGCTATCAGCAATGCATTTTAGGATTAAAAGGAAACTCCCTAGTGTCCTTTCCCAAGCCTTCCTTTCCTTTCTCCCTCCCCTACTACACTTTCTAGCCTGTTTACCTCTATATCAAACTAGACCCCAAGCTAGCTTCTGAACACTTGGCAAACAAGCTGGAATCAAGAAAATATCTTCAAGGAAAAAGAAAGTAATTTAAATTAAGTTATTGTTGAGATAAACAAACGTAAGAGCAGCACCAGGTTCTGCTGGGAATTAATATACTTTTCATCTGCTTTTGCTCTGAAGCAGCTTTGTTTTACTCTGGCAAGATTTTAAAGAGTGGGTGGTTTTATTTTTTTCCCTGCTGGCTCACGAACATGATTCCTATTTGCTGTAGAACAATAATTGTTGGCCAACATGTAGGAACTCAGTGATAATTCAGTATAAGTTGAAATGAATAAGGCAAGCTTTTTGAAAACTAGCTTAGTATTCTCCAATACCACCTCACTCTGCAAAGAGTTCAGCAAACTATGTCCCATCATGTACAACAAGCAATTTCAGATAGAAAAAAAAGAACTCTGGTTTTGTTCTGGAAATGTAACTGGACAGTTTTGAATTCTGAATTGTCATCTTTTGATTATTTTTTTCAAATCTGAAAATATATTTTTTTAAAATTATAATTCCAAAACCTTAAGAATTTTAGTCTATTTTCTAAGAAGCTAGTAGAATATAAACACCTTGAAGGCAAGGACTGCTTATGTGTCTCTAGACTCTAATAAAATGTTAGAACTTTTTTTTTAAGCAAACTCATGATTTCAATAACATAGAGAATATCCAGTAAGGAAATGCTCTCTACCAATACAGAGTAATACTGCAACTTATAGTCTCAGAGAAATACTTAGTACATGTTAGTTGCTTAGTAAATGATTGTTGAATTAATGGAAGAATGAATGGATAGATGGGTGAACTTGGGTTCAGAAAACCTGGGTTCAATTTTGAGCTCCTTCACATACTCCGATGTGACCTTGGACAAATCTAAGCTCAGTTTCTTCATCTGCAAAATCCTCCCAAGATCTAGCTCAAACTCAAAGGGTTATTATAAGGAGCAACTTAACTTTAAATGAGTTATTCATTTGGCAGCTCTTATCTGATACTTCACTCAATTTGAATGGAATATGCACAGAAGAGAGGAGATTCTTGGTAAAATACACCAGGATACTCATCTGTAGAATCAAACTTGCAAGCTCTTATTCAAGTTATCAAGGACTTCAAACATTATTCTGGATTTTTTCATTTGCCACTTTTAAAAAAAAAATTTAATTTCATGGAAATTTGGTTTTGCTTAAATCTTAGTCAACTTATAATTAATGCTGTAAACTGCTTTTTTTGCAAAGCATACTTAAAGTTCATATGAGACATTTTACATTTAGAAGAATCCTTAGAGTTAATCAAGTATATGCTTCACATTTTATAAATGAGGAAACAAGCCCAGAGAAAGGAAGTAACTTATGACTAATATGGAAATGTTTTACATGATTGCACATATATTATCTATCTAAAATTCTTACTTTTAAAGGAGAAAAGGAGAGAGAGAAGAAAATTTGGAATGCAAAAAAAATTTAATGAATATTAAAAATACTATTAAAATAGTATTTTATCCAACACCCATTCCTATTAAAAACACTAGAGAGTATAGGAATAAATGGGCTTTTCCTTAAAACGATCAGTAGCATCTACTTAAAACCATCAGCAAGCATCATATGTAATGGGGACAAACTAGAACCATTCCCAATAAGATCAGGAGTGAAACAAGACTGCCCACTGTCACCATTACTATTCAATATTGTATTAGAAATGTTAGTTTTGGCAATAAGAGAAGAAAAAGAGATTAAAGAAATTAGAGTAGGTGATGAGGAAACCAAATTATCACTCTTTGCAGATGACATGATGGTATACCTAAAGAACCCTAGAGACTCAACTAAAAAACTACTAGAAACAATTCACAACTTTAGCAAAGTTGCAGGATTCAAAATAAATCCACATAAATCAGCAGCATTTTTGTATACTACCAACAAAGTTCAGCAGCAAGAGATACAAAAAGAAACTCCATTCAAAATAACTGTCAATAGTACAAAATATTTGGGAATCTATCTGCCAAGGAAAGTCAGGAACTATATGAACTAAACTACAAAACACTTTCCACACAAATAAGATCAGACCTAATCAATTGGAAAACTATCAAGTGCTCATGGATAGGCCGAATATAAAAATATATATAACAATATAACAATATATAATATATTAATATTATAATATAATATATAATATAATATAACAAAAATGACAATACTACCCAAACTAATCTACTTATTTAGTGCCATACCAATCAAACTCCCAAGAAATTATTTTACAGATCTAGAAAAAAATAGTAGCAAAGTTCATTTGGAAGAACAAAAGGTCAAGAGTTTCAAGGGAATTAATGAAAAAAAAGGCAGATGAAGGTGGCCTTGCTGTACCAGATCTAAAACTATATTATAAATCAGTAGTCATCAAAACCATTTGATACTGGCTGAGAAATAGAGCAGTTGATCAGTGGCATAGGATAAGATCACAGGACAAACTAGGCAATAACTATAGCAATCTAGTGTTTGATACTCTTGGGATAAGTACTCACTATTTGACAAACACTTCTGGGAAAATTGGAAATTAGTATGGAAGAAATTAGGGCTTGACCCACACCTAACACCACATACCAAAATAAGATCTAAATGGGTTCATGATTTATATATAAAGAGTGATATTGTAAGCAAATTAGAGGAACATAGGATAGTTTACCTCTCAGATCTATGGATATGGAATAAATTTATGTCCAAAGAAGAACTGGAACTCTTAATTAAACACCAGATAGATAATTTTAACTATATTAAGTTAAAAAGTTTCTGTACAAACAAAACTAATGCAGACAAGATTGGGAGGGAAGCAATAAATTGGGAAATCTTTACATTTAAGGGTTCTGATAAAGGCCTCATTTCTAAAGTATATAGAGAATTGTGTCATATATATAAGAATTCAAGCCACTCTCCAATCGATAAATGGTCAGAGGATATAAACAGACAATTTTCAGAGGATGAAATTAAAACTATTTCTAGTCATATGAAAAGTTGCTCCAAATCACTGTTGATCAGAGAAATGCAAATTAAGACAACTCTGAGGTACCACAACACACCTGTCAGATTGGCTAAAATGACAGGAAAGGATAATGATGAATGCTGGAGGGGATGTGGGAAGACTGGGACACTGATACATTGTTGATGGAACTGTGAACAGATCCAACCATTCTGGAGAGCAATCTGGAGCTATGCTCAAAAAGTTATCAAACTGTGCATACCCTTTGACCCAGCAGTGTTTCTACTGGGCTTATATCCCAAAGAGATCTTAGAGGAGGGAAAGGGACCCACATGTGCAAGAATGTTTGTGGCAGCCCTTTTTGTAGTGGCTAGAAACTGGAAACTGAATGGATGCCCATCAATTGGAGAGTGGCTGAACAAATTATGGTATATGAATGCCATGGAATATTATTATTCTCTAAGAAACTACCAGCAGGATGATTTCAGAGAGGTCTGGAGAGACTTGCATGAACTGATGCTGAGTGAAATGAGCAGAACCAGGAGATCATTATACACGGCAACAACAAGACTATATGATGATCAATTCTGACGGACATGGCTCTCTTCAACAATGAAATGTTTCAAACCAGTTCCAATTGTTCAGTGAAGAATGGAAATATATTTTGCATGATTTCACATGTATAATTGATAGATTTCTTGTATTCTCAATGAATGGGGGGAGAGTGAATAAATTTAACAGTAAGAAAATTTAGTTAATAGTGAAAAATTTAAAACTCAAAATTTGAAAAAAATGAAAAGTGAATAAATAATAATTTTTTTAAATACCAGGTAGAGACATTCCTAGCAGTTTAACTAAATTCCACTTCCTATCCTTCACTATCCTAAGGGAAGAAATGGGACTAAATATCATTTTCCAAACTCTTTCTTCAATCTTTGATATTCTCTGATTCTTTGACTCTACAAGGGCCATAGCTTGAGATCTCTCTGAAAGCTTCAAAAGCGAGCAATTGAACCTAGAGGTCAGCACCCCTCCTTCTGTTTGACTCTAGCTGACTTTAATTCAATAGAGAATTAGCTGTCAAGGCTGCCCTCCTAGGTATTTGTCCCTCTTGGCTGATTGCTTTAAGCTGAGGAAGAGTAAGAATAACTTGCACTTCCTCTAGTGTCAAGCTACTGAATTATGTACTAAAAAGGTCCTTAGAGTTGCGCATCTCTGGCTAGTTATAATTGATTTTGTACATGTTCTGTTTTTGATGCTTATATACAAATGCATAGGATGTCCCAAAAGTCTTAGGGCTATTTTAAGTTTTAATAGGTTATTAGTATCAACTAAATTAGACATTAAACTAGAAAGCCTTAATAGCTTAAAATGGCTGTAAGACTTTAGGGATATGCTGTGTTTGTCCTTTCTCTCACTTTGCAATTATAAAGCCTTCAAGTGCCAGGACTTTCTCTGCTTCCTTTGCAAGGCTTTCTACAGTGCTCTTGAGCACAGTGGGAACTCAGATGTATTGTGGCTTGATTGGAATTTCCTGCTGATTAAGTCTAAATCACAAAGGGGTTACAGGCAATTTGGGAATCTGATTGCCTCAGATTAACTAGGAAAATTTCAATGCCAGACTTCACTTAGTAGTTACCAGCAACTCTCTTTATTTCACGTTTCAAAATGCTTTCATTTTTCTATTAGCTTTATATCTATGCTCTTTGAGGATGAATGGAAGCCAATTCAAATCATTAAGGAAATGCCTTTGTTCATACAGTTCTCCACGCCTGGAATACACTATCTCCTCACCTTTGCCTCTGGAAGGCTCACCTGCTAGGGAAGCCTTTCCAGAATTTCTGGGTTGTTAATGCTCCACAGCCAGTCTCATCAAATTACTTTGTATTTATGTAAATTTACATAACCCATTAGTATGGGATTCTCTGCTCACTGGGGAAGAACAGTGTTCCACACCTTGGTTGTACTGGTATTTCTGACTTTCCTCTTCCAGATCACAGATCGAAGAGATGCTAATTCCACTTCATGTTGCTGAAGAGAAAGACTCTCATAAGAAGCTGACATGAAAGGAGATGGCAGTCTCCATTGTGTCCCTACTTCAGCTTTGAGGGAACTTCCCTTGGGTGAAAGTGTGAAAGTTAGCATCTCTCTCTCCCTCTCTCTCTCTCTCTCTCTCTCTCTCTCTCTCTCTCTCTCTCTCTC
>JAJPUD010000035.1:459898-486928 GCA_023553655.1 Myrmecobius fasciatus
TCTCTCTCTCTCTGTCTCTCTCTCTCCCTGTCTCTCTCTCTCCTTCTCTCTCTCTCTCCCTTCCCCCTCCCCTCTCCAGACAAGCTTCTGGCCCCTCCGCCTCACTACCCATCCTGGCAGGAAATGCAAATGAAAGCGAGGCTGAGAATGAGAAGGGATAGCTACCCTGCCTTCTTTCAAGTCATACAGCAACCCCTTGCTATATGTGGGAACAGCCCTTACCATGTTTATTTTATGTGTATTTTCTATGTAATGTATTTATAAATATACTGTTTCTGACACTCTCCCTTTTCATCTCCTCTCCTCCACCTGTAAACTGTAACCTCCTTGAGGACATAACTATTTCTTCTGTATCATCATTGATTCCCAGTATAATAGGCACATAATGCATGCTCATGAGTTGCAAATTGAATTTCTTTTGCTCTTTAACACCTTTTGGCTTTATTTCTTCTCTTTAGAATTTATTTTTACACCATAAAATATGTTCTGTCACTCTTCAGTATCTTGAAAAAAACAACTTCCTATTCCTTGACTGCCCCTCTTTATTTCTTCCTGATGTAACAGAAATTCTCTCATCTTCCATATCACTTTTTTCAAATTCCTCATTTTTGATAAAATATGTTTAGCAGTCTTTTCCTGCACATGAATTCAATCAGTCGCAGTAGATCAATAGTCTTTTCTGTCAGTATATTTCAATGTGTAGGCATGTGTACCTTAAAAAGGATTCCTTGATCCTGCATTCTTACAAATTCATTTTAAATATCTGGCTTGATAAATAACTTCTTGTTCCTAACCCACTTTTATTGAGTAATTGAAGCCTCCTCAATAATATTACCTTTTGGGAAGGGGATGGCATGATAGGAAAGATGGGATGGCATACTTTCAAGTAATCTTTCTCTTGAATGCTTCTTTTGAGTCATAATGCTTATCCTTATTTTCTCTCTGAATTTCATTTTTTACATAGTTCTACCCAGATCTCTAATTTCATTTTAGTTTTTAATAGAGAATTCTGCATCTCTAAGTTTTTTCCCTCGTGACAAATTGGACAAAGATAAAATTCAGTCTTTTTGGACAAAACATTTTTTCCTTGTATATTTCTCTTTGAATGTGATAAAATGTCATCCTGTTCTCTCAGAGCCCCATCTCAGTGTCCCTGTGTGTTCTGCATTCTTGTGCTATTCATATCAGTTGTTCTAATGTTCAGTTAGACTTTTCCCACTTGATTTCTGTGAGTTTAATTAATCTTTTGGGACCAGTCAAATTCCCTCTTTTCTTTCCTTCTTTGACTTGTTTTTTTCTTCCCCTTCTGTTTGTCACAGGTTCTGTTTTACTCGCCATATGTTTATTTCTATTTTTTGTTTTTGCATCCCTTCTTGAGTGCTTCCTAGAATAATGTATTCTGTGATGTCATAGGTCTGCAACTCTTCCACTAAGAAGCCCATGGTGTTGGATTTTGCATTATCTATACTAATTTCCACTTATTTCAGTAGTTAATATCAGCAGTTAATAAACATTGATTAAGCACCTATTATATATCAAGTAGGCTTTGTGCTAAGCACTGGGATATAGATACACACACACAGATAATCTTTGTATTCAAGGATCTCACAATCTAACTGGGGAAGATAAAGGACAAAGGGAATCTGAAAGGAGAGCAGGATAAAGATATCTGAGGGAGGAGATACAGGTTAGAGAAATCAGAGAAGCCTCAAGTAGTTCATTCAGATGAGAAATGAAATGTCTAAGCTGAGCTCTCTCTTTAAATGGAGGTTTGGAGTTACATTACTCTTTCTGCCCTGGTATCCTTGCCATGAAGATTCATCTATAAAAGGGAATATTATTTTTTCAATATTTCTCTTACTCCCTATAATCAGCACACAGATTTCCACAAGAATTTTGTTTTAGAATCCTGACTGCTATTCACTACAGGGAAACATGGAGGGCTTTAAAAATAATTCACTTAATTTAAATTTAATTCCACAAATGTGTTGAGTAAATATGTGCAAGGTACAATGCTAGTTAACAAAGGAAAAAAATTCTCAAAAATCCTCAATTCTACTGGGGGATGTAAATATAGTAAAAAAGATAAAAATAAGATCCTTTGAGGAAGAAGAGACCTTAAACAACTAAACAGTGAATGAAGGAAATCCAGGAAGGCTTCACATGGGAGGAGACATGTGATGTAAGGCTTGAAGGAAGCCAAAGATTCTGTAAATCTTTACAGATGAGGAGTAGGGGATTCTAGGCATAAAGGAGTCATGGAAATGAGAGGCAGAATGTAAAATTCAGCAACCAAAACAAGGAGGTCAGCTTGACTAGAATGGAGACTGTATGAAGAGACATCATGTGAAACATGTCTAGAAAAATAAATTAAGGCTAGATTATGTATAGATTATTTAATATGTAGATTTAATACAGATTATTTAGATTTAATATAAATTAATTAAGAATGCAAGACTGGAAAGTTTTTAATTTAGTCCACCAATCAATAAACAGAATTTGGCAATAGACTGGATGTGGAAGGTGAGATAGATTGAGAAGTCCAGGACAATGCCTAATGGAGAGGATAGTGGTGCCCTCAACAGAAATAGCAAAGTTAGGAAAAGGGAAAGAAGTTAGGGGCAAAGATAATGAATTCAGGTTTATTTTAATGGTATGAAATAAATTCTAAAGAGAAGAAATAAAGTCTATTAAACATTTAGAACTGAATAGACATCTTAAACTCAACATGCTTAAACCTGAAACAATTCCTTAAAACCCTCATACTTGTGTCACCTTCAGCACAAATCTCCTCTGTGTAAACTGATTTAGTAAAGTTATTCTTCTCATTTAGTTTCACATCTACTGACTTATGAAATATGTTTGGGAATGGAGTGTTCAAATCCAAAGGCAGTGTATTTGTGTTTCATTGTTGGGGGAGGAGAAATTTATAGAAATCTTTACAGATCTTTTCCATTTTTTATCTGCTCATTGTTCTTTAATTTTCATTCATAAATGCCTTTAGAAAAGCCTGATTTAATTGGATCTCTTGCCAGATTTTCTACAAACTTTTTTTTTTCTTCTCTACAACTTCTCACTGTTCTGTTAAGTGATACTTCTTGTAATCTTCCACCATTTTACACTGATCGATTTAAATGTTATCCTCACACACTTTTACTATCTCTGTGAGTTTCAGTAAAAGCTATTTCCCTTGAAACATAACTTCGGATCTCTATTCTTCCTCAGGTATTATGTTCTTCCTCATATTTACTTTCAGTTTTTTTTTCCTTTTGTAATATCTTGGTTTCCTTCTTAATTTTTTCTCTGCAATCCCTTAAGTCTGTTTTCCTTATTTTCCATTTCATTTTCCTGCAGCCTCTGCTTTGAATTTTGACCTCCCCTTCTGACCCTAGGTGGTTTTTTCTGTACATATCCTAATATAAACAGATTAGCTGTATGATTGGTCCTTTTGAAATGAGATAGTGAAACTGGTACAGCTGTGTCTGTCTCCCTTTCATTAAAGTCTTCTCTTTGGCAATTTTCCTACATATGTCCTTCCTCCTCATAGCAATTGCACAATCCTTACAATGTCCTGATGGCCTTGTCTTTCACAGCAGAACCAATTTTCCTAATCACATATTATCTTTAAGAGATTCTTGGAGCTACCTCTACATTGGGTCTTTGACTGATTTCTCTGCCAAAACTCTCCTCTCCCTAATTCTATCTTCTTACTGGTACAATTCTGTTTCACACTTACTTTCCTCAAACAAACCCCAAACAAATCTGCTATTTGGGGAATCATCTTAATTTTATAGAATCCAATCCAACAAGAATTTATTAAATTACTACATTATCAGTCATTGCCTACCAGTCCCTAGTGGACATGAAGCCTTAAGCAGTTTCTCATTTAATTAAGCAGGAATTCTTCCTACATGATTGCATGAACACTTTTCCTTTCCCAGTATGAAAGTACTCATGGCCAGACCCAAGACCAGTGATTTCAAACTTCAGATCAGTCTTCTCTAGGGCATGACATTTTCTTCTATAGCAAGGTCCTTCATAAATGTATAAAATTATATATTCTGATTCCCTTGACCATCCTGCCCTTCTAATCAATATAGTAAATTCATAAGTAGTCAGCTTAAAGTGACAATAACAGGATACAAGATTGTTAAGGGGAACCTGGAAATCATGTACAAAACATTCCAAAGATCAAAGGCTCATAATTTACAAATTAAATCACCTATTAACCAAAATTTGCATCCTGGTAATATATGCTAAATCAGTGGATACCATCAGGGAGGGGCCTTAATGTCAGGATCTTTTAGTACTATGGTTTGTAAATCTCAGACAAGTTCCAGATATCAACAGTGAGACCAGGAGAATGCCAAAAGAAGCTCTTAATTTTGAAACTATGTACTAAAATTTTACCAATAGTTTTGAGATGATTTAGAAATGTTAAATGTAAAAATTTTTTAAAAAAAGAAATGTTAATGAATTAGCTCTAAGGTGGCACAGAGAGGAATTGGTTTGTTTCTTCAAAAAAAAACCTATAAAAATGAGACCTCAAACCACTGCTCCCTGAACATTTTTCCATCCTTACAGGATCTGGGCTGTCTAGTGCTCTAATTCTAATCTATGGTTACATAAGATGCTCCCTTTTCCCATTCCTCTTCTGCCTACCTTCCTTCACCATCCCTTGCTATCTGCCTTTGCACCCCCTTTGCTGCTAGTTTCTGTGTGCTGTTTACCCTGATACCTTTTGGGTTGTCTTCCATAATTTCATAAATTAATCATCAATTTAATAGATCCTGCTTCTTAGTGCCAATCACACAAACTTTCAGCATGAGGATATCATTAGCCACTTCACCAGAGTGGACAGAAGCTTTCCAAGTGCTAATGCTCGTGTATAAGTGAATGCATAAGGGTTTTGCTCTTGGCGTTATTTTTTAAATCAGTTATCATTTTTGATCCAATCTTGTGACTCTCCTTGAGTAATGGATTCCTTCTGACTAGTCTCAGTCATAGAAAGTGTAATAAGGACAGAATGCCAAGATCCAATAGAAATACTTTATAAAGGCCTCAGATTTGTGGCAGCTTCCTGATGTGCCAGAGGCTCTTGATGACTCTGTAACACTTACCCTTGTCCACTCCAATGACAACCATCATCTTATCCTTTCTGACCAGAGTAGCTTTTTTTCATTTCAATTCATTGTTTTTCATTGCTAAAGAGTATAAACTAGACCTTTAATTTCTATCTACTTGGTAAAATCTCCACAAAGTTTTCCCCATATATATTTTTCTCTTCCTACATTTTCTAAGTCTAATTTCACTATTGATCTGGCACTTAAATGAGATTCTTTGCATCTAGGGAGTTTAATTACAGCAAATATGTCTCCTGGGTTGGTCCCAATTCATTTAATAATCAGATTTCTGGCCTCAGTGTAGGAGTGATTGTGACCAGGGCTCCTGCCCCAGACTGGACAGATGCCCATGGTAATGTCAGGAGGCAAGGGAATCCAAATCCCCAGACCTAACTAAGAGAACTTGGATTGATTTCCAGTATCCCCTTCTGCTTAGAGCAGGTGCCATGAAAAATCTAGCTAATGGGGGGAAATCTAGCTAGAAACTAGAAAAATCCAATTAAATCCAGATGGGTTCAGCAGCCAGAGCAGGGTTTCATCGGGCTTCAAAGACCACAGCTGTTTCTGGGCTTTCGGGTGAGGTCATAACTGCTATTGATCTCTCCTGGCTCCTCTAGATAATTCAGTTAGCGTTAACCTTTTGACCTTAATGCCTTGTAGTCTCAGACCCTACCCCAGGACTCTGGGACTTGTCAACTACCTCCTTATTCTGTGGGCCACTTCCTGGTTTCCCATGGGCATACAGGAGCTCTTCAGCCATGTGCCTGCCATCCCCCACCCCAGGCCTAATTCCTTGTGACCCAGAATTGACCGGAGACCTAGAGGCCTTAGCTGGGGCATCCAGCCTCCCAAAGGGACAGCAGCAACACAGCCCTGTGGAGCTCCGTCCATCTCCACTGCAAAGTCATCATGGAGCTCCATCCATCTTTCCACTGCAAAGTTATCGTGGAGCTTTCCTTGAAAGCATCATTCCACTCAATAGCTCCCTCCTTTTACAGAGTCCACTTAGTTCCTCTTCTTTCTTCCTTCAGTCCTTCCCTGCTTGCCTTTATGAAAGACAAAATAGTTGTGTCAATAGGATTTCTTTTTTTCCCCTTTTTCTTATACGTTCCTTTTCATACATTTCTCTCTCTCTTTCTCTCTCTCTTCTCTCTCTCTCTTTTTACCTTTCTCTGTCAATATTCTGCCCAATCCATCATCTTCTTTCTCCACTCAAAGAATGAGTAAAAAAAATGTTTTTAAATGTTTACTATGTGATAAGCACTACAGATACAAAGAAATAAAGCAAAACCTTCTTTACTCTCAATGAACTTACATCCTGATGAAAAGAGACAAAACATAGAAGATTGCAGGGAGTCCTAAAATAAAAGTTTGGTTGTCCTAATGAGACGGAAGAACAGATGGCAAGGAAGCCATAAGTCCTTAGATTAGGTCACTAAGCAGATGGCAGGACAAGGTCTAGAAGGCATCATGGCAGATGATAAGGAATAAAGGAAGTGGCCAAGCACATGTTAAGGCCTCTCAGGCCTCAATTTAATCAGAATGAATAGAGTAGACACTTCCCATTTCCCTCTTGATTGTTCTCATTTTATTCTTCTTTGGCTTCTTCACCAAGTTTCCAATAAACTCATCCATGGAAGCCTCATTGTCTTACAAGATCTAATCAGCCTCACTATCATAACTTGTTAAACCACTTTGTTCCTCTGATTAGAAGTTAGAGCCATGAATTCAACCTCACTTTAAGGTGAGGAAACAGGAGAAACATTTTATTTCTCACTAAGCTGTATTCATTTTAGAATTCTTCAGCTTCTCTATCATATCCCTGCACCCTCTCCCATATTTATCTCCCTTACCCTTAGCCTTTTTCAGCTCTCTTTTGGGTTCTCTTCTCCAATTTGATTGTAAGCTCCTTGAGCACTTAATAAATATTTATTGAGTACTGATTATTGAGTTAGCAATTCCTTGCCTTTAAAACTCTAGCCTATAAATGACATTCAATATTCCTAGCTTTCTTCATCTAAATTTCTACTATCCTATTCCTGGAAAGGATGTTGTAGTAGATCTCCATCCTTCTTCAGCAGATGCAATAAGGTCTATACCCATATAGTATACCCTTCTTTCCCTTCTTGGGTTTCCCACTCTTTTTTATCTCCCTTACCATCACACACAAACACCCTCCAGAAGGATTGGACCCTGAATTAATTTCTACTTCTAAATCTATGATTCTATGATCTTATTCCACTCAAGTCATTATTACATCCTTCCCACCATAGATCCCTTTCTTATAAAAGGGAAGAAGAATTGAGCCTCAAAATGATTCTATGAAGAAAGATGGAAAGGGAAACTCAAAAAATGTTAAATCTGGAACCAACCTTATTGATCATCATTTCCAACCTCCTCCTCATTTTACAGAGGAAAAACCTGAAGTCCATAAAAACTAAATAACTTGCCCAAGATCATCTAGCTGTTGCCAGAGCTAGGAAAAGAGCCCTGGTCTCCTAGGTCTGAACCTAATATCTTTTCCTCAAGGGAATGGGAAATAATCTGGTACAGAGAAAAGAACATTAGATTTAAAGACAGAAGATTTGAATTAAAAATCTCATTTTCTGTAATGGTTTGTGTGACTTTGAGTTAGTCACTTAACCTTTGCAGGAAGGACTTCATTTCCTTCTCTATAAAATGAGAGGTTCAGACTAGATAACCTCTGAATTTCCCTTTTTTTTTTACTGCAGGGACCCTAATGTTTTTCCTCTGAAACACTCCCTAAAGTCAATGATGCAGCAACTTCTCTTGCCCAAAGGGTGAAGCAGGAAAAGATGTCATTGCTGGTCAGAGCATTTGGCCTCTGAGGGCATTTTGAAACCTCTAAACAAACAGCTCACTGAAGCTTTCCTATTGATTGAGCAATTTGTTCTGGCTTAGCAGACCACCATCACCCAAATTCACCCTTCATGCTTTCAATATCCACTCCATGAGAGGTCAAGTACACTAATAGGTTTCTTTCTTTCCTGTTCCGCTGAGCTCTAAAATCTTACTTTGGGTAGAATTCCTAACTTGCTCAATAGTGTTAGAAACTGAGCCATTAAGGTCTGTGGAATTTGCACGCTAACCTCAGAACCTACTGAATCACTGCCCAGGCACACACTCAGACTTTTGTGGCACTTGTGAATAATGATATTGCACTTTTAAAAAATTAAGTGTTGGATTTTTGTAGTAAATTTGATCCCGTACCAAGTTGTGCCACCATATGTAATGTGAATTTATTCCATCTGTGTGTCAAGGGAGCAGGAGAGAACAACAAGGAAAAACCTCCGTTTTCCATGCATTATCATGCAATTCAACCAAGTCTCTGAGCTACTGAGCATGTTTGCAATCTCCTGTTACTATATGTGGTTATCTGCAAAGCCTGATTTCATAAATCTGGGGTTATGCTTTAGGAGATGCTTTTAGAAAAAAACCAACAGAATTCAATCAGACTACTACTCCTCTTTTTTTAGCTTTTGCCTGGAGAATAAGGTAACTTTTTGTGTGTAATGGCCCCTCCTTGGAAGTCTGGTGAAGTCGAGACCCCTTCTCAGAATAATGCTTTCCAATGCATAAAAAATACATAAACTTGCCAAAGGAAACCAGTTATGCTGAAATGCAGTTATCAAAATAATAATAATTCAACAAATTAACAAGCCCCAGATTAAATGAACCCCTGTTTTAGACTACAGCTTCAAAGACACTTGGAAAATGTAAAAGTAACAAGAGTCCTTTTATGAAAATTAAAGAGTGAATATTAGACATACATCTGAACCCAGACACACATTCCCTACAACATGTTTTAAAGCCTTTAGTATCTTTCATTTTCCTGGATATGTGTTATTTCTTAAATATTACAATATTAGGATGGTTTAATTTCAGGTACTCAGGAAATTTTCTGAAAAATACTTTGTATTACTTAAGCTCTCAAAATCATAGATCCAGGGGGGGAAAAGGGTCCCAGAGACCATAAAGTCTAAACCCTCATTTACATTTTAAAATCAGGAAACTGAGGCCCAACAAATTTAAGTAACTTGCCTAATGTCAAACAGATAATAAGCATCAGAGTGAAAAATCTGAACTCAACTCATCTGATTCTAGAGGTCATATTCTTTTCTATAGTAATCAAGTGTGATACTTTAGGTGCTATAAAATCATTCACAGAACAGTAATAGCATCTATTTATATAGTGGTTTAATATTTGCAAGTGATATATATATATGATGTATATATATATTATCATATTTGATCTTCACGAGTAAGATGGTATCTTTAGTCCCATTTTACAGATGGGAAAACTGAAACAGATTAAATGCCTTGCTGAAGGTCAAACAGCCTGTAAGTATTTGAAATAAAATCCAAACTGAGGTTTTCCTGAGTAGTTTTCATACTACACCTTGTAGAAGATTCTTTGTAATAAGAAATCATTACATGTACCCATGCGGTAGCACAGGCTGCCCTGGGACTGAATTTAACCAGGCCCTATGGGGAGGGCAGCAGACAGAACTGGTCCCCTTTGAAAACTCTATGCTGATTATTACAAGGAGCTTGACTTTTAAAAAAAAAGCACTTACTTTTACTTTTTCAAATATATTTCCTTTTACTTTTATAAATGAATTTGTTCTGTATTGAATAGTTACAACTTGATACAAAAATTTAAAAGGATAATTTGATATTGTTTGTGTTCACCTGTTTTCGCTTAAAGCAGGAGCTCTTTACCTGGGAGCTATAAACTGTTTTTAAAAATATATTTTGCTAACTATATTTTGATATAATTGGTTTATTTTGTAATCTTATACATTTTATTTTATGCACTTAAAAATGTTATTCTGAGAAGCAGCCTATGGGGTATACCAGACTGCCAAATGGGTCCATGACACAAAAACATTAAGAATCCCTATTTTTAAATGTATCCGAATTGGAAGTTTTAATATTCTTTTAAAGGTAAAGAAATAAATGTTTAAAATAACTTAATTCTTTACTTTTAAGTCATTTATTTATGTATCTAGGAAATGATTATAATAAATAATGATTTTAATTTGTGGAATAAATCAATCTGTAAACATTTTTTTTACTCCAAAAATCTATGTGACTACTCTCTTCAACAAAGCTAATTTCCACTCCTTTATACCTTAATAAACATTCAACAGGAGTTTATTTGGTGATAAATGCTCCTCTTATTAGACTCCTCATCCAATGAGACTTCCTGAACTTAGCTATGGTGATTCATTAGCAGAAGATATAGAATCTATTGCTGGGCCCCTACTCAAAGCCTTTTCATACTGGTAGAACCTGCCAGGGTTGGTACTCTGTTGGAATATTTTTTTCTGAGAATCGTATTACTTTCACACCCAAATAAGGCATTTTAGGAAGAAAAGAAGGGAATAAGTATTTATTAGGCACCTGCTATGTGCCAGCCACTATGCCAAGTACATTACAAATGCTATGTCATTTAGTAGAGAAAGTATTTAGAGATGGGTAGTATTTTTCAGCTGGGACTAAATTATTTCACTTGTTAATTTCAAAGTGCAATAGTCTTTTGAAGAAATCAATAGTTGTTTTGTTGTTTATAATTTGTATAAATTCCACATGGGCAATTAAGAGTCACAAAGTGAGATTGAGCCAGTTGCTACACATCACAAACAAAGAATTAGGAATAGTTGTATTAAGAATGTCATTCAGAGAAATGTAAAAAAAATAAAATAAAATTAAGTTAGGCAGGTTACATAGCAAGTGTGAGAGGTCACCTATAGATAGCCTTTATGTTCCTCTTGATAGGTATATAGATTTTTTTAATGGGTGAAAAGCACACAGAATATTGGATGAACACTCTGGTATATACTGTGGGAGAACATGATTCAAATTGTAAATGTAGTAACTGATAGCATAGTGAATAGAGCACTAGTCTTGATTTCAAGAAATCTGAGTTCCAATCTTACCTGGGCTATATATAGCTCTTAGTGGAGTCAACTTGAAGATTATTAAATTGGGAGGGGCATTTACACCTCAGAAATCATCAAATGCTATAAAATAGGGTTTGATCTATTGCTTTTTTTTCAATTGTTTAGAATTAAGAAAAATGTTAATAAATGAATATTTAACTTAAAACTATGCACTGCATAATTTTTTTTTGAGGAGAGCCTATTGTTAAACATTTATTTGCCACAACTGTCTACTGCTATTCTCTTAACTAGCTAGATGTGCCTTAGAAAATCACGTGACCGCTTGTACCTACTTCTTTAGGTACAAAATGAAGAGGCTAGACTAAGTAAGGTCCTTTTTGGCTCTGACATTCTATGGATTCCATGGAATATGTTCAAGCCACAATTGACTAGGTATTATGAACTGAGGCCCTCAGAAGTATTTGATCTGGATTTATGTGAGAAAAAGAAATGTTATTTAGCACTGAGTCAGCCTTATTATTATTAGAAAGTGATTACAAACATCAGGCACTGAAGCCATTAGTATTCATTGCCTAGAAATAAAAAGAGGTGAAAGTTTTTTTTTTTCCCTTCTTATCACAAAAAGAAAGCATATATACCAATACTCAAGGGCCAAAGAGCTATTAGTAAGTTTTTCCCTACAAAATACTAATCCACCACGTTCTGGTTCTAATCATTATTATATAGATTGAGGTTATTGTAAGTGTGGAAAAGTTCAAAGATGAATGCACAAGTTCCCTGAGCAAGTGATGGAGTTGATTAAGGAAAAGGACAGCTTCTAGATTTGAGACAATATAATAGGGACTGCTATGATCAAGGAGGAAAAAAATGCATAAAGACTTCATGAAGGCAAGTAAATTTGTAGGCCCCAAATCTAAAACTCCAAAGCCTCTGAGATCGCAATTATTGTGGGGACTCCCTCTGATGAAGATCAAAATCCAGCTTGAACAGTTCTCCATGTCATTCTACAAATGTACCACAAGGAATCCACTTAATATGATGGGGACACTCCACTATTCTCTTAACATTACTGAGGTGCTTTACTCTCACAAGATGCTCGGACCTTTATTTTTCCTGATAGGATCTTTTGCCCATTTATTCTTAGGGGGGATAGAGGGTAGCAGGGGGATAGAGGCTAGCACTGGAGTTAGGAGAATCTGAATTCAAATTTAGCCTCAGACACTACTTGTGTGATCCAGAGCAAGTCGCTAAACTCTTTTTGCCTCATTTCCTCATCTATAAAACAAACTGGAGAAGGAAATGGAAGCCCACTCTATTATGCTGCTTAACCTGTGGATATCATCATACCATTGGTTGCCTTATTTGTAAGAGAATCCTAGCTAAGAACTACATGAGGATTTTTTAATCAGTCACATATGATGGAAAAAAATACTTGACTAAGAGTAAGGAATCCTGAGTTCTTATCCCAACTCTACCAGGAACTTGTTGAATGACTTTGGACAAATAACTTTCTTTTTTTTCTGTTTGTAAATTGTTTTGAACAAGATGATTGCAAAGTTAGCTCCAAGCTCTGACATTTCTATGATGCTTATTTATCACTTCAGTAAAGAAAAAGCTAGTTTTATGTGAACTCCTGAGAGTAGACAGCATCTTAATCTAGCTTTTTAACACCCACTTCCACTTCTTTAACGCCTATCTCATTTTTAGTTTTCAATAAATATCTAAGAATTAACCTTCATCCTTATGAACATATGTAAGGTTTGGCCTTGAGATTTTCATCTTTATATTATTGGGACCAGCTGGAAACAGAGGTGACAAAATTCTAAGAGACAGCCTGCTTGCTTGTTCCACAATATTCTTAATTCAGCCTAAAGCTAAAAGGGATATAAATTTTTCAAGACAGTTTTTCCTTATGGGACTTCCAGTCCACATGCAATTTTAGTTAAACACCTTGATGTTGAGGGGTACTTTTGAAAATCACACTTTTTCATTTATCCATTAAGTTGAAACACAGTGTAAAATTTAACATGGAGAAAAGAATTTCCTTCTTGTTGACCTCAAAGAATTTTCATACTTTAAAATCTAAATACTATTTGTATATGTGTATACATATATGCACATATGTATATGTCTCTGTGTATATATGTATAGCGGCATGTGTGCACATATATATTCATACATATGTACATACATATGTGCGTATTCTGTTCTATCATGAAGGCAAGAAAGAATTTAAACTGATTTCTCTTTAAAGACTATAAATCACTAATTCTATTGTAGGCATATACATTTATGGTCATTAATCATTTCTTTATTAATATTAATACTTGGAAGATAGTGTGGTAAACTATAGAAATTAATAGTAATCCAGTAGAGCTGGATCATAGAGTATGTAAAAAGGAGTAAAAAGTAAGAAGATTAAAAAGGTAGGGATATGTCAAGTATAAAAAATAATCAAATGCCAAGTAGTGAATCGTATATTTGATCCTAGGGAACTACTGGGGTTTATTGAGAAAAGGGGTCCCACATTTTAGACTCGGGCAACTGAATGTTGCAATAGAAATAGGAAATGGAATGAGAAGGTCCTTGAGGCAGGGGGTTCAATCAGAAGATTATTAGTTTGGTCCCAGGAAGAAATAATGGGATGAGAGAGAGAGAGAGAGAGAGAGAGAGAGAGACAGAGAGAGAGACAGAGAGAGACACAGAGAGAACTCTCACAGAGTAAGAGTTGTGTGAGTCAGGAGAAAAGGGGATATATAAGAGATTTGAAAAGTAGAAATGATAGGATTTGTTGATATGTAAAGTGCCTGACATTTAGAATTTGTAGATGATAACCAAGTTTGCAATCCTGAGTGACTAGAACAATGGTGAAGCCCTGGATAATAACAGAAAAGTTGGAAAGAAGAAAAAAGTTTGAAAGAGAGAGGGAAATAAGAAATTATTCTTTGGACATGTTGAATTTGAGATTCCTCCAGGAAATTAAGTTTGAGGCATCCAAAAAGATGTTGATTGTTTGAAGTTAAAACTCAAGCGAGAGACTAAAAATGGATTTATAGATCAGAGAATCATTTGTGTATCAATATGATAATTGAATCCATAACCCCTAATGAGACCACCAATTGAGATGATATAAAATAAAAAGAGAAGAAAGCTTGAGACAAAATAGATATGATAAATGTAGTGAAAGTAGAATCCATAAAATTTAGTAAATCATTAGATACAGAGTAAAGAGAAATAAGATACAGGCAAGGCAAGTCATAATACAGCCCCATTTTTCAATAAATCTGATATCAACCTCCTAAGCTCCTCTGATCCATTGCCAAGGCCATTGGCTGCAAAGATAGATACCCTTCACAAACAACTACTTTCACTACATATATCATATCTACTCTATTTTCTCAATTAATGTGGCTACTATCCAAGTCCAAGCCCTCGTCTCCTCTTAGCTGAATTATTATAATAATCCATTGGTTGATTTTCCTACTTTTAATCTCTTTTCCCTGCCCCATAGATGTGCCAAAGTAATTCATAGAAAGCACAGACCTACACGTCATTTTCCTGTTCCCAATTAGTTCTAGAATAAAATTCAAGTATATCAACATGGAATTTAAGATGCTCCACTATCTGACTCAGACCTGTGCTTCTGCCTTATTTCAAATACTTCCATCACAGTTTCCATTGAAGCAGTTCCTCAGACAAACATTTCATCTCCTGGCGTTCTTTGCACAGACTATCCCACATTCTTGGAATACACCCACTTCTCTTATAATCCTTACCTCCTAATTTGGACCTATGCCCAAAGAGCTATAAAATTCTGCACACCCCTTATTACCGCAATCTCACTAATGGGTCTGTATCCCAAAGAAATAATAAAAAAGGGAAAAAATGACCCACATGGACAAAAATGTTTGTAGCAGTTCTTTTTTGCAGTGGCAAGCAACTGGAAATTGAGTGGATGTCCATTACTTGGGAAATGTCTGAATAAGTTATGATACATGAAAGTAATAGAACATTATTTTTCTATAAGAAATTATGAGCAGGCTGACCAGAAAGTCCTGGAAAGATCTACATGAATAGAACCAGGAAAATATTGTACAAAGTAACAACAAGATTACATGATGATCAACTGTAATGATCAACTTCTCAACAACAGAGAACTATGAAGACTGTGAATCAGAGCATATTATTTTCACCTTTTTGTTTGTATCTTTTCTTTATCATGGTTTTTTTTTTGGTCTGATTTTTCTTGCACAATATGTCAAATATGGAAATATGTTTAAAAGAATTGCATATATTTAACTTATATCAAGATTGCTTGCTGTTTTAGAGAAAAGGAAGGTGAAGGAAAAAGGGGAAAAAATGGAACACTGAGTTTAAAAAAAAATGTTGAAAACTATCTTTACATGTATTTGGAAAAATAAAAATAAAATACTGTTGAGAAAAAAAAGAATCCATAGCTGCCTTCAAGTCTCATCTCAGGATGATAATGATACTGGTGATGAAGGTGAAGATGATGATGACAATGATGTGATGATAATTTTATATGTATGTATACACACACATACACACACACACACACACACATATATATATATATATATTTAATAACTAGAAGTATAATTCCCTGGAAGAGAGTAAAGGTCATGGTCCCAAATGGAATTTAAACCCAGGAACTTGGCTTTGCTTGCAAAATGACCTAACAAGCCACAAATTCTCTGACACATAAACCTACTCCATAAAAGATTTTTGAACAATAGTCCTTTAAAGAACTCAATGACAAAAGCAAGAATTTCAGTCTCCTCTGTTGCCAAAGTATTCTTCTAAAGAGCATAAAGTAGAGGTGGAGAGTGTGAGTGAGATGTTGTAGGAATAAAGTCATGAACCTAACATAGGGATTTCATTGTACTAATTTTCTTCCCATAAAATGTACACAGGATAGTATCCCTCTATTCAAGAGGCTGATATACCTTTTGCATCCATGCTGATATACCAGTTAATTTTTTCCCAATATATTTTTGTCAGTTCTAACACATGCCATTGACTTATGGCACTGGATCAGTGGTCTTGAAATTAAAAACTTAGGCTGGGATTAAAAGTTCCACATTTTGCCTTCTTGCTTTACACACAATGTAAAGAGAAACTGAATTTTTGATCTCACAAAAGTAGCTCTGTCCCACGGTGGATCAAATGCAGCCAAACTGCAATCACTTAGTACCATAATGGTGCATATCACTTTCATTCACTGAGCTCATTTCACCCTGTAAGGAAAAGACCCCAAGTATTAAAGGCAAATGTTACATTCCAGGACTTTTTCTTCTTCCTTCTTTTTTTTTAAATCCCATGTTGTTTATGGGCAAGATTAAGATTCTTGGCTCTTGAGTAAAGGCCTTTCACAATTATTTGTTTTAGGAACATGTGCACTACATTTGTTTCCTAGGATGCAAATGGCTTGGGCATGTGGTGAGTAAAACTTTGCACCAAGAGAATTTAGTAAGATTCAGATCCTTTGGCATTATGCTTTTGTAGCATCATGGGAAAGAATAGAGTAATTAATGTTTCTCTTTTTGTTTGTTTGTATGCTTGTTTCAAACCTTATCTCTGAGAGGCATTTTTTGGTCTTTCTAAAATGTTGCTCCAGCTGACACACTTCATTAAATATTATTTTACAAGGGGAAAATAATTAAACCAAGATAGTATCTATGTCATGGATCTAGTATTGACATATCACATGCAGTTTGGGCAATGAGTTATTCAATGAGATGAGTCTTTTGGCCTATATATTGAATTCTGAAATTAGAGAGAATTGAGTTATGAGATTACTCTATGTTCCTTAATTACTTCCTCAACCGTTAAATACAGTTGGGACCTCAGAATATATTCTCAGGCATGAATATTTAGCCCAAAGTAAAATCTGTTTTTTTTTTT
Organism: Myrmecobius fasciatus; assembly: GCA_023553655.1. Classification (NCBI taxonomy): domain Eukaryota; kingdom Metazoa; phylum Chordata; class Mammalia; order Dasyuromorphia; family Myrmecobiidae; genus Myrmecobius; species Myrmecobius fasciatus. Next base: position 476,874 of record JAJPUD010000035.1, read on the forward strand.
TCTGTTGATTGCTAACCCTCAGCATTCAGGCGATCTTAAGAATCACCTCTGAATCCCTGGAGCCCCATAGAAACTAAGGCAAGAAGAACTGAACCCATCGCTTGAAAAAGGGAAAAGAAGTCCTCGTCCTCAGATGCAAGATGACAGTCATGTTGGGATTCATGCAAAAAATGTTTCCCTAGAAATATATTTGTCAGATTAAGTTTTTCACTACTGCGAATGCTTTATAGTGGGGATCAGTATCTTTCTGAACAAAAGGGTATCTCATTGTTTCATATACTTGTGACTGCTACATCATCACTTTCTCTTTGTTGTAGCCACAGGATGTGGCCCTTAGTGGGCAGCATTAGTGGCTGCTTCCCAGCTTCTCAGCTGCTTCTGGCCTTAGTGGTCTCCCCTGCAGCTGCCTGGAGGCCAGCTAGAGACAGAACACTTGCTTTTGTCAGCAGTAACATAAAATGAGCAAGATGGGTGTCTTGAAGATTTCTTCTCAGGGTCATTTTAAACATACACACATACACACACATCACCACTTGCATTGGTATAGAACTATATATTTTTTAAAGCTCATTGACTGACTACTAGCAAGTAGACAGAGATTATTTTCATTTCTCTTGAAGGCGAGCTGCCAACCTCAATTTTTTTAAGATCAGACATAACTGATGGGCCACAAGAAAGACACAGTTTTGTTCCATCATCCAGAAAAAAAGGTTAAAAAAAAGACTTTACAAAGCTGATTGCAAGTAGAGAATGAGAAATGACCAAGGATATTCCCTCTAAATTTATTCACCTAATTAGGATAGAAACGCTTTAAATGGAACTAGAGATTTCCAATTTACAGACTCTTTTATGATTTTGTTTATGAATACTAGATACAACTTTTAGATGCTTCATATTTATTATTCTATTTTTAGATTCCCATTTGGAAACAGAATGGAGGTAATGGTAAAAAAAAAAAGGCAGAATGCTTATTTACAACATATCTCTGTGCACAGCTCCAATGTTCTGTGTGTGTTATGATAAGGTTGTAAGATATAGGTATCTATCTTCCTGCACCTTCATTATAATTTTATTAAACTGAATAAATGAAAAACTGTAAGGTATTTAATGATACATAATAGAAAATTAGGAGGTACAATAGGTAGAATATTGGTATGAGGTCACATTCAGCCTAAAATAATACCTTGTTTGACCATGGAAAGGCCATTGATCTCCATCTGCCTTAGTTTCTTCATCTGTATAATGGGAATGATAATAATAATACTTCCCATGTTTGTTATAAGGATAAAAAAATAAGTATTTCTCAAGTATTTTGTATATCTTAAAGTTGGGAATTCAGAAAACATTTGTTAAGTTCCTGCTATGTTCCAGACAATGTGTTAAGTGCAAGATTTTATTTATTTATTTATTTATTTATTTTGCTTTTTGCTGAGGCAATTGGGGTTAAGTGACTTGCCCAGGGTCACACAGCTGTTACGTGTCTGAGACCAGATTTGAACTCAGGTCCTCCTGACTTCAGGGCTGGTGCTCTATCCACTGCGCCACCTAGCTGCCCCCAAGTGCAAGATTTTAAGTATTAATGATGGGAATAAAGACTAGAACTACACTTTATTGGCATAAGAAGCTCCCAGATGAAGAAATTTCTTCAACCAATATAAGTTGGCAATTTTTTTACAATTAAAGTTGTAAAAATGTTTCACATATTCCAAAAAGAGCTCACATTGATATAGTTCCTTGTGACTTAGTTCAACAAAAACAAACTTGTTTGCTCACACACTCTTATATAGGCATGTGCACATGATTATACATGGGTATTAATTACACTCACCTATACCATCCACTGTCTTACTTTGATGTGCTCTTGTGGTATGAATGTGACTATTCTGTGTCTAGAAAGCACAAACTCTGGTAACTCCTACCAACATGAAAGGGGGAAGGTAAGGAAATAAGCATTGCTATAGTTCCCACTGTGTATCAGACACTGTGCTAAGCACATTCCAGATGTTGCCTCCTTGGAACCTCACAACAGTTTTCTGTTCTGGTCCCCATTTTACAGTTGAGGAAATTAAGGCAGACCAAGAGTTGAGCCATTGGCTGGATTTGAACTTATTTCTTCCTAACTCCAGATTCAGTATTTCATATACATATACTTAGGTAGGATTTCAAGTGCAATTCTGATATTAACTATATATTTATCATCTGTTGACTTATCAAGGGCAGTTTGGCTAGATGGATCATCAAGAAATGCACCGTGACAGGATGAACATTTTTGGCCATGGGACTTATAAAATTTCTACTAATGCATTTGTGCTATACTAGGAGGTCTGTGCCCACTGCAGTGAAAGTACAATTCTTATTACATATTGAAGGATAAATGCATCTCAGATTTCTGTTGTTTCTAATGACTAATTAATTGATTGTGTGCATCAGAGAATTCTTTGTATGTCGTCAGATGATAATACTGAGGACAGTAATTATGTTTAACAACAATTGTACAAACTTCACAAGAATCTATATTTTGGATACGCACCTTCTGTTAGAGATGTTTGCAATGATATGCTAAATATATAGGCCATGACAACTTGCATTCTAATAAGAATGAATTCAATTTTGCATATTGCTCTAAGATTTGCAGAACATTTTGCTTGCATTATCTAAATTGATGCACACAACATAAACTATGAGATTTTATCATTCCCATTTTAGGAATGAGGAAAGTGAGACTCAGTGAGAATATTAGTAAAAAATAATAATAGCTAGAATTTATATAGCACTTTAAATTTTGCAAAGTGCTTTTTGCTTCTTATAACACCTCTTAAAGATAAGTATTATTATTATTATATCCATTTTACAAACGAGAAAACTGAGGCAAACAAATAAAATTACTTTGCTGGGATCTCACATAAATTGGTAGGGTCTCTACCAATTGTGCTACTTGGCTATCTAATACTAATCATACCAGACAATTAGTAAGTGTCAGAAACAGAATTGAAAACTAGATGTTTCTGACTGTGCCTCCAGTAGTAGATCTATGATAGTGTTTAGCAAGGAAATGATATCAGAACTATAGGACAAACTCAAATGTACTTCTAGTTAAAATAAACAAACTAGCAAACTCATGTGTTGCATGAAAAAAAATGTTGGCTCTTAACTTGCAGCCTTTTATTGCAAATATGCATAAATACAGTGCTTTTTATAATTATGTGATGATGTAACTAAAAGTGAGATACATCAAAGATATTAAATCAGCTACATTTTTTGGTGCATTTCTTTCCAGGACACTATTACTGCTTAGCCAGTCATCTATTCATCTGGCCATGTCTCATTTGTATAAGATTCTGGGAGAGAGAGATGAATCCAGAACCCATTGAATGAATAGAAGAGGAACCATGATTGGCAAATTTAGAATTTTAGAAGTCACTAAATCCAATTTGATGATTTTACAGGAACCTGAGTATCAGAAAGAAGTTTCTTGATTGGGGTCACAGTCTGAGGCAGAATTCAAACTCTGGTTTTCCTGAAATCAAGACTAGTGTCCCATCCTAATTCTGATCCAATTACACCTAGATATACTATAACCCCAATCTCATTCTGAATTAAGCATGAGCCTTGCCTTCCTGACACAATTTTCTTCCACCTTTCCTTATTTAAACCCTTGTGCCTTGGTCAAATTAGAACTAAAAAGTTGGGAGATTATTGATAGGCTTGGTAAAACCTGGGAGGAAACAAGAAAACAAAGATAAACCCTTGGAAAAAGATCATGGTAGAGAAAAGAAATTCAACTCCAGGTTAAATTTCAGGAAAATGAAGCCAAGGATGAAGCTCTCTATCCAGAGACAAAGATGGAATGGAAGCAGGATATACCTGAAAGGTACTTGCAGGTGACAGGATACTGCATCTTACACACACACACACACACACACACACACACACACACACACACACACATACACACACACACACACACATACTCATCCAGACTCCACTTCCCTTTGTCTGCTCAGTTCCTACTCTGGCTCTCACAAATGTACACCAAAAAGGCATCATGACCATAAAGCCCATAGAAACAGAGTGAAATGAAAAGTTTTCTTATATGACAGAATCATATTTTTGAAGTTATTTAGTTATTATTAGTTATTCTGAATTTTCACATATTTCTAATTTAAGTTCCTGAAAAGTAGGAATTCTTGGCAATCTCCACTCTTCTTCCCTCTAGCATTTATCACATAGAACACGTTTCATGACTTCTTATGGATTAATTTGTTATAGTGCTGGTCAAAATAGATTCAAACACAGAAAGATAGGAAAACAAATACATAAGCAGATATATAAATGAATAAACAAATGAACAGATGAGTGAATAAACAATCAAGCAAGCAAATGAATAAATGAATGATTTATCACCTGGTAGCCCAATTTCTATTAATAAGAATTTATGAACTTATCTAGGCTCACTCTCAGAAGGTTGGAAAGAATGATTGAATGGACAGTGTTTACTCTATAACAATCTCTTAAGCTCAGTTTCTACATATATAAAATTAATTTAATTCTAGGATTCTTTTCTAATTCAAAGCTTACAAATATATGGCAGAAACAAAGTATTTATTTGTCCTATGATTTCAGATATAGATTTGTCTTGCTGAGACATAGTAGGAATATGATTAATATTGATTTGTTGTTGTATGAGGGGACAAATGAGGTCTACCATAACTCCACAAAAATCATCTAATTCAATGAATCTAAAATAAAAGTTATTCTAGCTCTTCAATACCAATAGGATTTTTACTCTATCCCCACATCTATTTAAAGATTATTTGACCCAATTAAATCAAAATGCGATCTCTTAAAAATAAGGAATATTTCAAATTCTGTTTAATTTGTTAGAAACAAGCCTCCAAAAACTATGACACTTCAAAGGTCATTCCCAAATTAATTCTGAATATCTCTGGCTTCTGAAGTATTCTCATAGTCCCTTCTTCACTTCATGGGACAATGTAACTGTCAAATTTGCTATTATATTTTTCTCAAGGAAATTTTAAGGATGGACTTTGAAAATTCTATTTTGTATTATTCATCTTTCCATATTTGACTATCTGATGTGAACTAGGAAAAAAGCATTTAACTCAATATACATCTTTAGGGCAGCATATCATTATTATTATATAAAATATAATACAGATGGACCTAAACCAGGATATTTTTTAAAACTGAAATAGAAAATCATCCCCAAATGGTAATCTGTTAGTAAAATCCAACATGTATATTTAGCAAAATCCAATTTTCTTTACACCAGATGTATATTTACCTCAAAGCAAGTATATTTTAAATCGAACCAAAAAAATACCTATCTTAACCACTCTTATTGTATTTTAGCCAATACATTCACTTCTGATTTGCAGCTGTTCTAGTTATAGGTTATTTTTAAAAGGTGGTTCTAAATCAGCAAGATTAAAATCATATAAAAATAGAATTATTTCAAAAGAAAGAGTCAATAACAACTTCAGCAATAGCACTACTCAATAAGAATCAAAACTTGATTAGTATTTCCTCATCTTACCATTTTTTACATGGTCTTGACCAAGGCCTATAGAGAGGATGTTGGAAAAAAAAAAAGGAGAATTAGTAGTTTTAGTACCACCTAAATCAACTTGAAATGCAGTAAAATACTTCTTCAGGGTTTCAAAGAAAATTCAAAGGAGACTGAAATATAATTTCTTCTTTTTTTCCAGCCTTCCCTCTATAGGCCTTGGTCAAGACTATGTAAAAAAGGTAAGATGAGGAAATACTAACCAAGTTATGATTCTTAATAACAACATTTTTCTTCTTTTTATTAATAGTAACACTTTTCCTATTAAAATTATCTGAATTAGGAGCAACAAAGAAGAAAAGAGAAAGCAAGTCAAGGAAAAGCAAAGTGATATAAGCATTTATTTGTTTGCTTGTTTATTTGTTTATTGTGAGGTAATGGGGTTCAGTGTCTTGTCTGGGGGTCCCACACCTAGTAAGTATCAAGTGCCTGAGGTTGGATTTGAACTCAGGTCCTCTGACTTCAGGGTCCCTGCTCTGTACACCCTGCCACATAGCTGCCCCTGAGATAAACATTTATTAAGTTTCAGGCATTGTGCTAGTACTTGGAAAATAACATCTCACTTGATTTTCACAACAAACCTATGAGGTACTATTATTATTGCCATTTTATGTTTGAGGCAACTGAAGCAAAAATAGATAAGTTTCTTGTCCAGGATCACACAACTTAGTGTGGAAGGCCAGTTGTTCTTGTCTCTAGGCATAATAATCTATCCTCTATATTACCTGGCTGTATGTTTTTATAAAATAAAAATAGATATGTGTGTATGTATGTATGTATGTACGTATGTTTGTGTTTAGAGAAAATAGAGTCTAGTAGAATATAATCTAGAGAAAATCTAATGAGTAGAATGATTATACAATTTTTGTCTTAAATATCTATTTTCTGAAGAACCCACATGTACTAAAATGTTTGTAGCAGCTTTTTTTTGTAGAGACAAAGAACTGGAATCTGAGTATATGTCCATTGATTGGGGAATGGCTAAATAAGTTATGGTACATGAATATAATGGAATATTATTGTTCTATAAGAAATGATAGCAGGATGATTTCAGAAAGGTCTGGGGAGACTTACATGAACTATTGCCAAGAGAACATTGAACACAGCAACAAGAAGATAATGATGATCAAGTGTAATAGACTTGGCTCTTTTCAGCAGTGAGTGATTCAGGCCAATTCCAATAGACTTGTGATGAAGAGAGCAGCCTCCAGAGAGACAACTATGGAGACTTAATGTAGATCAGAACATAGTATTTTCACCTTTTTGTTGTTGTTTGCTTGCTTGTTTTTTTCTTTCTTTTTTTCTCATTTTTGATGTGATTTTTCTTGTGCAGCATGATAAATACAGAAATATGTATAGAAGGGACAGCTAGGTGGAGCAGTGGACAGAGCACCAGCCCTGAAGTCAGGAGGATGTGAGTTCAAATCTGGTCTCAGACACTTAATATTCCCTAGCTGTGTGACCCTGGGCAAGTCACTTAATCTCAATTGCCTCAGTAAAAAGCAAAAAAAAAAAAAGAGAGAGAGAGAGAGAAATATGTATAGAAGAATTATACATATTGATCATATATTGGATTACTTGCTGTCTATGAAAGGGAATAGAGAGGAGGAAGGGAGAAAAATTTAGAACACAAGGTTTTGCAAAAGTGAATGCTGAAAACTATTTTTGCATGTATTGGAAAAAAATAAAAAGCTATTAAAATTTTTTTTCTCATTCTCTTATCCATTTTTTGTATACTATCTTCTATCCCTATTATTCAATTTAAACTACTCTCAAAGGCCACCCATGATTTTTTTAAAGTGTTAACAAAAGGAAATTTATTTAATAATGGCATGGAAAGAATATTCGGCAATGACGCAGCATTGATTCAGCTAGTCACAGTTTCTCTGCCTTGAAGTTAATAATACTGCCACCAGGTCAGAAGTCTGTGTACAGCCTGAATGAGGAGCCTCTGATTTTTCTTGTGCTTCATTTTATATTTAGGTCACTAAATATACTGAATGAAATAATTTTCCAGCCCAAGATAACATAGAAGAACTTCAGGAAAAATACATCTCACTTGTGACAAAGGGGACTACAAACCAATGCAAGGAATGTCTACGGAGGCCAACATGAGGGTCTTAGCTACAGCACAGATTAGTAGCCACTGTCCTGTGGTTCTCACTTAGAAGGCCAGCTGTGAGGGGTCCAGTCCCAGTGCAACAGGCAAACTACCGGCCTCTGAACTCCAGACACAATAGGTATGACTGGGGTGGACCATGCTAGTACAGTGGGCAATTCATCAGTCCCAGAGGCCTTAGCATCAGAAAGCCAGTATCAGGACTCTGGCCCTCAACACAAGAAGTTTAGGACATTGCCCCTCAGGAGCAAAGCTCAACTTGAAAAGTCACAAAATAGGTAGAAAATAAACAACAAAAACAAACAAAAAAACAGAAAAAGAACCCTGATCATAGAACTAAATATGGCAACAAGGAAGATCAAAACACAAACTCAAAAAAAGGATAACACCATCAAAATGCCTACATATAAAGCCTCAAAGAGAAATATGAATTTGTCTGAAGCCCAAAAAGTCCTCTTGGAAGAGCGTAAAATATTTTAAAAATCAAATAAGAGAGGGATTGGGGAAAGAAATTATAATTTTGTGAATTATGAAAAAAGAGTCAACAGGCTTGGGAAAGGATGAACAAAAGATAGCCAAAAAACCTCAACTCCTTAAAAATAGAATTGGCCAAATGGAAAAGCTAACTGAAGAAAATATTTTTTTCACTTTTATTTTCCCCAGTTTTTGTAAAACCACATTTTGGAGAGGGGATATTATACACATATATTTGGGTTTGTTTTTTTTAACATAGTTCCTATGAATCATGTTGGGAGAGAAAAATCAGAACAAAAAAAATCACAAGAAAAAAATAAAGACAGAAGAAAAAAAGTGAACATATCATGTGTGGATTTACATTGTTTCCATAGTTCTCTCTTTAGACATGGATGGCATTTTCCCATCCAAAGTTTATTAGGATTGCATTGGATCACTGGATCATTGAGAAGAACCAAGTCTACCAAAGTTGATCATTGAACAATATTGCTATTGCTAGGCACAATATTTTCCCACTTCTGCTTGTTTGATTCAGCATTAATTCATGAAACTCTTTTCAAGCCTTTCTAAAATCAACCTATTCATCATTTTTATAGAATAATAACATTCTATTACTTTCATATACCATAACTTATTAAACCATTCCTCCAACTGATGGGCATCTACTCATTTTCCAATTCTTTGCCAACACAAAAAAGAGCTGGTACAAATGCCCATGTGGGTCCTTTTTCCCTCATGATTTCTTTGGGATACAAACATAATAGTAGCTATTGGATCAAAAGGGTGTGCACAGTTTTATAGTCATTTGGCCATAGTTCCAAATTGTCCTCCAGAATGGTTGGATCATTCCACAACTCCAACAATGCATCAGTGTCTCAGTTTTCCCACATCCCCTCCAAAATTTATAATTATGTTTTCCTGTCATCTTAGACGACTTGATAGCTGTGAGGTGGTACTTCAGTGAAGAAAATATTCCTTAAAAATCAGAACTGAAGAAATGGAAGCTAATGACTCTATAAGCCATTGAGAATAAGTAAAACAAAATCAAAAAAATATGAAAAAAAATTTAAAAATTTAAAATACCTTATGGGGTGGGAGATGACCTAGAAAGTGAATCTAAGAGAGAAAATTTAAGAATTATTGTACTACCATACAGCCATAATTTTTTAAAAGAAGATAGGACAACATTTTTCAAGACAGTATTGAAGAAAACTGCCCTGATATCCTAGAAGCAGAAGTTAAATAGTCATTGAAAGAAACTACAGAGCATTTCCTGTAAGAGATCTTCAAATGAAAATTCTAAAGAATATTATAGCCAAATTCCATAATTGTCATGTCAAGAAAAAATATTGCAAGAAATCAGAGAGAAACAATTCAAATATCAAAGAAACACAGTCAAGATTACACAGGACTTTGCAGCTTCTACATGCAAAGATCAAAGAACTTGGAATACAATATTCCTGAAAGCAGAGGAGCGTGGATTACAATCAATAATAAATTACTCAGCAAAAATGAGCTTAATATTTCAAAGGAAAAAAAAAAAGACATTCAATGAAACTGGGGACTTTCAAACTTTCTTGATGAAAAGACCACACCTGACCAGAAAATCCCATCTTTGAATGCAAGACCCAAGAGAAACACATAAAAATCTTCTCTAGGAATCTATCTGCTCTACCACTTGGTGCATACACGTTTATTATAGTTACTACTTCATTATTTATAGTACCCTTTATGAAGATATACTTTCCCTCCTTATTTCTTTTAGTAAGATCTATTTTTACTTTTGCTTTATCTGAGATCAAAATTGCTACCCCTGCTTTTTTTTTTTACTTCTGCTGAAGCATAATAAATTTTGTTCCAGCCTTTTACCTTTAC
>JAJPUD010000035.1:487028-504286 GCA_023553655.1 Myrmecobius fasciatus
TATATATATATATATATATATATATATGCATATATATGTATATATATCTGTGTGTCAAATGTATTTCTTGTAAACAACACATTGTAGGATTCTGGTTTTTAATCCACTTGGCTATTTGCTTCCATTTTAAGGGAGAATTCATCCCATTCACATTAATAGTTATGATTACTAGCTCTGTACTTCCCTCCATCCTATTTTCTCCCCTGTATATACTTTTGTTTTCTCTTTCTACCCTGTCCTTAGTGTTTTTTTACACACCCCAACTACTACCTTATCTCCTATTACCCCTCCTCCCTTTTCTTTGTAGTGTTTTTTAACCTATTCTACCTACTACTTTCTCTTCTATCACCCTTTCTTCCCTTCTATTACTTTTTCCCTAGTGTTTCTGCCCTCCCTTCTATTCTGCTCCTTCTTTTTCTTTCCTTTTTTTTTCTCCTACTTCTTTACAGGAATATATAAATTTCTATGCCCAACTAAATGAGTAAGTTATTCCCTCTTAAAGCAAAGCTGATGAGATCAAGCTTCAGATACTGTCATCTCCCTCCTTTTTTTTTCCTTTTGGAGTTTTGCAACAATGTTCCTCGGGGTTTTCCTTGTGGGATCTCTTTCCAGAGGTGATCCATGGATTCTTTCAATGAGTATTTTCCCCTTTGTTTCTAGAACATTGAGGCAGTTTTCCTTAATGCCTTCTAACAAAATGCTATCCAGAATATTTTTTTTGTCATGCTCTTCAGATAGGCCAATAATTTTTTAAATTATCTCTTCTTAATCTATTTTCCAGGTTGGCTATTTTTCCAATGAGGTATTTCATATTTTTTTTCCATTTTTCCATTCTTTTTAGTTTGTTTGACTGATTCTTGCTGTCTCATAGTCATTAGCTTCCATTTGCCCTGTTCTAGTTTTTAATTTGTGGTTTTCTACAATTATCTTTTGTATCTATTTTTCCATTTTATTTATTCTACTTTTTAAGTAGTTGTTTTCTTCAGACAATTGTTCCTTCCTTTTCCAAACTGTTGACTCTCTCATGCATACCTCTCATTTATTTTCTCATTTTTTCTTCTATCTCTCTTATTTGCCTTTTGAAGTCTTTTATGAGTATTCCTAAGAAACATCTTTGGACTTGAGACCAATTTATCTCACTCTTTCAGATTTCTTCTGTGAACATTCTGTTCTCATCTGAGTTTATGTTTTGGTCTGCTTTGTCACCATAGTAGCTCTCTATGGTCAAATTTCATTTCTCTTTCTTGCTCATTTCTTTCTTTCTCTCTCTCTTTTTCTTTTTTACTTTTAAAGTGGAACTCTGCTCCTGGGGTAAAGGTGATGCTGTCCCAAACTTCCTGTGAAGCTCTGAATCTTGGCTTTGAGCACAGGGGTCACTTGTGTTTGTAGGTCAAACATTTGTTTGGTCATAATTTGGTCAAATTCATGATCAAACAAGAAATAGAGAACATTATGAAATGCAAAATCAATCATTTTGAGTACATTAAATTTAAAAGGATTTGCACAAGAAAACCAATGCAACCAAGATTAGAAGGAAAATGGAAAGCTGCAAAACAATTTTATAATAAATGTTACTGAGAAGGCCTCATTTCTCAAATATGTAGAGAATTGAATTAAATTTACTGAAAATATATTATTTTGTCAGCAATGTTGATAATAAATTTTAGAGGAGAGAAGCTAGATATAGAGATCAATTAGGAGGTTATTGCAATAATTCAAAGGAGAGGTGAGAGGGACATGAACTAGGAAGAATACCAGGGAGTTCAAGAAAATATCATGGATGTGACAGATGCTGTAATAATTGGAAAAAAATGAGATTTAAGAAATGATAGACAATAGGGATGAGGGAGAATGAAGAGTTGAGGATTACTCTGAGCTTGAGAACCTAGATGGATGAAGATAGATAATTGTGTGCTTGGCAGAAATATAAAAGTTCAGAAAAAGAGTGATTTTGTGGAAAGATAATGATTTCTATGTTGGAAATATTCTGGTTGGCACACAGGCAATTGGTGATATGCACCTGGAGTTCGGTAAAGAGATGAGATCTGGAGTTGCCTGAATCGAAATGGTAGATTACCCTACAAATTCTACTGAGCTTGTCAGAGGAGTATGGCAATAAAAAGAGACCAGGAGTAGAGTTCAATGACTATACTCAAGCAAAAAAAAACAAACAAAAAAACAAACAAAAAAAACCAAGAAACAGATGATAATCCAAGAAAAAAATCGAAAAGGAACAATCAGAAAAGTAGGAGGTAAATTAGGAGAGGCATATCCTGAAGATCCAATGAAAAGGGAGAATTCAGGAGATAGGGTGGTCAACAGTGTGAAGTCTTCAAAAAAAAGGTTAAAAAGGTTGAGAATTGAGAAAAATCTTTAAAAGGTTTAATGATTAAGAAATTTTGGATAACCTTCAAGAGAATAATTTCAGTCAAATACTGAGGTCAGAAACCAGATTTCAAGGGATTTAGAAATGAAGAGGTGTGAAGAAGGGGAGGGAACAATTATAGATACATTTTTCTGATGAAGACTTAGCAGTGAAACAGGAATCACAGAAGAGAATAAGTTTAAGGGAAGTAGAAGAGTCAAGGGAAAGTTTTGTTTGTTTGTTTTTAACAGGAAAGATCTAAATATGTTTGTAGAGATCAGGAAAGGAGGTACCAGATAAAGAGAAATCAAAGATCACAAGGAATGAAAGAGTGACCAAAGTAGGAAATTTATGAAGAAGACACAGGAGATAGGAAGGCACAATGCCAAGAAAATAAGTATAAGAATGAGCTTTTCCAAGGATGAAAATTACTTTTCCCTCTGAGACTAGAGCAAATCAAGATAGAAAGTGGGAGATATCATTGTAATTAGAGATATAAAATTAAGGAGAAAAGGGAATCGATAATGGATGGCCTCAATTTTCTTGGTCAGGTATGAGTCAAGGTCCTTTGACAAAGTGGGGACAGGAGTTGGTAAAGGTAGATAAAGAAAAGGAGAGGAAGTTTGGAATTGATACTAAAGAAAAAATTATAGGTATTTTATCAGGGAAGCATGAAAGATTGGTTTCATGTAATGTCTTTTTTTTAATTTCCTCTAAAAATGTTTTGCAATACATAAAAAAATGAATGGTGGGATTAATTCAAGACTGAGGTTTGAAAAGGAAAGAATGATGTTAGGACAAAGAGAAAGAATTGTAGAGTACAGGATGATGTAAAGTTTAATTGGTTAACTGTAGCATTAAGATTTCAGAGGTAGGAAAGCAAAACCAAAGCAAAGGGAGAAAGGGGTTAGAATGACAATGGCATTTAGAAGTCAGTGAGACACAAAGGGAAATGATAGTATAACCCAAGTTTCCAAGAAAAGAGGCATTTTGGATGCTGCTACATATGCAGAAGAATTCTCTTTGGTGGTTAGAGAAGGAAATTAGTTATAATCAAATAGAGAATTTTCATGATCAGGCTTAGTCATGGACTTGTATGTAATGATGGAATCAAGGATATGATCAGGTGGAGTAACAACATAGCCCATAGATATCAAAGGGTCAATGATGTTAAATGAGTATCAAGATGTATATTAAAATCCCCAAGGCTAACAGTAGCATTGGGGCTGAAGAAGGAGACAAATCAGGTACTGAGCTCCTTGAGAAAGAAGAGTGATTTGTAGGCTTGTAGATAAGTGACACCAAAATCTGACCTAAGTTGTATATCTGAATGGAACAAATCATAATGAAAGAGAGATTGATAAGGAATGGCAGAAGGCAGGAATGACAGAGAGGGGTCTAGAAATAGCAGTGAAGAACATAGAATATGGATATCCCTCTTGGTCCAGTGCCTGAGCATGTATCAGTCATGTCAGCTCTTAGAGACTGTTTCCTCAGCTATAAAATGGGGGAAAATATATTTGTGTATCCTACCTCCTAGAGCTGTTGTGAATGCTTTGCCAACTATAAATGAATTGTTGTAATTGTGTTGTATTTTAAAACGGTTCTCTAAATGAATTCAGTCTGTCACTTGCTTGTTTTCACTGATTTTATTCCATCATTTAAATAATTAATCTCCCAGAAATAATTTTCCAAACTAAAATCTGGCTATCTAGGTTTAGATCCTTAGTTGTATTCACTGATGGTTTGCTAACAGGATTTTTAATTTTTAATTTTTAACACAGTAAATAAACGATCATGTCTTCCAATTTTGAATCTGATCTATTTTTTAATCATTGTAGGAAACTTCAACAAATGAGAAGTTCCATCTCTAGATTTGCCCTTTTCTAATCTCATCTTTTGACCTCAAATTGTAACTACATCCAAAAGTAGCCCCTTCCAAGAACCACTTGTCATCCAAAACACAAGATTTTAATGGCTGGTGTGTGTGTGTGTGTGTGTGTGTGTGTGTGTGTGTGTGTATGTGTGTATGCATGTGTGAATTTTAGGGATTAAAACAACACTAAAGCCCATGGAATATTTCTTGAAACCAAAAGTGACTTGAAGGCATTACTAAAATTCTATCTATCTATCATCTTTATTTTAAATGCCTTTTAGTGTTTTTGTTGTTGGTGGTGGTGGTGGTTTGTTTTATCTAAAAGTTTTGGAGCAGTTGACAAATATTTCCATTAATCATAAAATTCAGAATATGGATTGTTCGGGGAAAAATCAATTGAAGAATTCCCAGAATACTTAGAAATTGAGTTTCTTCAATTCCATTCAACAAATTCAGTGGATGCCAATATTAGTCAATCTCTTTGCCTTTCTCAAAGACTCAAAGGATGAGCTAGATATTATGGTAGGTTCTAATGAATCAAAGATGAATTTTTTTTCAGGGAAAATGTGTTTATACATAAAATACATATGTTGTATATTACATATACAATGCAAATGTATGTATACATATGTGTTTATGCAAATACATGTGTGTATACATGTGTGCATATTATATACATAAAATTCCTGAAAAATACAAAATATAAGCTTGATAAATATAAAAGTAATTTGGAAAAGTAGCACTAGTTTCTTGGGGAAGATGGGAATCAGAAATGATCTCATATAGGAGGTATCACTTTGAGTTATTAAGGATGCTAAGAATTGTCAGAGGCAGAAGGAAGAAGATAGTGCACTCTAGACATTGGGTGCAGGCACAAATGTTGTGCGTGAGAGATAACAAGTAAGTCACTAAGGTTGGACTTCAGAATTCTTAATAGAGAATATTGTGGAATAATTCTGAAATAGTCTTACAGAGTCAAATAGAGGAGTTCATATTTAATCCCAAAGACAAGAAGGAGACATTGGAACTTCCTGAGCAAGGGAATGACATGGTCATACCTATTGTTGAAGAATATTACTTTGGCAAGTAGAAGAAGGAAGCGGGGGTCTGGGGAGAGACAGAGACAGAGACAGAGAGATACAGAGAGACAGAGAGCACAGAAAGAAGATAGATACAAAAAAATCAGATGATCCAAAAATTACAGAACTTATTAATTGTTTGGAGTATAAATAGAAGGATTAAAGGAAATTAAAGTTTTGAATTAGGAGACTTGCTAAAACGTGGTGCTTATAGCATAACTTCCATTCTTTATGATTTTACAAAGATCAATAATAATGATTTTTTGACAGAGCATCAACAATACATCCAAAAGGGGTTTTTTGTTCCTTTATTGTTCAGTACCCTTGCCTGAACTCATTGAAGAAGCTATGTGCTTAGCCTGGGAATCAATTTGCTAGCAAGCTTTTTTGTTTTAAATTTTCTAATTTGAAGATCATGATCCTGGCAATTGCACTGCTTTTTCCTCTGAAGTAAGAATGAAATAAAATAAAGAAAAGTTTGAGTTATAGAAGAAAGTTTTTAAAGTCAGTAACACTATATGGCTTCAAATTTTTCAGAATCATAGGTCAGTATATCAGAGCTCTAAAATGGAGCAATAGAAACTTCATCCAAAGGAAAGAAATAACAAAGCTTACCTTCTAATTACCAAGAATAAATCATCTAAAGTAATAAGCTGTTAAATAGAAGACTGAGGTGGGTTTTGCCCTTGCTCCACATTTAATTGTCTGCCCCCTTTCATTGGTGTCCCAGTATTTCAATGCCCTCCACAGCCAATACAGATGAGAATATATTTGTATTTCTTACATTAGACATAGTCCATATTGGTTCAAGATACAAAACTGCTGAATTACATGGTTCTATTGAAATACCCATTCCTGAATATGCTGAAAGTGAAGGTAGTTCCTATTCCATTACCATGAAAAAATGAAAGATAGAAATGGTACTTTAAGAAGATTAGAAACAATCTGGGTACTGCAGGAGTACATTTTAACCTGGAGCTCAGTAATGAGTAAAAGAATATTGAGCATCATCGTGATATTAGCTGACGTTAAATAAGTATGATTTATAAACTTAATATTTATAAACTCAGTATCATCGTAAAGGGGATAGGGAGGAAAAGAGAGAAAGAATGCCCCTCGCAGAAGACATCCTTTTTCATTTCCACAATTTCAAGCCAATCTTCTCTCCACCTCTGTGAAACAGACTTTCTGTTTCTCTGTGTCTCTTTATTTCCTTGTATATAGTTCTCTGTGTTCAATATCTAAATATGCTATATATGCTACAATCAAATTCAAGAATGAGTGAACATGATTAGATTAAGATATTGTATATACTTCATATGTGTTAGACCTAGAAAACTGAATTAGAAATTATTACAATGATACCATACTGGTTATTTAAAAATTTTATTTTATGTAATCATGCTCAGTAAACATGATTTATTATATATAAAATTATACTTTATCTGATCATAATTGATAAATAAATATAAAAACTAAATCACACATTTATCTCTTTATTTTTCAGAGTAATATCCTAATGGCTCCCCATATTTTTTCTTTGTTTTTTGTGAAAATTAATTGTAGCCTGATTAGAAACCACAAGTTTATTATAATTGGTTTTAAGGGCTAAGGAAAGGCTATTGTTAACTTTTCAGTGTAGTATTTATTTATGCCTCAGAAATCAACAAACACTTTGAATCAGGATTTGATTTATTCTTATTTTTTAAAATTGTCTAAACATAAGAAAGTGATGGAGAAATGGTAGTATCCTACATTTTCTGAGAGCTAATTGTTAAATATTTAGTGCTACTGGAAACCTATTTATATTTATTTATTTGATTTTCAAGATACTCTTTTACTTGAGGCCCTCTATCTGGTAGGATGGATGGAGTGTCAGATTTGTTGTCTTGAAAACCTGAATCCAAATCCAGCCTCAGGCTCTTACTACTTATATGACCCTGGACAAGTCACTTTACCTTATTTGTCTCAGTTCCTTATCTGTAAAATGAGTTGAAGAAGGAAATGGCAAATCATTCCAGTTGCTTTGTCATGAAAGAAGGTAACAGTTTATTTTTACTATGCTGACAGAATTTATTAGTATCAATCAGTCAACAAACAATGGCAAAGTATTATGCCAAGGTCTGGGCATTCTAAGAGAAAGACTTGATTGTTCCTGCCCTCAGGAAGTTTATGATGGAGTTGGAGGAGAATTGCACATAATTTACGCTTTACAAAATAGATGGAAGGTAATTTTGGAGATAAGGAGCTAGTGATGGATAAACCACATAAAATGCCACTTACAAGGTGGTCTTGAGCTGAGATTTAAAGAGTTTTAACAGGTAGAAGAAAAGGAGTCAGTCTGTCAGTCAAGAAATATTTGTTAATCACCTACTATGTGCCATGTGCCATGCTAAGTGTTGGGGATACAAAAAGAGATAAACTTCAAGGAGTTCACAGTCTAACAGGGGAGGTAGGAGATGAGATAGATTGTCATATATGAGAAACAGAATGAAAGCCAGTTGGCTAGACCGGAAAGTGTTTGAAGGGAAGTCATGTATAATCAAGTTGGAAATGCAGGTTGGGGCCAGATTGTAAAGGTAACAAATAAATTATTTTATACTTGATTATAAAGGTCACAGTGAACCAGTAAAGTTTATTAAGTAGAGAAAAGACATTTATTAAGATCTTACTCTGTGCAAGATTCTGAGCTAGTGGCTAGAGATTCAATCAAAACAAAACAGTCCCTCACCTCAAAAAACTTATATTCAACCAGAAAGATGCATCATATTACACAGATGAATAAAAACAAAATATATGCAAAGTAATTTCAAGAGGAAAAGAGTGATAATAACTGAGAGGAACAAGGAAAAGTCTATGAAGTAGTCAGCATCTGAACTGCAATCTGTAGGAATTTAGGGAAATTAGGAGGTAGAATTGAGAAGATACCAAGCAATCTGACTCAAAATGAAACTTCCTCTAATCTGTTCAGCTCAATTCCTTCACCTCAACCTTTTTTTCTTTCACTGTATCGAAACCCTAGACTGCATTACCATGCTTACATAATTTGGCTCTGTATGTAAACGCAATAAATGACTATGATTTGAGAGCTATCCAAAAAAGGCACATATGGCTCAGGGGAGAGAGCCTAACGGAAGATTTTAATTCAGATATGGCCTCAGATACTTACTTGCTATATGACCCTGGGCAAGTCATTTAATCCTGTTTGCTTCAGTTTCCTCACTTGTAATAAAGAGCTGGAGAATGAAATGGCAAATCACTCCAATATATCTGCCAAGGAAACCTCTAAATGAAACAACTAAAAAATAACAATATTCCCTCCATGAATCCAAGGAAGAAAAGAAAGGAAAAGAAGGAAGGAAGGAAAGAGAAAAAAAGACAGAGAGAAAGAGAGAGGAAGGAGTAGAAAGAAGAAGAGAGAGAGAGGAAGAAAGGAAGGAAGGTATGAAAGAAAGAAGGAAGGAAGAAAGGAAAGAGAAAAAAGAAAAAGAAAGCAAGAAAGAAAGGAAAGAAAAAAGAAAAAAGAAAGGAAGGAAAGAAGGAAGGAAGGAAGAAAGAAAGAAAAAAGAAAGGAAGGAAGAAAAAAGAAAGGAAGGAAGGAAGGAAGAAAAAGAAAGCAAGGAAGGAAGGAAAGAGAAAAAAGAAAGAAAGAGAAGGAAGGAAAGAAGGAAGGAAGGAAAGAAAGAAGGAAGGAAGGGAGGGAGGGAGGGAGGAATAAAAATCTGAAATTCTATATGGTAAAGAACAACTCCAAGAGGTAACAGGGGCCTCTCAAAAGTTAACTATTGATAATTGTTTCCAGGAAGATTCAATTCATCTTCAGTAGATGAACACTTGACCTCAAGGCCAAAGGAGCATTTCGCTCAACCTGGATCACCAGAGAATTAAGCCCAAACTATTAGTTTAATCCCTCCATACATGGAATGCCTCAAGATCAAAAGCTTCTATTTAAATAGCATCTGTCAAGATGCAAATGTAATAATAGGCCAGGGACAGAGTTTTCCAAGAGGAAGAATGTTGGCTATAGGTTCTACTCCAGTCCTAGAATTATAGCTGGCCTGAAGCATAGGTGTTTGTATTTCAAATTAAAACACTTAAATTGATCCTGATTGCCTCAGTTTCCTCAAGAGCTGGAGAATGAAATGGCAAACCACTCCAAAATATCTGCCAAGGAAACCTCTATTGGGGTCACAAATGAAACACAGAAATGCTTAAACCTATTAAAGTGGGAAACCTGCGTATGGTTAATATATATGTCATTGAAATTTTTTTAAAAAATGAACAAGATTTTTAAATGTATTTTCCTCCCTTGGCTTTCCTGTTATGACATGATTCTATAGGTAACACTTTTAAATTGTACTTCATAGAACATTCACTTCTATAATACACTGAAAAGCACATCATGAGCTAAATAGACAGGATTATACATAAAGTGTCTCCAGACATTTTCAGGAAGGAAACTAATATAACAAGAACACCAAAGCCCTTCCCATCTCAAACTTCCCATGAATTGCCTTCCCCTCGAACAAACCACGTCAGGTTACTCAGTGTTATGACATTTCTGTACTTGACATGACAGTATCACATGTTGAGATAATGAGGCAGAAATTCATGTTATGTAATTGTTTTGACTGCTGACAATGACTACATTTTGTACTGAGGTGTTTAGCACACAAAGTATTTTCAAGGAGATTATAATTAAGGTGGGGAGTTCCAAAGCCTACAGCAGCCTTAATGCCACTGAGTGCTGGGGGATCAGTCTACACAGTCTGCTGACCAATTTAGCACAGTCAAAACAACAATTGTTTAAACATATGGTTCCGATTTTAGAACCTGAAAACTAAAAATGCAGGATAAACTCCAGTGGAAAGCCTCAGAGCAGCAGGCCTTTAACCAGGAGGGAAAGATGATATATTATGGCTTATTTTTTTATAATGATTTTAAACTGGCCCAGGGCAGATTTCATCTTAATGAAGAAGCAGGAGATTCCTTTATGCAATATTAGGAGAGGAAGATCCTTACCAGGAGCTCCCTTCCCTAATAAAATCACTGGTCCAATCCTGATCCTGACCCTGGAACACCAAAGGTATGGCTTTTTAAAAATTAAAATTAAAATTAAAAAAATAGTAACAATGGAGCTGTCATTTATCTTAGAATGACATAAGTAATCTAATTCTAAAGATAAAGAATGAAGTTGAGTCCCTTTCTTTTTCCAGATGAGAGATTTCATCAGGATAGCAGATTATTTTTTTTTATTAAAGCTTTTTATTTGTATAACATATGTATGGGTAGTTCCCCAGCATTGATCTTTACAAAAACTTTCCATTACAAATTTTACCCCCAATTCCCTCCCCTCCCCTAGATGGCAGGAAGTCCACTACATGTTAATAATGTTGAAATACTTGACAAGTTGTGCAAGAAAAATCCTATCTACAAAAAAAAAAGAAAATCAGAGAAAGGCAACACAATGCAAGCAAATATCAACAGAGATCATGAAAATGTTATGTTGTGGTCCATATTTCATATCCCTCTCTCTAGGTGTATATGGTTTTCTTCAGTGAACAATTGGAACTGGTTTGAGACAATTCTTTGTTGCAGAGAGTCATGTCCATCAGAATTGATCATCATGTAATACTGTTCATGCAAGTCTCTACAGGCTTCTCTGAAATCGTCCTGCTGGTCGTTTCTTACAGAGCAATAATTCCATAACATTCATATACCATAATTTATTCAGCCACTCTCCAATTGATGGGCATCCCTTCAGTTTCCAGTTTCTAGCCACTACAAAAAGGGCTGCCACAAACATTCTTGCACATGTGGGGCCCTTTCCTTCCTCTAAGATCTCTTTGGGATATAGGCCCAGTAGAAACATTGCTGGGTCAAAGGGTATGCACAGTTTGACAACTTTTTTAGCATAGCTCCAAATTGCTCTCCAGAATGGTTGGATCCATTCACAGTTCCACCAACAATGTATCAGTGTCCCAGTTTTCCCACATCCCCTCCAACATTCATCGTTATCTTTTCCTTCATTTTAGCCAATCTGACAAATGTGTAGTGGTACCTCAGAGTTGTCTCAATTTGCATTTCTCTGATCAATAGTGATTTGGAGCAACTTTTCATATGACTAGAGATGGTTTTAATTTCATCATCTGAAAATTGTCTGTTCATATCCCTTGACCACTTATCTATTGAAGAGTGGCTTGAATTCTTATATATATGAGACAATTCTCTATATATTTTAGAAATGAGGCCTTTATCAGAACCATTAAATTTAAAGATGATTTCCCAGTTTGATGCTTCCCTCCTAATCTTGTCTGCATTTGTTTTATTTGTACAGAAACTTTTTAACTTAATATAATCAAAATTATCTATCTGGTGTTCAATTAAGAGTTCCAGGTCTTCTTTGGACATAAATTTGTTCCATCTCCACAGGTCTGAGAGACAAACTATATTACGTTCCTCTAACTTGCTTACAAAGTCCCTCTTTATATCTAGATCATGAACCCATTTAGATCTTATCTTGGTATGTGGTGTTAGGTGTGGGTCAAGCCCTAATTTCTTCCACACTAGTTTCCAATTTTCCCAGCAGTTTTTGCCGAATAGTGAGTATTTATCCCAAAAGCTGGTGTCTTTGGGTTTATCAAACACTAGATTGTTAAGGTTATTGCCTAGGTTGTCCTGATAACCTATCCTGTGCCACTGATCGACTGCTCTATTTCTTAGCCAGTACCAAACAGTTTTGATGACCGCTGCTTTATAATATAGTTTTAGATCTGGTACAGCAAGGCCACCTTCATCTGCCTTTTTTTTCATTAATCCCCTTGAAATCCTTGACCTTTTGTTCTTCCAAATGATCTTCGCTACTATTTTTTCTAGATCTGTAAAATAACTTCTTGGGAGTTTGATTGGTATGGCACTAAGTAAGTAGATTAGTTTGGGTAGTATTGTCATTTTTATTATGTTTGCTCTGCCTACCCATGAGCACTTAATATTTTTCCAATTGATTAGGTCTGATTTTATTTGTGTGGAAAGTGTTTTGTAGTTTAGTTCATATAGTTTCTGACTTTTCCTTGGCAGATAGATTCCCAAATGTTTTATCCTATCATCTGCTATTTGGAATGGAATTTCTTTTTGTATCACTTGCTGCTGAACTTTATTGGTAACATATAAAAATGCTGATGATTTATGTGGATTAATTTTGAATCCTGCCACTTTGCTAAAGTTGTGAATTGTTTCTAGTAGTTTTAGAGTTGAGTCTCTAGGGTTCTCTAAGTATACCATCATGTCATCTGCAAAGAGTGATAATTTGGTTTCTTCATTACCTACTCTAATTCCTTTTATCTCTTTTTCTTCTCTTATTGCCAAAGCTAACATTTCTAATACAATATTAAATAGTAATGGTGACAGTGGGCAGCCTTGTTTCACTCCTGATCTTGTTGGGAATAGTTCTAGTTTGTCTCCATTACATATGATGCTTGCTGATGGTTTTAAATAGATGCTACTGATCATTTTAAGGAAAAGCTCATTTATTCCTATACTCTCCAGTGTTTTTAATAGGAAAGGGTGTTGGATTTTATCAAAGGCTTTTTCTGCATCTACTGAGATAATCATATGTTTTTTGTTAGTTTGGTTATTAATATAATTAATTATGCTGATAGTTTTTCTAATATTGAAGCAGCCCTGCATTCCTGGTATAAATCCTACTTGGTCATAGTGTACTATCCTGGGGATGACTTTCTGTAATCTCATTGCTAATATCTTATTTAAAATTTTTGCATCAATATTCATTAGGGAAATTGGTCTATAGTTTTCTTTCTCTGTTTTCACCCTACCTGGTTTAGCTATCAGAACCATATCGGTCTCATAGAAGGATTTTGGCAATATACCTTCTGTCCCTATTTTCTCAAATAGTTTGTGTAGTATTGGAATTAATTGTTCTTTGAATGTTTGGTAGAATTCACATGTAAATCCATCTGGCCCTGGAGATTTTTTCTTAGGGAGTTGGTTAATAGCTTGTTCTATTTCTTTTTCTAATATGGGGCTATTTAAATAATTTATATCCTCTTCTTTTAATCTGGGCAATCTATATTTTTGTAGATATTCCTCCATTTCATTTAGATTATCAAACTTACTGGCATAAAGTTGGGCAAAGTAACTCCTAATTATTGTTCTAATTTCCTCTTCTTTGGAGGAAAGTTCTCCCTTATAATTCTTGAGACTAACAAATTGATTTTCCTCTTTCCTTTTTTTTATCAAATTAACTAAAGACTTATCTATTTTGTTGTTTTTTTCATAAAACCAACTTTTAGTTTTATTTATTAATTCAATAGTTTTCTTATTTTCAATTTTATTAATTTCTCCTTTTATTTTTAGAATTTCCAATTTAGTATTTAATTGAGGGTTTTTAATTTGTTCTTTTTCTAGTTTTTTTAATAATAAGCCCAATTCGTTGATGTTTTCTTTCTCTATTTTATGCAAGTAAGCATCTAGAGATATAAAATTGCCCCTTATAACTGCTTTGGCCGTATCCCACAAATTTTGGTATGTTGTCTCCTTATTGTCATTCTCCTGTATGAAATTATTGATTGTGTCTATGATTTGCTCTTTCAACCATTCATTCTTCAGGATTAGATTATTTAATTTCCAATTTTGGTTTATTTTCTCCTGGCCTTATATTGCATGTGATTTTTATTGCATCATGATCTGAAAAGGATGCATTTACTATTTCTACCTTTCTGCATTTGATTTTTAGGTTTTTATGCCCTAACACATGGTCAATTTTTGTATAGGTTCCATGGACTGCTGAGAAAAAAGTAAACTCCCTACTGTTTCCATTCAACTTTCTCCATAGATCTATCATACCCAACTTTTCTAACAATTTGTTTATCTCCCTAGTTTCTTTCTTGTTTATTTTGTGGTTTGATTTATCTAATTCTGAGAGAGCAAGGTTGAGATCCACCACTAGTATAGTTTGGCTGTCTATTTCTTCTTGCATCTCTCTTAACTTCTCCCCTAGGGGACTTCTTTCCGGGGGCGGAGCCATGGCGGAGGAGATCAGACAGGAGTCTCTGTAACCTCCTCTAACCTTCCCTCAAACCAACAACATATGAAGCCTCTAGACTGATTTTGAAGCAAAAAAAATCCACAATATCTGGAGGACAACACAATTCTAGAAGAAGATACTCTGGAAGAACCTCAAAACAGGTCTGTTTTAATTGGGCAGGGGGGTGGTCTGCTGAACCCAGACTGCAGAGCAGGAAGACGGAGGCAGGGAGCTGGAACAGGGAGCTGGAACAGGAGTCGGAACAGGAGTGGAAACAGGAGTGGGAGCGTTGTGCTTTTCACACACCTGGGAGTCTTCTGGGGGCCCGTTGGGCCAATCTGTCCTGATTGTGGGCAGGTGGTTTGGGGGGGGGGGGTCTGCCTTTTGTGGGGGGTAGATTGTGAACCACTAAATCCCTGATGAGCATCAGAACTAGCTGCCATTACACAACACCCTAGGGTGATCAATCAATCAGCAGGACTGATCAGCACCAGAAATAATTCAATCAGAGGAGCTGCCCATTACTTGAAATAATTCAATCAGCAGAACTGCCCCGGGGTGAACTAAAGCAGAATTGCCCAGCACCTGACATAATTCAATCAGCAGAGCTGCCCAGTTCCTGAAATAACTCAATCAGCAGAACTGCCCCAGGGCAAATTAAAGCAGCTGTCCCACCTTTGCCCTAAACAGACCTCACACCTTTAAAAAAAATGAATAAAAACCAAAAAGTGCTCTCACCATAGACAACTTTTATGGAGAGAGTGAAGAACAGACCTCAAATCCTGAGGCCCCTAAAGGTAAAGCAACTCCAGAAAAAGCCCCAAAGAGAGACATAAACTGGTCTCCACGTCACAAGGCTTTCTTTGAAGATTGCATAAAAAATCTTAAAAGAGAGTTAGAAGACTAACACCACATACCAAGATAAGATCTAAATGGGTTCATGATCTGGATATAAAGAGTGATACTATAAGTAAATTAGAGGAATGTAATATAGTTTACCTCTCAGACCTATGGAGATGGAATAAATTTATGTCCAAAGAAGAACTGGAACTCTTAATTGAAAACCAGATAGATAACTTTGACTATATTAAGTTAAAAAGTTTTTGTACAAACAAAATCAATGCAGACAAGATTAGGAGGGAAGCAATCAATTGGGAAATCATCTTTACATTTAAGGGTTCTGATAAAGGTCTCATCTCTAAAATATATAGAGAATTGTCTCATATTTATAAAAATTCAAGCCATTCTCCAATCAATAAATGGTCAAAGGATATGAACAGACAATTTTCAGAGGATGAAATTAAAACTATTTATAATCATATGAAAAGGTGCTCCAAATCACTATTGATCAGAGAAATGCAAATCAAGACAACCCTGAGGTACCACTTCACACCTGTCAGATTGGCTAAAATGACAGGAAAAGTTAATGATGAATGTTGGAGGGGATGTGGGAGGGCTGGGACACTGCTGCATTGTTGGTGGAGCTGTGAACGGATACAGCCATTCTGGAGAACAATTTGGAGCTATGCTCAAAAAGCATACCCTTTGACCCAGCAGCATTTCTATTGGGCTTATATCCCAAAGAAATCATAAAGGAAGGAAAAGGCCCCACATGTGCAAGAATGTTTGTGGCAGCCCTTTTTGTGGTGGCTAGAAACTGGAAATTGAGTGGATGCCCTTCAATTGGAGAATGGCTGAGTAAATTATGGTATATGAATGTTATGGAATATTATTATTGTGTAAGAAATGACCAGCAAGATGATTTCAGAGAGGCCTGGAGAGACTTACATGAACTGATGCTGAGTGAAATGAGCAGAACCAGGAGATCATTATACACGGCAACAACAATACTATATGACCATCAATTCTGATGGACATGGCTCTCTTCAACAATGAAATGTTTCAAACCACCTCCAATTGTTCACTGAAGAAAAAAAAAAGCCATGATGACAAAAAGAACCTAGACACTGTCTTCCAGGAAATCATAAAAGAAAACTGTCCTGATATTTTAGACCCAGAAGGCAAAATGCTCCTTGAAACAATCCACCGATCACCTCCTGAAAGAAACCCAAAAATTAAGTCCCCCAGAAATATCGTGGCTAAAATCCAGAACTATCATACCAAGGAAAAGATCTTACGAGGAGCCAGAAAGGAACAATTTAAATATCGGGGAGCCACAATTAGGATCACACAGGACCTAGCAGCTTCTACTTTGAAGGATCGAAGGGCCTGGAATCAGATATTCCGAAGGTCAAAGGAACTTGGATTACAGCCAAGAATAAGTTACCCAGCTAGACTGAGCATTATCTTCCAGGGAAGAAGATGGTCATTCAACGATATAGGAGAATTTCACCTATTTCTACTGAAAAGACCAGAACTGAACAAAAAATTTGATCTACAAACACAGAACACAAGAGAAACATAAAAAGGTAACAAGAAAAAAAAAAACTCTTGAGAACTATATTTATGTTAGAGATACTTATAGAATGAGGGTTGATTTTATGAATCTATTATTACATTATAATTATGATATGATTACTGTGATTTTATGATTATTATATGATTATTGTGATTTTATGATTATTATGATATGATAAACTGAAAAAGAAATTAGAGGTAGAAAAGGGATAACACTGGAAGAAGAGGAAAAGGAGGTAAAATAAGGGAAATTACATCACATGTAGAGGCAAAGAAAACCTATAATGATTGAGGGGAGAAAAGGGAGGGGAATGAGAATTTGGTTAATCTCCATCTCATCAGATTTGGCTCAGAGGGAATAATAGACATACTTATAAGGAAACAGGAGGGAAAGGGGGAAAAAAGGGATGGGTGTGGCTCAAAAGGGGAAGGATTGTTTGAGGGAAGTGATTATCAAAAGCAAAATAGTAGGGAGGA
>JAJPUD010000035.1:504686-544268 GCA_023553655.1 Myrmecobius fasciatus
ATCATGAATCCATTTTGACCTTATCTTGGTATATGGTGTTAGGTGTGGGTCAATGCCTAATTTCTTCCATACTAGTTTCCAATTATCCCAGCAGTTTTTGTCAAATAGTGAGTTTTTATCCCAAAAACTGGGGTCTTTGGGTTTATCAAACACTAGATTACTATTGTCATTGGGTATTTTTGTTCAGATCTGGTCTTTTCATTAGAAATAGGTGAAATTCACCTATATCATTGAATGACCATCTTCTTCCCTGGAGGATAATGCTCATTCTAGCTGGATAGGTTATTCTTGGCTGTAATCCAAGTTCCTTTGCCCTTCGGAATATCTGGTTCCAGGCCCTTCGATCCTTCAATGTGGAGGCTGACAGATCGTGTGTGATTCTAATTATTGATCCTCGGTATTTGAATTGTTTCTTTCTAGCTGCTAGCAGAATCTTTTCCTTGGTGCTATAGTCCTGAAATTTAGCCACGATATTCCTTGGGTTTTTAATTTTGGGGTCTCTTTCAAGAGGTGATTGGTGAATTCTTTCAATGGTGATTTTGCCTTCTGATTCTACAACCTCAGGGCAGTTTTCTTTCAGGATTTCCTTTCAGGAAGTCCAATAATCCTTAGATTGTCTCTCCTAGATCTATTTTCCAAGTCAGTTGTTTTTCCTAGGAGATATTTCATATTTTCTTCTAATTTTTCATTTTTTTTGTTTTTGTTTGATTGAGTCTTGAAGTCTTATTGAGTCATTCACTTGCATTTGTTCAATTCTTATTTTTAAAGTGTTGTTTTCTTCAGTTACCTTTTTAAGCTCCTTTTGTAACTGGCCAATTTGTTCATTGCACTCTTTTTCCACTTCACTAATTTTATTTTTCAATAAATTGGTGTCTTTTTCATATCTC
This sequence comes from Myrmecobius fasciatus, assembly GCA_023553655.1. NCBI lineage: Eukaryota > Metazoa > Chordata > Mammalia > Dasyuromorphia > Myrmecobiidae > Myrmecobius > Myrmecobius fasciatus. The sequence goes on from JAJPUD010000035.1 coordinate 505,574, forward strand.
TTTTGCAGGGCATCATATCCTTCTTGCACTGATTTCAGTTTATTTTCCCATTTATCCTCCAGCTCTATTTTGGGGTTCTTTATGCAATCTTCCAGAAAGGCCTTTTGAAAAAGTGACCAGTGATGGTCCTTAATACCTTCTTCTGGAATTTTGTCTAAAGGAACTTCAGGATCTGGGATCATCCCTTCTTTTTCTCTATAAAAGCTGTCTATGGTGAGAGCTCTTTTGCTTCTTCATTTTTTTTTTAGACAGCGTGGATATCTCTTTAAGGTAGGGGAAAAAAACGGCAGCTGAAACTGCAGCTGAAGATCTTTGCCCTTGGGGCACTTCGGGAATTAACTTAAGGTCCTGGGCCAGTGGGGGCTAGGACTAAGTCCGAATTACTCCTTAAACAAGGCAAGTCTGCCAGAACACCTGCCCCCAATCAGGGCAGAGTGTCCCGAGTGCCTCAGATAAACTCCAGGTGTTTGGAATTTGGAGTTTGGAGTTTGGAATTTCTGCCACGATGAGCTGAGCTGAGTCCCACCCTCGCTTCCAGCCTACACAGGAGTCATCTATTTATCTCTCTGTCCGAGTCAGACTAACCTGATATGAAGTTATCCAGAAAGCAGTGCCCAAATATTTCTGAGTTCATTGACTTGAAGATCAGTTCAGAGGCTTATTTTATTGTTGATTTGAGAGAAGATCGGAGGAGGACGCAGAGAGTCACCTTTTCACTCCACCATCTTGGCTCCAGGATAGCAGATTCTTAAGAAAGAAATACCCTACTCTAAAATAGATTAGTCATTCTTCTTCAAGTTAGAATTTTAATGAGTTGTTTGGCCATCAAAAAATTGAGACTTTTGCCCAGGGTCACATCGCCAGTATGGCATCATTGGCAAGACTGAAAGTCAGATGTTTCCATAGTTGGAGCTGGTTTCCTATTATACTTTACAATACAATCTCTTAAATTGAATTGAGGGTATGGAAAATTTTTAAAAGGAAAAAAATATAGGAGCAGAAGGGAGGAATGAGTTAAATGAAAATAGATTATATAAGAAATATGTGGTAAGAGATAGTTTCCATCTAGGATATTAGTGTTTCAAAATAGCCTTTAGAAATTTCACTGACATCTTTAACTATTAGTATCTATTTCAGAAAGACAATACATTTCCCAGGAATTCCCACTAGTTCCTTTGAAATCTTCATATATATATATATATATATATATATATATATATATATATATATATATTTAGGATTTTTATTATTTTTTTTATTTTATAGGAAAGAATGCCTTTCTTCAAGACTTTCAGGAGTTATATAATTGGGGTTTCAGGGAATTCTGGTCTATGATATCATCCCAGGACAAAAATAATAAAACAGTTAATAGGCACATCCAGATTTCCAAGGATCTTGTCATATACGTATTCCCTCTTGTTTCATATTCATTTTAATCTCAAGACTGAAATATACCATGAACCAATAGATGTGTCACATATTTTTGATCAATTACTGTATTATATAGCACTTTACAAATATTATCTCATTATATTCTTACAACAACCATTATTATCTACGCTTTGCATTTGAAGATACCACAATAGACATACAGTCATTAAATATCTGTGGCTTAATTTGAACTCTGCTTTTCCTGATTCCAGACCTTGTATTTTAACTATTGAACCACCAAAGTGCCCAGGTAATGCTTAATCTAATGACAATCATTCCTATATAAAGAGCACTTGACTTGTAGACATAGACTTTGGCCTTAATCATATTTCTTCAAATTACCATCTTAAATGCTTTCCATTATATGTTTAAAAGGCCCTCAAGATTCATTTTTGAGTCACACACAAACAGTGACAGAATGTATTTGGACTCTAACTCCCAGAGGTCAGGAGGAGACCCTTCCACTCATTTTTTATTTCAAATGTATATGGATTTAGTATAGGATTTTTCACCTCTCCAAGCTAGCTGACTTTTTGAAATTTTGCTACTTTCCCAATTACCCTTTATCTAGAAAGTCTAATGATGTTGTTCTGTTTGTACTTTGTTTCTGAAGAGAACATGACAGTAGGGAGGGGATGCCATGATATACAAGTAAACTGAATTTTAGTGACCAAGAATTGTGCAAAGCCACCAGTCTTACTTTCTCCTCTGGAGCCAGATATAGACCAGGATGATTAGCGATGGTCCTGGAGAATAGCTCTCAGTTTGACTGAGGCTGCACCCATTCAGTGATTAAGGTTAGGTAAGAAGTCTGGCATTAGCTTATGGTAAAAGGCAAAAATACTTGGCAGAACTTATACACTTCATCTTTGTGGCCAAGAGTCTTCTCTGGTGTTCATTTTTAGAACCCAATGTCTTCAGTGTAGAACAGATGAGCAGTTGATTTAGCTTAGTAGTGATAAAAAGAGCTAAAGATTTTTGGTCATCCCAGCTCTTCCATTTTGGTTTTTCTTTTCTCTTTCATTATTTACTAGTTTTCACAAGTTTCTTATTTGCTTTTGTCCTTTTTCCCTTCCTCCCTTCCTTCCTCCTACCCTTCTACCTTTCCTTCCTTCCTTCCTTTCTTCCTTCCTCCCTATGTCCCTCCCTTCTTTCCTTCTTTCCTTTTTACTTTCTTCATTTCTTCCTTTTTTTTTTTCTTTCTTTCTTCTACCTTGATTTAAACTGAACTAGAAAGTATGTTTGTGGTGATATCATGACCATTTACCTGAGCTGTTTATAAGATAAGATCCCTAAGGCAGGCCTGGGATCTTTCAAATATTTATTATCTCTCCCCAGTGGTTACCCTGGCATAAGAAATTACATTCCTGTGGCCAGCATAGGGATATCAATTCAATCCCCCGCTCATGATAACAACCATGTGTTTCTGAAGAATTAATTTGCCACATATGCACCAGAACACATATGCAATAGCAAAACTCCTGGAGTCAAGGATTGGCAAGACATTGCTCCATGGGTTAAATCTAGACACCAAAATGACTCTGTTCATTTGACCAGTTGAAGAATGGGAGTCCAAGAGACTTGGACATATCATGTAACACAGATTTCTGTTTTTGGCAGAATCAAAGAACCATTCAAATGATATCTTAGAGACTAAACATGGCTTCTGGACTTTGCATTCGAGAAAAACTGAGCATTAAGTTCTGGTGCTGAATTTGTCATTCACTTTTGTTGTTCAATTGTGTCTAATTTTTTGAGATCTCATGGACATATGAATACTGTCCAAAGGTTGTTCTTGGCAAAGCTACTAGAGTGGTTTGTCATTTCCTTCTCTGATGGGTTAAGACAAACAGGCTCTTGCCCAGGTCACACAGGCACTAAGTGTCTGGAGCTGGATCTGAACTCAGGCTTTGCTGACTCCAGGACTACCTAGCACTCCATCCACTGAGTCACCTAGCTGCCTCCTGTCATTCACTAGCAGTGTAATATCCCTCCTCCCCATTTTGGGTCTACTTCTTTTCACCCAAAATGAGGAGATAGATCAAATTGGTCTTAAAATTTCCTTTCAGCTACAAAATTTCTATGACTCCGTGACAGGAGAAGTACAGGGCAGCCTATTTGGGGTCTGACTATAGCCTATTTTCAGCTTGCCTTTTATATTGTACAGCTAGAACCTACAAACCACATAGTCTATTGTTGATAAAATTCTTATAATAAAAGAGCAAACTGATGATAAGACTTTCCCTGGGGAAGTTAGAAACTATCAACCTACTATACAAAAACACAATGTCCACTCTTCAATTCCTTAGCCCTCTATGTTTCCCTTCTTCCTCTATTCCCCTACCCAAATGTCCTTCATAGACAACTTCCAACACTGTGCTAGAAACATTTAATAAAATTGCAAATGGACAAAACTTGACCCCCCAAAACATATAAGAAGTCATTTTCCCATCTTCCTCTGCAGAAATGGAAGACAATAGGTATGGAAAACCACATATAATGTCAGACCTATTCTTTGCATCATTTAGCTTTACCGAACTGTTGCTTGGGATTTTTTTTTGGTTCTTGTTCTTTATTTTATTTTTTTGTTCTACAAGTTAAGATGACACTCTGAGAAGAAGAGTAGAAAATATATTAAGAAATGTAGGTGATATAAAGATAAAAGATATCAATATATATTTTAAATCATAAAAAGACATGAATAGTGACATTCTACTACATTTTATAATTTTGTACCTCTCAATCAAGAAAATTGTATGTAATAGCTCCACTGACTTCAAAATCATTATCAAAACCAACTCCATTAGGAATAAAGATAAGTTTGTAAAATCATTTTAGTAGTCAGGCCTTAAAGAACTAGGCCTCCTAACATTGCTTCAGTACTTTGGGGAATCATGATTTTGTCAGCATCAGAATTCCCTCCACCAGTATAGACCACACTCCGGCTACCATCTGGTCTTTGAAAGTCACTGGTAACCAAATATTTCATAAGATGTGGTCAGTCTAAAGATAAGCCTCCCTAACACTGGCTAAATTGGTGATCAGATGACAGATACAGTCTGTCTTTCAGCCTAGGAGGGTCTGCCAGAGCTTGTGCTGACAGGAAAAGGCTTTGAGGATTCAGAGTTACTTCCATGCCAAGGTTAAGAGCTAAGAGTAGGACAGTCCTTCGTCTGGTTGTTAGGAAATCTAGTGAGCAATTCTTTTTGGTGAATAAAGAAATGGAAAAGTTCCTGCGGTCGTTGAAATATAAGACTTTTAAAAGTTTAAAAGATATTCACTAGTCATTGCTTAGGGAGAACTATTTGAATTCTTGAACCCTCCCAATATGCTAGGATATCACAGTGACTCAATGAATAGTTCAGAGGTCCAAAATGGAATGATGGTTTTTTTTTTCCCCTGCTGAGGCAATTGAGGTTAAGTGACTTGCCCAGGGTCACACAGCTAGAAAGAGTTAAGTGTCTGGGGTCAAATTTGAACTCAGGTCCTCCTGACTTCAGGGCTGGTGATGGAATGACTTTTTAAAAGTTAAAATAGTGTGTAACTCATGAAGCAGAGTTAGAGCTGTGAAGATCACTAGTTTCAGCAACATCTGTAAAACATGGGGATTGAACTAAATGACCTCAAAAATCCCTTCTGGCTCTAAATCTATGACCCTATCATCTTAACCAATAGCTTATAGCCATAGATGTCCACTAAGATAAACACCACTGATTTTGGTTTTGTTTGTTTGTTTAAGCTTATCCTGAAAACTTAGATCATAATGCTCAGTATACCTTTGGATTTTCTTCCCAGAGATATTGATTTGCTATTTTCTTCTCTAGCTCATTTTACATATGAGGAAACTGAGGCAAAGAGAGTTAAATGATTTTCCCTGAGTCACACAGCTAGAAAGTGTCTGTGGTTAGATCTGAACTCAAGAAGATCAAAGAAGATATCTTTCTGACTCTTCATCTGGCAATTTATCCATTGTACCACCTAGCTGCCCCATATGCAATTTATAGTCTTAAAGAATTGTCTGGGATGCTGAGAGATTAATCCACTTACCCAAAGTCACACAATCAGCATGTGTCAAAAGTAGGATTTTAACCTAGTTTAAGGTTTTTCTGCCTTTAATGTCAATTCTTTATTACCCCATACTATAGAGAAGAAAATAGGTGGATGAGAAGTATTGTCTCCAACCTAGTGGTAAATTATTTTATGAAATAATTTCCTTTTGAGTGTGGATGCAAGAGCATGTGGGGTGTGTATGTTACTCTACAAACTCTGATTTATTCTCCAAATAGCTGGCTCAATTAAACATGCCAAGAACTATATGATAAGTGAACACATTAGGGACGCTGTTCAGAAATGTTAGGTCAATAAAATGCAGTGATGCTCTCAGACTAACATGTTCTAATACAGAATTGAAATGAAGATCAAAAAAGTTTACTAAAAATTTAAGGTTGTTTTTTCACTCCTGCTCCCTCTGAATCATAGTTCTTTATAAATATTTCATCTTCCATTTTATGCATTAGCAATGTTTATTAATTTTGGTAATATAGGCACTTAAAGTGTACTTAGGATATTGCATGCTGTAATCACATAGGGCTTTATCTTGTGCAAATGTTTGCCTATTTTAAAGGAGGTGTGTGTGTGTGTGTGTGTGTGTGTGTGTGTAGAAGAAAAAAACTAAGGTCAGAATACATAGTGGAAATAAAGGATGAAGGAAGGAGCTAGTTAAAAGGAACATACAGCAGTCCATCTGGTAAGTGTGAGTATTCACTGAAAACAATTCATTCTGTGCACATCTGGCTTGATAATATATGCAACTTTGGGTCATTTGGAAGATCATCTGTATAATTACTCCACTCAGAGTAAAGAATTTCCTCTCCTCATTTTAGCCTATAGCTCTTCACAGAAATAAAAATGGGAGAACGGGGAGGAATCATGATTTTAAGTGATACAATTTGAATTTTTAATGTCTTAAAACAAATCATAATATGAGTGCTCCACTAATATTTTTATAGTTTCATGCTAAAATATCAGGAATAAAGAAAAAATTAATTTGAGGCTTTGATTATTGTTACATTTCTTTGAAGTTGTTAATACAAGGTTTGAGTTTTTAACACATTTTTTCCATAAAGCCAAAGTTGTTTCCAGCCCCAAAGAATTCTATGAGATTGCATTGATTTTGTGATACAGAATTCTAAACTATTTTACTATATTATCCAATTTTGGCACTGTTACAGATGAACAGAATAGATAGTACAGATTTCATGTCTGTAACCATATTGCTTTATTAAGAGTTCTAGGAGCTTCCTTGCTCTGGGATGTTCTTCCTCAGGCACTAGATGTGGGGCTTATGTCTCTCACAATTTTTCTCTGAAGCATTTTTAAATTAATTTTTAGCTTGTGTGAAGTAGAGAAATGAATTATTTTGGAGAAAGTTAGCTTGGATAATTTACAATCTTCTTTTTCTCTGTGGAGAAGAGTTTTTCCTGTCCTATTCCTTCTTTGTGACCTTCCTTAGGCTCACATTCACCTTAAAAGCTGCCAATAGTAGAAATATTTTGAGAACTTTTTTTTTCAAGATATAGAAAAATGAGGCATTTAGAATAGCGATGAAAAAGATCTGGAGTTCACTTCACTTCAAACACTCCATCTTCTATGATTAGATATACAAGGAATATCACTGGGAATGTGGAAATAACCATTATTCTACCTGACAAGGTAAAATGTACAACTTGAGAGGTGTCTAAAGCTTGCTCCTTTCCTTTCACACATCTTAAAAAAGGCATATTCATTTCTCACTGGAAGTCCAAAATTCCACCCATAGAGTTTACATCTTTGGATTAAGACATTGCCTTTTCAGGAAGCAGAGACAGATTACCTGCAATAATAGGTATACTGGGAACATACCTAAGAACTCACAACTTTAACAGACTCAGTTCTCATATGTTATTTGAGTATATTAGGTACATTCAACCTACATGTCATAAGTTCCTAAGTTTTAGAGCCATTAAAGATATTCAAGATTCACCTTCTTATTTTGCAGATGAGTTGAATGGATCCCAGGAAATTTAAGTGACATGCAAAATTACATAGACCTGATAGCTTCTCTCAGTTCATATTCTGTATTCTTTGTACAACACTACACGGATGATATAACAAAGGTAAAAAAGATAAAAGCTCTTCCTTCTCTATTGTTATCAATTATAGTGTCCCTATTCCAAAAGTCATTAAGCTTGAAAATATAAAAGCTCCCTTGTTGCTAAAGAATCTGCAAGCATTTAAATAAGCTGAAAAGTGCTATATAGAATGATTCAGTGTTGATCTTGTATTCTAGCACATTCTGTTCCTCAAATCAGGTAAAATCATCTCTCCAATTGATACAGAAAACTAACCAGGGACCACCAAAGGGATGATTATTTGTTCTATTTATTAATTCTAGAATGGTTATACCAACATCTATCCATTTGCCTATAGATACATGCAAAATGCATATAAAGGGACAGCAAAACTTAACATAATTACTCAGCTAATGCCATAATTATCCAGAAGCAAAAAACAAGTGGACAAAAAAATGCCTTTTTATAGGTATAGACAGGTATATGGATATATAATTAATAACAGAGTTGCTTATCTTTGGTGTTTTTAATGACCACAGATTTCTCCCTTAAAAAAGCCCTATTTTTTAAATGATATTCTTCCTGTAATGGTACTTGATTGTGGTGTTATTTGATTCAGTCTTCAAAATAATTAAAATTGAGTATTACCCAAATGCCAATCAAAAAGTGCATAATAAATACTAGTATACTGTACCACATTGCAAGTCAAAAAGAATATAAGTGATTTAAATAATATCAATCCAGAATTATATGATCAGAAAAGTAGATGGATTAATCACAAAGCCAAAGCAAAAAATGCCTGATGGAAAACCTACCTATTCTACAGGTATCCACACAATGTCAACAAAAAAAACTTAAGAAAAAGCCACTAGCACATTATATGGACTCCCTGTGTAGAAGATTCAAACAAATAAATGAAAATAATTGCACAGTGTTAGAGGCCATGATTGTTTTGTGATCAATATCATTAAATGGAATGAGTACATCATGGTGAATAAAATTATTTAATAAATTATTGGCAGGTTTTCTCAAGTTGCTTTTATTTGATTTTATATTTGTTAAAGAGAGATAAAAAGAGAAAGAAAATGAATGCATATATCTAAAGGGAACTTATAGCCAAAGTATGGAAACTACTAGTGAAAAAGCATATGTAAGGAAAAAAAATATGTATGTGTATATGTGTGTGTGTGTGTGTGTATACACACACACACACACACACACATATATATTACATCATGTGGTTGACTTTTGGGGAAAAAGCCGTCACATAGGCTTAGCAACTTCTCAAAACGTGGCCAATTTGCAGTTTTCTCTATGAATGTTCAGTCTGTTATAAATCCTAAATGGAGGACAATTTGCATTTACAACTGGCAAGGGGAAGGCAACTCAATACTTTTTACTAGCAAGGGATATTGTCAAAGACCAAAAACATGAACTCTACTGGCATGAAACAGAGCTATTTTTTAAATTTCTTGGTAGCTGAACTGCAAATAATTCTAGATTTGATAGTAGCCAAAGTCCAGCTTTTTAGGAAATAGAATCTATAAACATTGGCTTCAGTTCTAGAATGAACTCTTATCCTATCTACTGAATCTCTTTAGGGCAGTTTTATAATTACAGAAAATTCAATGAGCAGAACATAACAACTGAAATGAAAAAAAAAAATCAGAACAGTACAGTTTCACGAACATTGATTCTAGAATCTGGGGATGTGGATTCAAATTCTAGCTCTGCTACCTTCCTGCTTGAATGACCTTGGACAAATTGCTCTCCTAAGCCTCAACTTTCTAGTCTGAAAGTTAAAGAGAGTAGAAATGATGATCCCTACCCTCTCCAAGTCTTTAATTTTTTTTAATGCTTTCTCAATTTTAGACCTGAAGTAATCTGGGCCAATGTACTCACACCCTCCAAATCTCATACTGAGCCCTGGCTAGATCTTGGATTTCAGCATCAATAGTTTTATGCAACAGATATCTCCAACCCCATGGCTGATAGACATTTATGAGTATTTATTACAGTTCCTGCTGGTTGAGAAAGCTGAGACTTCTCTGTAAAATGAGATTCCTTTTATGTGAATGAAGAAAAATGAATTCTCTCCCCATCCCGACCATGTTGTTTGTCCTTTGTTCTAGAAGAGGACCAGGACATCAGGAAGCAGATGCCATGACATGCAAGTGAATTGGATTTCAGTGAGGGAGGGCTGGGCAAAGTCACCTGCCTCATTTTCCCCTCCAGAGCCATCTAGGTCCAGTGTCCAGATATAGACCAGGACAATTGGAGATGGCCCCAGATGAAATCAACAGGTCTTCTTTGACTGGGGCTGCACCCATTCAGTGATTAAAGCTAAGTGGCATTTGAAGAAAAGAATCTCCTCTTTCATCTACTCTGAAAAATCTAAATAATTACAAATGAATGAATGGATGAATCTGGGAGGGGAAGATCCTTTGGGTCTCTGGCCAAAGCCGAAATGATTGCTATTTGTATTCAATCTGAGTCGATTAGAACCCAAACAAGAATCAAAAGGGACTTGACTTAGGACCTATTGATGGCCAGTTAGAATCAGACTTGTTTTGATTTAAGACATGTTCCTTAAGAAAAAATTCTAGTCAAGATGTCTTGGGAGAGTTCAGAGAGGCAAAAAAGAAAAAAAAATGCTTTTAAAAGTATCTGTAGGTTTATGGTATCCTATGTGAACAGGAGAGAAAGAGGAAAGGAGGCAAAAGGGAGGCAGTAAGGGAGAAAAGAAAGAAAGGGGAAGGGAGGAAAAGAAAAAGGAAGGAAGGGAGGGAGGAAGGGAGGGAGGAAGAAAGGAAGGGAGGAAGAAAGGAAGGAAGGAAGGAAGGAAGGAAGGAAGGAAGGAAGGAAGGAAGGAAGGAAGGAAGGAAGGAAGGAAGGAAGGAAGGAAGGAAGGAAGGAAGGAAGGAAGTGATGAAGTGTGAGAAAAGGGGAGAGGGGACCCCCTTTGGCCAGTTGTGGGCTTTGTGGAAGAATCCACAAACCCCAAGGAAGGAGGCAAGAGGTTTATGGTAAAATGGGTTTATTATATAAGCAGAGAAGCAGCTTTCTTAGTGGGACAGTTCTGAAAGGAGAGAAGTAAAGGTGGGTCATTAGCAGAGATTAGTTAACACTGAGCATGGCTCAGTGGGCCTTTTCCAGATAGGAATTAGCCAAGATGGGTTTACAATGAGCAGAGGTTCAGTGGGCTTTTTCCCTTGTAGGAATCAGCAAAGATTGGGGTTCAGAATCATCCTTTTATTTTGCCTTCTAAGGCTTCAAGCTGGATTGATTAAAGGCTAGGGTGATTATGCCCCAGGCCAATGAACAGGTAGAGATCTTGAAGTTTCCCTAGGAATAGGTGGGTGGGGTCCCTCCTATCTTGACAGGTGGGTTTTTGAGATTTGGGGTCTCTCTTGCCCTCCTCCCCATGATCAGGGAACGCACAATCATGGCCACAATTTACATCAGAAGAAAGGAAAGAAGGATGGAGGGAGTCTTCCTACCGGCCAATTACAATTACAGCTTTGTAATTTACAATTTGCAATTACAATTACAAAATTATTTTTGTGAGATTAAGCCAGGATACAAGTAAGGGGGGTTTTCCAGGAACTATTAGCCCCTAAACTATGGCAGGGTCAGTTTTCTGAGAAGGCCTCATGTCCATGTCACTTAATGCCTTCTCTTTTTTGTGTCCATTTTAAGAATTCTCACAGCAATTCCAATATAATTTTTCAACTTCAATGTCTATGTCACCTTCAAAAAAAGCCCTCACATTTGGCTATTTTTTTTTACATCCTACTTCATAAAAGTCTATTAACCCCTGCACAGATCTCCTTACACAGGATGAATAATTAATCCCTGAATTCTTTGCTAATTCTTCTGATAGGGCTGTACTAGGAGAGAAATTTCTAATTTTAATACACGTTCCTCCTCTTCCTAATATTAACCTTTCTAGTCATTCTATTTTCCCATGCCATTCTGCTAGTGGCATCTAACTAATCTGTTATTCCCTCCCCTGCTTCTCTGGTGTAACTTATCCAATAATATTTACTCACCAGAGTAGGAATGACCCAAATCCAGAACTAGATTTCTAGCCTTGAATAATCAGTTACTTCTTCCTGATTCAATCTTTCCAGCTTCATCAAGTGCCAAGGTAAAAGGATTAGCCAATTGGGTCAGTGTGCAGCAAAGCAGGTTTGAGAGTGTTGCCTCCACAATATGCCCCAAGCTTTGCTTGGGGTATGCTTATCTGAGGAACTACCAGAGCTCCCCTCAGATACATTGCAGACTGGGTATATATCATTACAATCCCTAGATTTTGGGATCTTTCACCCTGCCATGAGAGGCAAGCTGATTGATCTCCAGAGGTAAGGGGCTAGTATGAAGCACTGCAATTCTCCCCAGCAATGTTATTTTGGGAACAGGGGGAATTCATTCTCATGTTCTTTTATACCAAAAGGAAATGGTACTATCAGGGCATCGGACAACTTGTAGCACAGACAAAAAAAATGCTTTTTGTTCAGAGTCTTTATAGAGTACTTTACCAATTCTACCCAGGCTTTGATTGACTCCTTAGAGGGAACACACTCAGACCCAGTTTGGGGTCCATTCACCAGCCAGTTCCAGTTCTTTCCCAAACAAAAGGAGCCCAATGTCTTTTAGGGAATGGGATGATGATCTCATCTTTTGAAAATACTTCCGGCTGAGAATGAATGTTCAGCTGGGTTATCCTGCAGGGTCCCATTTGAAGGGGCTTGAGGAGATTGACAATCCAATGAGTTGAGTCTGACTCCCTGAAGCTGATCAATACAACTGTGTAGTGCTGGTTCTTTGAAGGTGAATTGCTCAAAGCCTAGAAGAAAAGAAACCTAAGAGAACTAGAGAGAGAGCAAGTACAAAGAACAGAACTCTCATTCTTGGGAGGTGTGTGCATATCTTCCCTGAAGATTGTGTAAATAAAAAGTGACTTTCCCATTGATGAAACAAAATATTCCATAAATTACATCCCTCTAAGAAAACTTGAGTACATTAAAAATCCTCTTCTCTAAACCATACAAGAGATATTTCAGCTTCAGTTTCAATAATAAAATAACAGGTCCCACAGACAGTTGTATCAATTGTTTTTACATTTACGTAAGATCCTTAAAAACCTTATTTCATACTGACACATACATCTAGCAATAGATAGATGATCAAGCCAAATACTCATTTATCTAATTATAAGATATAATGACTATATACTTTCAGATCAAAAACAGCAAAATATTACATACTTGATCTGTGCTTATAGTTTCTATTGACCTCTTTTTTAATTATAGAAATTTGCTATAAGAGGAAAAAACAGGAACATGATTATAAGAGCATCAAAACTGATCCTTCAGGGCCTCAACCTGAGAGCACAGTTGACAACCAATCATGTAGTAACAATCCCACTTCAGCCAATTCAGCTCTCAAATGGTGGATTACTAATTTAATAATTCATCAGATAATCATTCCCCAATTCAAAACTCAAAACAATAACAGTTACAATCCCAAGAGGCTTCATCTCAATATCACTAATCAAATTTTAAATCTTAAACTTTTTATGCCACATGCCTGGAGAACAAGAAAGCTATAGATCATATTCATTAAACAATGAGACCTTGATTCACTTAATAAATATTAGGTAATTTGTTAAATGGGTTTTGAAATAACCACTTTCAGAGAATTTGCTGTTAACCAGAAATGTAACAAACTTCTCTTAGAAGTTCCTTGCATCACTAAGCAGAAGAACCTTTGATATAGCATCACAAATGACTTTGTCTTAAAATTACCAGGGGCTTGAAAAACAAAAACAAACATTCAGTTATTTACTTTAAACAATCAAAGTAATTAATGTAAAAGTAACTTCATTTAATCAGCAAGGAGTGGCAAGAAGTTGGGGGAAGCTCCATTGAGTGGGTTTGTTTTCTCACTTCTAAGAAGCAGCCAAACCCAATGAGGGAAGGGCGGACTAAGCCTCCGCTTTTCCAAGCCAGCAGATTTTACCCTTTCCTTTTCCCCCATGCCATGTGGTTTCTCTCCTAACTCCACTGTGCTTTCTGACCCTATTTCTCCTTATAGCTAATTCTTTTGGGTGCTAAGTCCCTTTCAGGTGTTAACTGCTAACTAAGGGCATGTACCAACCTCATGGCAAATGGCAAGTTCTACTAAGGAACTTGCCCTTTCCACCATTAATTACTAAAACCTCTTTCTAGGCTCTTCCACTCTATTTCATATTTACCATTCCTGATGTTTATTGGATCTGGAACCACATCTTTTGGTGGCGGCCAAAACATCCTACTCCTCTCTGTGCCCTTCAACATTTCCTCTCTTTGACAACTTATCACTTCAGTAATCCTTAACAATTTTAAGTTTCAATATTATTACAATGACCTCAAAACAACTTAATTAGCAATTTCACAATTTTCATAAGTGATGGGCAAATAGACATAGCATAATCTATCATAAAAATGGTTAAGAATCATGTAATTTACAGTCAAGTTTCCAATTTTAACACATACACCAATTTTAAAAAGGTAGTTTAAAAATCAATACTTTAGCTTGTGAGATTCTAACTGGATATTCCATTCAAGCTATCAATTGCTTTTGCAAATCAATCTTTCTTGTTAAAACTTTTTAAAAACCACCTTTTTTTTAACTTTAAGATTCACAATATAAGTAATATCTAAATAACTTTAGATCAAATTTCATTAAACTTATACATATTTCCAGCAGAGCTGACTAAATTTTAAAGCATAGCTCATAATTTTTTTTTATAAATTACTCAATATATAATTTAGGAAGAAACATTTCATCTAATTAGGATATAGAAATATGTGACCTCTTTAGGTAAGTTACCAGAGAACTTTTTTTAATAATCCTTTTTTAACTTCAAATCAAATACATATTTAAACTTCTAGTAGCAATATTACAATATTAATGCCCATATATTTCTAAAATCTGATTCCCAAATTCATCAATTTAAAGCAATTCTATCATATACCATTTACATTTAAAAACACAGTAATTTAAGACACCTTTTTGGAAGAAAACTCCTCTTCCCCCTCAAAAACTCCATTCTTCTAGACTGCCTGAAATCTTTGAAATAAACTATGAGATCTGAAACACAGGCCCCTAAATTTTACACTCTTCTCTGTGTGGACTGCTTTCCCCAAGCCACATGGGGATAGACTACACCTTTTTTCAGAATCCAAAGTCCCCTGAGAAATTCTGACATAGTAACTGGGGAACATAGGCACCCACCTAGAGAGAAATGAGGCTGATTCCAGAGCATGGGTTTTAGGGGAGCCTACTATTCTTTGGAGAGGCTAAACTGGACATAAGTCCTCATGCAGCAGCACTGGTCACTCCCAGTTCTTTCTAGGGAGAGAAGCTTGAAAGTTTAAGAAAAATTCAGGTTATTTTGCATCAATATGCACCAAACAGGTGCTTTTAAGTTCCAAAATGGGCATTTCTTTTACTTTGTAATTCAGCTGGCTGAGAAAAACAGAAGGCAAAACAGCTCACACACAAGCACAAATTGCTATTCCTTTCTTTTCTTAGGTTCACCCTCAGATTTAAGACTGTTCCTTGCCCATTTTACTGAATGCCAATTGCGGAGGGGTTGCCCCCTTCCCTCAGTCACCTGAAGGGGCTTACTAGGCGCTCCCCTTTCAGCTTTTACCTGTGGGTTATATGTGCATATCTTGAGTGACTGTTCTCTCACCAGCTGACCAGACTTTTTCTCTCTGAGTCTGGGGGAGCTTCTTTTGGTTTCTGCTTTGGAAAATCCATCTATCCAGGCTCTTCCTTTCCCACAATGGGATCTCCCCTATCAAATCCAGAGACTATCTGGGGTGCTCCCCTAACAGGTGCCTGCCTCTGGGAATGATGAGAGAGAGACACCAGTGAGAAAGCACAAGTCCCAGAAAACTGTGTGGGACAGCAACCACTAACCCAAAATAATTCAAACAGACTTTTCTCAGAGCCAGAGCAGAAAGCAGTTTATTCAGTTCTTGCAGGAAAGGGCATTGCCTTTGTTAGTGAAGGGAGGCAAAGGACTGACAGCAGAGCACAGTTTTTTATACCCTGAAACGACTTCTTCTCCATCTTGGACCCCAGATGTCCCTGACAATATCAAGGCTCACAGTCTGTCTTGGGAATCCACTCCACCTTCAGGATTCAAGAACAGGGGGACTAGAGAGATTTCAAAGCAGTTGATGTGAAATTAAGGAAGGGGGGATTCCTGGAACTGTAGCCCCAAACTCAGGCTTGGGTCAGTTTTCTGAGAAAGCTTCACATTCATCCCACTTAGGCAGTGACAAAACACAAATGGAGCTCTGGGTGTAAGACTGGAAAGTGTAAGCATCAAGTATCAACTCAGTACAAAAGAATAAGGTCATCTACTTAGCAAAATAAAGCTTTTACTGGGACCTGAGGACTTTGAATCAGCAAAGCTAGTTAAAGCCATTGATTCTATCCATCATTACAATATAGAGCTATTCTCTGTAATGTACTTTGCAGTTTTACCCAGAATAATTTCCATTTACTGCAATTATTCTTCATTATACACAATTCCTTAAAAATGAAAACATCAAAGCAGAACTATTTTTTTTCTGACCTCAGTCAATGATTAGTGGAAATACTGAGCTTAAGCCCATCTGTTTCTTTAAGTCATTCTTTCTATTTCTCTTCTATTTTCTTTGTCTTTTATCCCAATATCTTTTAAATCCTCTCCTCCTTCTGCAAAGGCAATCAGAACATTTTGGGAAATGGACATCTTATTATGATTTGCTCAAAGCTTTCAAAGGAATTTGCATGCAGAGTTTAAGAGATTTGGACTTCTCTGATCTGAAGGAGACGCCCTTCCTTGGGGCATTTTGGAATAGCCCTCAGATGCTAACAAACTGGGATAAGGATAATTTCCCTGAAAACCCAAGAGTCTATTGAGAGTTTCTTTCCTCTAATTGTTTTCCTCTAGACCAGGACATTAGGTGATTGCCCAGGGGGCAAATTAGTCAATATACTATTTCTTACTCATTTAGATATTTAATGAAGAATATTAGTATCCTCTATAATACGGGAAAAAAATTTTTTTTGATACCCTAATTTTTTCCTAGGCGAAGTGAAAAGAATTTGATGTATTCCAAGGCTTATTCAAACACTACAGATCACAGATCAAAGGTTTCATTACCACTTTTCCTGGCAACCTTGAATTAACTCCATCACCCACACATTGATTATAATAAAGTAACATAAATATTTCCCAACTAATGGTTCCATTTAGCAATCCCTGGTTTGAAATTATTAGGTTTTGTCAGTATAATACAAAACAAACTTTACTTTTACTCTTTTGAATTGTCTTTTCAATTGAGGTGCCTCAATGTTAGAGCAGCCAAGCTTGGATTCAGGAAGACCTGACCAAGCTGTGTGAGCTGGGCATGTCATTTAACCCTGTTTGCCTCAGTTTCCTTCTCTGCAAAATGAACTGGAGAAAGAAATGACAAACTCCTCCCCTAACTTATTTATCCTTCCATTTCAGTCAACCAATAAACATTTAGTAAGCCCTCATGTGCCATGTACTGTGCTATGGGACTGAGGATGCAAAGAAAAAACCAAACTGACCCTGTTCTCAAGGAACGTCAATTTATTCAGAGAACACATGTCCATATGGAAAGAGGTACTAACAAAACAGAATCAAATTTTCTCTCAGACACTTAATAGCTGTGTAATTCTGAACAAGTCATTTGATTTCTCTTTGCCTCAGTTTCCTCATCTGTCAAATGGGGGTAATAACAGCATTTATCTTGCAAGGATCAAATAAAAGAATGTTTGCAAGTGCTTAGCATAGTTGCCACTAGTATCTTTTTTTAAGTAGTAGTATCTGGATACTAGTGTCTTTGTTAAGAAAACCCCAAATAAGTTACAAAGAGTTGGATATGTCTGAACAATAAAAACAGCTAAATAGCTCTTGAATTGAAAATGGAATAATAGTAGAAATATTATGAAACAGAAAAAGAACTGGATTTGGAGTAAGACACTTTCAAAATGCCTGGTTCTGCTATTTACCATTTATGTAACTTTTGGCAAAGTAGTCACAATGTTTGGAAATGTTTCTTCATCATTAAATTTAAGAAAGTTAATTAAGTGATATTCAAGGTCTCCTCTACCACTAATTCCTATGATAAGTAGAAGAACCATAGGAATTTTGGTTGCAGGTAAGAAGGGCAAGAGTTCTCAGATTCATCAGGTCTAAATCAGCCATTTTTAAAAAATTTACTGAATTCATTTAATGTAACACCTAGAAACATTCTTGAAAAGAATCATCTTGCTCCTATTCTACTTAGTCTCTTTGTATTTTTACCCTGTAGAGTCTTGGATAATTTTTTTAATTAATGTATTTATATTTATTTCATTAAACATTTCCCAATTATACGTATTAATTTAACATTTTTAAAATTTGAATTACAAATTATCTCCTTCCCTTCAATTCCTTCTGCACCCTTGAGGTGTTAAGAAATATGATTACCACTATATGTGTGAAGTCATGCAAAAAGTTTTGTTCATATTAACCATGTTCCAAAAAAAAAGGAAAAATAAAGTGAAAAAAGTATGCTTCAATCCACACTCAGAGATCATCATTTCTTTCTCTAGAGGTAGCTAACATTTTTTCATCACAGTGAGGAGGTTGGATAAAAAGACCCCCTTCCCCTGGAGGTCTTTGGGATTCTCTTCAATAATTGTTTTGATCAAAGTACCTATGTCTTTCACACTTCATCATCATTACAAAATTGCCATTGCTGTGTGCAATGGTCTCCTGGTTCTCTTCCCTTCATTTTGTATCAGTTTTTGTCTTCCCAGGTTTTTCTAAAACCCATTCTGTTCATCATTCTTAAAGCACGATTTTTTATGTAACTACTGGTAGTTCTGATTTCTTCTAAAAATTGTCTGTTTATATTCTTTAATTTTAACAAAAATATTAAGAGGTGTGAGTTCACTCTTTTATTTGAAAAGATTGTATTGATTCCTTGCCTAAACAGTGACCAAAGAATTCCTAAAGAAGCTATCCAAACGTTGTGATTAAAATATACATCATCATTGAGAGAAAAAAATTGATCTCAAAATCATTTTATTGTTTTCAACAGTTTCTTCCTTTTTGCTAGTGTGCCTGTTATTTAAATTGCCTTGGAATATAGAATTATGGGCTACCCTCAGTTAGAACTCAGCACATCCATCTCACCAAGGATATAGTTAGGTACTGACATTCTTGCCAATTACAAATATTATCATTCAATTTCTTTTATCTTTTTTTTTTTTAACTAAATAGGATGAAAATGCAACAGAGAGACAAGATTTATAGGACAATACTGACATGCAAGAGGGATAAATAATTTCAAATTTAAAAGTGAAGGCAGAGGTATAAGGAGAGGGCAGGTAATTAGGTTTATATTAACCCCAAGATGTTCAAAAATGCCTCTGAGGGCAAGTTGGCAAAAATTCAGTGCAAACCAGGAATAGAAATCAATTAGATTATATTCCTGATTGATCATGGAACCACACTTTTGTATCTCTTGTAATTATGTTATTAAAAAAATAAACATTTATATAACACTTTAAAATTTGAAAAAATTCGTATATATTATCTTATATGAGTCTCATAACATCCATGTGAAGTAGACAGAACATGTATTTACAGATAAGAAAAGGTTAGTTCCCAGAGGTAAAAACAAATTGTCCATGGTCATACAATTTAGTAAATGATAGAAGACAAATTTAAAATGACGTCTTTTAGGATGCAAGTCCATTACTCTAGCCACAATTCTATACTGCATATGTTTAGCATCTAAGCCTAAAGAAACGAGGGGAATGCGGGATGGCAGGGCTGCCACAACTAAATGGCCTAAAAAAAAGTTGTCCAGATTCATTACTGTCAAGTCAGAAATGTATGCTAATAAAATTGTGGCTTTATTGGACAATCATTTGGAGCTTTCCAAATTCCCTGAGGAAGTTGTAAACAGACCTGATACTCCTCTAAATATCATAAAGACCTCTGAGAATCCATTGGGGTGGTGTTCACAATCTGCTAATTAGATTTTTTTTTTAATGGCATTCCCAGTTAAAACAATCAAAACAATCATACAACTACTGTCAAGCCAGTAAAAAGAAGGTTGAACCAGAGTAAAATATGGGCTGGAAAGATTTTTTTTTCCCCCTTTTGACACACTTTAGGCTTAAACAAGCTTATTTTCTGAGATTTAGATTAAACTATACTTTTACTTAGACAGGCCAAGGTCACATCTTGAATTCTGGGCCATCTCCACTCCCAGTTGACTTTACTGTCTTACCACTGAACTAAGATAATTCTAAAAGAGAGAGTAAGGTTCAGGTCTACCTCACTTAAATCCAATTCCCATGCAAATCAATATATCCCTCATAATATCTTTAGTCCTCTTCAATAATGAAGGAAGAACAATTTCATAACAAGAGTAATAGTAGCAATAGTAGTACATTATTTCTTTTTAATCTGCAGTTATTCTTTATATAAAAGAAATATGAAAACTATTTCCCAAGACCTTATGTAAGATATCATTTTTTTTTTTTGTTCTATCACAGAATATTGTGCATTATTTTCTTAGGATCACAAAGAATCCTTTGTTGAAGAACCATCAGACTCCATAGTCCAATTACCTTATTTATAGTTGAGAAAACTGAGGTCAAGGAAGCGTTACTAATTTGGCAGAGAACAGAAACCCCTTGTGTTTATGGTTTATCCCTCTAGCAGACTGTAAACTTCATGAAGGCAGGGATTGTATCTTAACAAATTTGTCTTTCCTAGTACTTTGTGCTCTGTTAGCAACTGGAATGCCTCAGGGACTATGGAAAAAGAAAGAAGAGCTATGTGAGAGGGATCAAGAATGGGGAAATGAGAACTAAGCAGTTAAGTGAAAGAATTTTTAAATTGCTGGGAAATCATCTTTACATTTAAGGGTCCTGATAAAGGCCTCATTTCTAAAATATATAGATATTGACTCATATTTATAAGAATTCAAGCCATTCTCCAATTGATAAATGGTCAAAGGATATGAACAATTTTCAGATGGAGAAATTAAAACTATTTCTAATCATATGAGAAGGTGCTATAATCACTATTGATCAGAGAAATGCAAATTAAGACCACCCTAAGGTACCACTACACACCTGTCAGATTGGCTAAAATGACAAGAAAAGATAACGATGAATGTTGGAGGGGATGTGGGAAAACTGGGACACTTATACATTGTTGGTGGAATTGTGAACTGATCCAACCATTCTGGAGAGTAATTTGGAGCTATGCTCAAAAAGTTATCAAATTGTGCATATCCTTTGACCCAGCAGTGTTTCTATTGGGCTTATATCCCAAAGAGATCTTAAAGGAAGGAAAGGATCCCACATGTGCAAGAATGTTTGTGGCAGCCCTTTTTGTAGTGGCTAGAAACTGGAAACTGAATGGATGCCCATCAATTGGAGAATGGCTGAACAAATTATGGTATATGAATGTTATGGAATATTATTGCTCTGTAAAAAACGATCAGCAGGATGATTTCAGAGAGGCCTGGAGAGACTTGCATGAGCTGATGCTGAGTGAAATGAGCAGAACCAGGAGATCATTATACACGGCAACAACAAGACTATATGATGATTAATCCTGATGGACATAGCTCTCTTCAACAATGAGATGTTTTAAACCAGTTCTAATTGTTCAGTGATGAAGAAAAGCATATACACCCAGAGAGAGGCCTGTGGGATCTGAGGGTGGACCATAACATAGTATTTTCATGCTCTCTATTGATGTTTGCTTGCATTGTTTTCCTTCTCAGATTTTTTTTTCTTATAGAGCTGATTTTTCTTTTACAGCAAGATAACTGTATAAATATGTATATATATATTTGATGTGTCAAGTATTTTATTTTATTTTTTATTATTAAAACTTTTTATTTGCAAAACATATGTATGGGTAATTCTTCAACATTAACCCTTACAAAGCTTTCTGTTACAAATTTTCCCCCCCTAGTCCCCACCTCTCCTCTAGATGGCAGGATATCCACTACATGTTAATTATCTTACTGATTTGTCAAGTATTTTAACATAATTAACATGTATTAGACTTCCTGCCATCTAGGGGAGGGGGTGGGAGGAAGAAGGGAAATATTTGTAACAGAAAGCTTTGCAAGGATCAATGTTGAAAAATTACCCATGCACATGTTTTGCAGATAAAAAGCGTTAATAAAAAAAGGAATTTTTAAATTGCTCACGACCTAATACTCAGTCAATCAACAAATATTTCTTAAACATCTATTATGTCACACTAATATGTGGGAGGTACTAAAGATACAGTTTTGTTTTGTTTTGTTTTTTAAAGGAAGAAACAGAAAAACAGGGAAAAAAGAAAGGAAGAAGATCTGCTCTTAAAGAGATTACATTCTCTTAGGTGAGATTGTGTATGTGTGTGTGTGTGTGTGTGTGTGTGTGTGTGTGTGTGTGTGTGTGTGTGTGCCTACTGGTGCAATTTTTATTTGTTCACATAGATTGTTTAGATATGACTTATAAGAAGGCATGAAAAAATATATCTCAAGTTTCACTGGCCAACTGTTCTCCAAGGTAGACTTTGACTCCTGCTAGAAAAGGAGCAAACTGAAGCCTAAATCTGACTATTCAATACTCAGGATATACCAACTGGTTTAGAAGGAATAAATTTTAGGTTCAGACTATCTCTTTAATGGGGAAAGAGATCCCCAAGCTATAAGTCTTTTCCCAAACACCAGTTACACAAAGATCTTCATATATGGTGATTCTTAAAAAAAAAAATTTATCCAAACCACAAGCAAACATAAATAAGAGAAGATATACAGAGTAGATTCTAACAGACAACTCAAAGAGGGAATGAGTTCTCCCAGTATAAATGAGCTAACTCATTTCAACCTAAGAAAAAGAAACTCTTAGATCTTACCCAAGAGAAAATTCCCTGAAGTCTCTAGGGTACAAAGAACGGAATAAGGGCAGCATCAAGGCCTTGATTCCTTTTCAGTTTGACTTTTTTATACTCTTTAGCTTTCTCCAGTGACTTCTCCTTGAAGAAAGTTATAGCTATAGTTCCTTTGACAGAAAGTCAAAAGAACAAGGATCTTTCTTCTCCTGGATTTCTACCACTTCCATTTCTCATATAGGCCCAGAGCAACAAATAATCATTCTCTATGAGGAGAATCTTATATAAATAGGCTTGAGCCCCAGGTTATATACCTATAGACATAGAGATGTACATGTACACACAAATCTAGCTCTACTATGTGTGTATACATATATATATATATACATATATGTATATTTCTCTTTGTATATATATAAATATACATATATTATACTATTATATAATATATAATATGATTATATATTATAAGTAACATAGGTTTAGGTAATACAGATATAGTAATGTGTGTATATATATATGCACAAAGTATATGTGTGTATATATTTATGTCTGATATTTATATATATATATATACATATTTATATATGTGCATATATACTACACACATATATAAAATAAATAGCAAGGTAGTTAAATACAAGTTAGATAAATTGAGAGAGTGGGGTACTAACAAAAATAACTCTCATTCTCCAAGTTGAAGATACGCAGGAAAAAAGTTCCTGTACAATGAGGAGGTAATAAAAACGTGAACCAAACACGTAGTTCAAATCATGATTAAGTTTGGACTAAGTTTTATGTTAAACCATCCAGACTGGAAGTGAACATTGCCTATATTCATAGTTCCTGGAGATGAATGTAGTCAGTTTGCAGACCTACAGTGAAATTGTCTATCACCCAGCCTCTGGTGGCACAGATAGGCTCCATTGGCTTCAAGATGCACAGAAAACCCATCACATAAAATGGAATTTGGAATGTAGCAGAAATGTGGAAGGCCTCAAATAATGAAAATGAAATGGCAATAATAATTCAGATAAACTCAGTATCTTTCAACTCTCTAGGAAGATTCTTCAGAGAACTTTGAGGCAAAGAGAAGAGAAGAGAAATATGTTTTTACTCTAGTGATAAAAGTGAATCAATCCATGTCTTTGAACCCTAATATATTGTTACAGCAAGTATCATATTCAAGAATAGCAATATTTAGAAGCCATATACCAAACCCTCCCAGCCCATTTCAATAACAAAAGCCAAATCTACAAATCCTATCACAGATTTAGGGAATTAATTTAGTAATTAATAGATAACTTAATTAGCAAACATGTGCTGTTTTCTATCAGCATATGTAAGTTTCTTCCCAGTGTGAAATGTTTGATTTCTGCCATTTGAATTTTGTTTTCTATAATTAAAAGCTTCAGGTGATTTATTTGGGGGAAGTCCGAATTCAGAATATGTTTAAGAATATGTACATACACACAAATATACACATATGCACATTAAAATTTATGTTGTATGATAATACCAGTAGGCACTATATATATATATGTACACACACATATATATACACATATATATGTATATGTGTGTATATATGCATGTATATGTAATACTGGGCATGTATGCATATGTGCATGTGTGCATGTGTGCATGTATTGTGTGTACATGAATATACGTGTGTGCCCCCATACAACTTACTGAAAAATCATCATGCCAAATAAAAGGGTTTTCTCTTCCTTGGTATCTTAGATTATGTTCTTTGGTAATAATGTTCAAAATCAGAAGGATCAATACTAAGTCACTTCACTAGTTGCTCAGTTTCACTTGTCACTCAATTTTTAAGTCATATGCAATTCTTTATGACACATATGACAGGCAATACTGTACATGGGGTTCTCTTGAAAAAGATACTGGAGTGATTTTCCATTTCATTTTCCAGAGAATCATCCATTTTGAGAACTCTACACTAAGGCCTGTCTGTCTTGCATAACCCTGAATGGGATAGCTCATCATTTTACCAAGCTCTTCAAGTCTCTTTGCCATGAAAAGGACGTGATCCAGAATAGGGAGATGCTCGTTGGGTACTCCTTTCCTTATTCACACAGTGCGCTAATAATTTCATTTCTAATTGTATATTTTTTATTTTCTTTATGAGATCTCATTAAAAGTCTGAAATGATGCATATGATTGGGAGTGGTACATATCACATGAACAACAATGGCATTTTAGGAATTATCCATGGAGCATCTTTGAATAGTTGTCAATAATGCAACTGAACTAAGGTGACTGGATTACGGGGTTCTTTGCCACAACAATTTCCAAAAACAACTACAGTGTAGTAACTATTGGTCTAAGATATGAATAAAAAGACATTATGGTTATCATACTACAACTAGAAGTCTGAGGTCCATAGCTAAGAATTTGCTTCCAGAACAAATTCATTATCAATAAAATATATAAAAGATGACATCAAAATCTCACATAGTAGGTACTTAATAAATATTTATTTATTAACTGATTGATTGTAATGATTATTAAACTATTGTTTCATTCTAATAATATGTTGGCACATATTGTTGTTAAAGAAAGGCACATAGGACCAGATTAAGGGTGCAGAATAATTTCCACATTGCTATGAATATATTAGTGTCTCATTCATTTTTTAACTGTTATATGAATTTGACTGAATTACCACATTAAGGCAGTCAAGGGCATCTAATTTATGGGATCTGCTGTAGGAAAAAGAGCCCTGAACACTGTACCAACCTCTGTCCTATCTAAGTGTTTCCTGCAGGGCAGAAATAAAAACGGAGAAAGCCAGAACATAGTGACCACAGAGCTGATTGTTTTGCACAAAGAGAAGAGAGAATTAGCCAAGGGAAACCTTTGGTCCAGGAGCAGTACACCTGCAGAAGATTCTTGTTTCTACAATGGCTTTATTTCTTTTGTTTAAATATTGTCACAGGGAAGTATTATAAGCCAGACTGAGCTGTGGTCTGCCCAAGGTATTTTTCTCAAAAAACACAGAAAGCTTTGGATTTAATGAATCTATGTCACAAAATCAAGGAAGCTCTGCTTTTGGTTTTGGCAGTACAGAATGAGTCCTTCCTTTTCCCTCAGGCTTGCTTGAGATTACAGAATCTCAACTGCAATAATACTAAAAAACTATGTAGTTTCTCTCTGCTTTACCTGAAACTACAGGTTGTTGTCACTGAATCATTGCAGTTGTGTCCAATTCTCTGAGACCTCATTTGGAATTTTCTTGGGAAAAATACTAGTTTAGTTTGCCATTTCCTTCTTCAGTTATCATGATTTTCATGAAATGAGGGAGTCTGGGGAGGGAGCTCCCAATGCTCTTGTCTCTTTATTGGTTGTGTGAGTAAACTAGAAATATGGCCTAACGTAGTTTTTATTTCAACAAGAATAACCTGTAATGATATCAGACTCCAGGTTGTTACATAACTAGGAGTGTTCCCCCCCACCTTCATGGCAAGATCTATCTTTGGTTTGTAACCATTTAACATACACAGAACAACCAACCTCTCTCAATTCTAATTAGCATTCTACTATTCATAGAAAATAAATAGCTACATTCTAAAAATAATAGTAATCTAAGCAATTTGATGCTATTTCTTTAGTCAGTTTCATCAGGAAATCTGGAACTTATATATCTTTATAGATAAAATGAAATGACATGTTAAGCAATTATTCAGTGAATATGAGCAATATAATTAAAATGGTTTTTTAGGTACAAACCAAAATTTCTTTGGCCTGAATTACTTAAATAATTCCATCAACTTTTTATTTAAATTTAATCTGCCTAAGTGTAGCAACATCAAGGGAAACAAAAGCTCTAAAACTTCTCTCTGAAGCTAATCAACAAAAATTATTTAGGGGGAACAATTAATGTCAGTTGAGAACAAACCCTAAAACCTGAAAAAGTTTTAGAGAAAATATTTTAGATAATTTGGTTGAGAAGAGATGTGGAAAAAGGTATGGCTCCCTCCCAAAGCTCTGTGAGAATTAGCATTACATAAAATGAAAGACAAAGATCACAGCAGATTACATGTAAAAAATTTCCTGAAAAGGGAAGTTCTCAGATAAGGTTGAAATACATATATGTATATGGCATGTATATAAAAACGAAGATAGCCTAGCTATACTAGATTTAAAACTATATTATAAAGTAGTGGTCATCAAAACTATTTGGTACTGGCTAAGAAATAGAGTAGGGGATCAGAGGATTAGGTCAGGTTCACAAGACACAATAGTCTATGACAATAGTAATCAAGTGTTTGATAAACCCAAAGGTTCCAGCTTTGGGGGGGAAAATTGCTGGGAAAATTGGAAAATAGTACCACAGAAACTAGGCATTGACCAACACCTAACATCCTAAACCAGGATAAGTTTGAAATGGGTTCAAGATTTAGATATAAAGGATGATACTATAAATAAATTAGGAGAACAAGGAGTAGTCTACCTCTCAGATCTATGCATTAAAAAGAAAATTATGGCCAAAGAAGAACTAGAGAACATTATGAAATGCAAGATGGATAATTTTGATTTATTAAATTAAAAAGGGTTTGTAGAAACAGAACAAGGCAGCCAAGATTATAAGGGAGGTAGAAAACTGGGGGAGGGGGAACTTTATATCTAAGGGTTCTGATAAAGGCCTCATTTCTAAAATATATAGAGAAATGACTCAAATTTATAAGTATACAAATCATTCTCCACTTGGTAAATGGTCAAAGGAAATGAACAGACTATTTTTAGATGAAAAAATTAAAGCCATTTCTAGACATACAAAAAAATTCTCTAAATCATCATAGATTAGAAAAATGCAAATTAACACAACTCAGAGGTACCACTATAGATTGAGGTACCAGATTGGCTAAGATGACAGGAAAAGATAATGATAAATGCCAGAAGGGATGTGGTAAAACTAGGACATTAATACATCATTGGTGGAGTTGTGGACTGATCATTCTGGAGAGCAGTTTGGAACTATGCTGAAAGGGATATCAAACAGTGATCCAGCAGTGTCTCTACTCTACCAAAGAGACCATAAAAAGGGGGAAAGGACCCACATGTGCAAAAAGATTTGTGGCAGCCCTTTTTGTGGTGGCAAGAAATTGGAAACTGAGTGAATGCTCATCAGTTGGGGGATGGCTGAGTAAGTTATGGTCTATAAATGTAATGGAATATTATTGTTGCATAAGAAATGATCAGCAGGATGATTTTAAAAAGACCTGAGGAGATTTATATGAACTGAAGTTAAGTGAAATGAATGGAACCAAGAGTACATTGTACACAGCAACAACAATATTATGTGATGGACTTGGGGTTTTTTGGGGTTTTGGGGGTTTTTTTTTGTTTGTTTGCTTGTTTTTCAACAATGAGGTGATTCAGACCAATTCCAACAGATTTGTGATGGAGAGAGCTATGTACATGCAGAAACAAGACTGAATGTGGATCACAGCATAATATTTTCACCTTTTGGGTTATTGTTTGCTTGCTTTTTTCCTTCTCATTTTTTTCTTCCTTTTTTTCTTTTTGATCTGATTTTTCTTGCGCAGCATGATAAATGTGGAAATATGTTTAGAAGAATTGCACATTTAACCTATATTGAATTACTTCTTGTTTAGGAGAGAGGGTAAGGGAAGGGAGGGAGAAAAATTTGGAACACAAGGTTTTGCAAGGGTGAATGTTGAAAACTATCTTTGTGAATATTTTGAAAACAAAAAGCTATTACCAAAAAAATATTATTCTGAGGAGTCTATAGTTTTCACCAAATCCCCAAAGGGATCTATGACACACAAAAAAGTTAAGAGCTCCTACTACAGAGTTAGTCAGGAAGCAATGTATAATGAAGATGGAGAGACAGACTGGGGTTCTGTTGTGAAGCTTAAAATACCAAAGAAGGGAGTTAGATTTCTTCCTAGAGGCAAAAGGAAGTTATGAGTTCATTCTGGACTTCACTGAATGACATGAAAAAACTTATCCCTTAGGTAAAGCATATTGGCAACTATAAGGATAATAATTTGGAGCTTGGAGAAATTTGAGGCTGGGTGAGAACTAGAATGATGTCCATTTACATGGAAAGAAGGGGTCAGATGCAAGAAATATTGTGGAGGTATAAAGAACAAGATGTAGCAACTGAATGGAAACACAAGTTGAGGGACAGTGAGGAAGTTAGGAAAATTTTGAGACTGGAAGACTAGAAGAATACTGGTGTCCTTAACAAAAATATGGAATTAAGAAGAGAGAGATGTTTGGTGCAAAAGATAACAAATTCTCTTTTTGTTATTTTGGGATTAAGTTGTCTATAGAATATCTAATTAGAAGTATCCAGTAGGCAAACTGGTGGGTCTGGAGTTCAAGTGACTGAGATTATATAAATAAATATGCCAGTCAGTTGCATAGAAATGATAATTAATCTCATGACAGCTAAAGAGAAAGAGAAGAGAACTAAGGACAGAGGCTTGGTATATACCCACAATTAGGAGATAGGATATAGATGATGGTCCAGCAAAGGAAACTCAGAAAGAGGGATGGATAAGAAAAAAACCAGTGAGCAGTTATGAAAACCCACAGAAAAGAGAATATTCAGGAGAAGTGGTCAATAATTTCAAATTCTGCAGAGAGGTCAAGGAGCATGAGAATTGAGAAAAGGACATCAGATGTAACAATTAAAAGATAGTTGATTATTTTGGAGGAAATAATTTCAGTTGACTAATTAGCTGGAAAGCCATAGTGCAAAAACTTGAAGAGTGAATGAGCGGTGATGAAGAAGAAATGAGTATACATAGCTTTTTCCAACAATTTGGCTATGAAGGGAAGAAAGATATAGGATGATTGTTTGAGAAGGTGGTAGGATTTAATGAGGGTTTTTAATTATAACTCAACTGTGTTTATTGAATGCTTGAAAAGAGTCAATAGAAAAAGAATGATTGAAAAGTAGACAGGGGAAGGGGCAGTTAGATGACACAGTAGATAGATCACCTGCCCTGAAGTCAGGAGGACCTGAGTTCAAATTCGACCTCAGACACTTAATACTTCCTAGCTATGTGGCCTTGGGTAAGTCACTTAACCTCAATTGCCTCAGCAAAAAAAGAAAAGTAGACAGAGGAGGAAATTGAGGGGCACTCTACCAGAAAATGATGATAATGATGATGAACTTATATTTAGATAGCATTGCAAAATTTGCAAAGTACTTTACAAAACTTATTTTATTTTTATCCAACAATTCTGGGACATAGGTGCTAATATCCCAATTTTATAGGTAAGGAAACTGAAGAAGACAAAGATTAAATGACTTGTCATAAATATTAAGAGTCTAAGGATGGATTTGAATTCAGCTCTCCCCGACTTCAGGTTCAGTGCTGTAATTACTACAGAAGACAAGATTAAAGACATATGATTAAAGACACATGTAAAAGGAGTTCTTTGTGAGATTGGGGTTTCACAAGGGAGATGAGAGATGCTTTGCAATTTTTCTTAATAAATCACAACATAATATTGTGTGAAGAACAAATTTGAATTTTTGCAGCTTTTATTCATTGTTTCTCATTCAGCTTGTACTTTGAGGACAAATATCCTTCCTTCCAATGACAACATTATGAGGTCATCCTCAAAAGAGAAGGTGACAGGAGAGAGAGGTGTGGGAGGCTTGAGGAGAGAAGACTTGGAATAGATTCTGGGAAAAAGTGGAAGAAAACATCAGTTAAGAAAGAATAAAAAGACAATATAATGGTTCACATTTAGATACTGCTATATAGTTATAATATATTTTACCTAGATTATTTCATTTGATTCTCCCAGGGTAAGAAATAAGGAAACAAATATTTATTAAGCACCTACCATATGCTAGATACTTTACAAATATTATCTCCTGTTATCCTAAAAATGACCCTGAGAGGCAGGTACTGTTATTCCCATTTTACAGTTGGAGAAACAAAGCTAAACAGAAATCGTGACTTGTCCAATTTATATATTTAATATTAGAATTCATATTGGTATCCAACTCAAGAGTAGGTGAGAGCAAATTTTAATATTTTATACTTTTGAGATTTAACAAATGGGAAAGATTCAGAGAGGTTGTGATTTACTTAAAATGAAACTGTTAGCATGTGATTGAATAAGTTTGGAATCCAGGCAAAATCTAGTAGAATGGGAAATGTTCCACATTTATCTGATTAGATAATCCACTCTTATCCAATACACTCCTAGACTAATGAGAGAATCTTGGACACCATTCCCAAAGCATAGTAGTTGCGACAGAACTAAGAGCTGTGGCTGCTATCCCAGAATACCCCCTGGTGATGGGTAATTTGCATTACACATTGTAAAAAATAAAGTAGAGCCTTTGTGGGGATGCAGGGAAGGCTTTGTGTACCCTACCTGTTAACATGCCCATGGTGGATTAAGTGAATAAGAGACTGTACTCAGAAAAGTGAGGTGGCAGCTTTGTTTTAGTAGTCATGGATAGAGTTAGGGAATTGTAATTTTATTGGTAGAATACCTTTTCTCAAACTTTCAAGACTTCTTTTTATTCTTAAATTTTTGAGAACCCCCAAAAGAATTTTTGTTTACAGAGGTAACACCCATTGACTCTTACAACATTAGGGATTAAAACATGATACTATTATTATGAAAATAATATTGACCTTGCAGATCCCCTAAAAGAATCTTGGGGACCTACAAGAAGTCCTTGGACCAAACTTTGAAAATTACTCTATAAAGGAATTCCCTCTACCCATGAAAGTCAGCAACTTCTCTTCAAAATATAGTTTAAAAGAGTTTCCTAGGCTACTGAGAAGTTAAGTGATCTGTCCTGGATCACAAACCCAGAATGTAACAGGACACACTCTTGAATATAAGACTGCCTGGCATAAAGGAAGAATTTTCATCCCATACAAATGCTACCTAAAATAGGAGGCAATAAAGACCTAACATAGGGTAATAGCAAAAGAAGGGACACGTGGGGAGAATATTTTGAAGGAAACATTGATGGGACTTGGTGATTCATAAGATATGGAAAAAGACATCTGAAAAGGAAGGTTTCCCTAAGTTCAGGTTCAGTGCTGTAATTACTACAGAAGACAAGATTATCTTTTTGAAAGATAATCATGACATGGAAATACAAGGAATAAGGAATGTGATCCCCAGACTCAGATATATATATATATATATATATATATATGCATATATATGTATACATATACATATACACACATACACACATATATGTATATATACATACACATATATGTATGTATATATTTTTGTCAATTAAAAAATTAGGCTTTTTTCTATAGGGAAACCTGAACCCATTCTGCAATAGAAAAATTTAATGTTAGAGAGTAAAAATGAATCTCTGGTGATAAAAGGAGCCATGCTGGTCATGTCCAAGAATTCCTCTCCTCAGGCGGATTTCCTTCTGCATTCTTTCTTTCTGAGGAATGTAAATGCCCTTCAACCTAAGGAGAAGCTGCCTTTTCATTCAAAGCAGACTTTCCTCAAGGCCACACACATGTGCCCCACAAGCATCTAGCCTTCCCACCCCCTCCCCCATTTCTCCTCAAGAGATATTTAGCCTGAAGAAACTACCATTGCAGAGATGGTAGTACTTGGGCACAGAGGTTTCACAATATAAACACCAATTAAAGCTGATTATATCGTTTTGCATATGTACATCTGTCGCAAATTAAAAAATACTTGTGAATGGAATACCACGAGTGTCTTTGAAATTCATTACTGTTACAGTTATGCACCAAGGAGACCTTTCATTTGTTTATAGAGTGAATTTCCAGTTTCCTCAGACTGAGGGATATGGAGTAAACTATGTTTACATTATAGAATAGTTAATGTAGATGAAAGGACTTCTTGAGTGGTCATACTGCCTATGTTATTATCAGTAGTACAAAACTACATGGGTAAATCAAGGTAATGTAAATAAATAGAGGGTTATCAAGGGCTCCTTAAGACAAAATAGCTTTATGTTTCTGGAATAGACTAAAGGCAAAGGAGAAGAAGGGAAAGCAAAAAGGCAGCTGTAGAGTGTTTATGTGGTCCATTCTCTCCCCCAGGTGTCTTAGTGTGGTGTGGTTTTGTGTCTCTTCTGTCTTTTTTCTATTACTGTACATGACAACATCACCCTCTCGGTCTCTCAGGCTCACAATCGAGACATCATCCTGTATTCTTCACTACTTCTCACCATTCCATCCATCCAAGCGATTGCCAAGCCTGTCCTGACCCTGCCACCATTCTAGTGCAGACCTTCATCACCTCACTTCTCAATTACTGCAATAGCCTGATTAGCCGGGCTGCTTCATGTCTCTCCACATTCTAATATATTCAGCATTCAGCCGCCAAACCTTTTTCCTAAAATGCAGGTTTTCCACACAGATACATGCAGTGATTTCCTTTTACCTCCAGGAGTAAATACAAAATGTTCTACTTGTCATTCAAAGCCCTTTATAACATATCCTCCTATACCTTATACCTATTTCCTAAAACATAATCTTCAATCCAGTGACACTGGCCCAATGACCCTTCCACAAAGAACACACTCCAACTCGTCTCCAGGCATTTTCTTTGACTATGCTTGGAACACTCTCCCTCCTCTGCTCTTATTACTGACATCCCTGGCTTCTTTAAGACCCTACAAAATCTTACTTTTTATATGCAGGAAGCTTTTCCCAACCCCTCTCAATTCCAGTGCCTTCCTTGTTAATTATATCTTATTCAACCTGTGTATAGTTTGCTATACAATATACACTGTATACTGTTATATTGTATATGTTTGTTTGCATGTTGTTTCCCTCAAGAGTTTGCAAGCTTCTTGAGGACAGGGATTATCTTTTGCTTCTTTTTGTATTTGTTCTTGCTGTCTTGGGAAGGGGGGAGGTAAGGGAAGGAGGGAGAAAAATTTGGAACACCAAGTCTCTAGTTTCAGTTTGAATGCTTGCCTTGTAGCTAATATAAGTTTAATTCAATTAATATTTTGATCACAAAATATACTGTGATTTAACTAAATATTTATTGTTTAACTTATGTGAAGTGTTAAGTAAGATTGTAGAACTGCATATATACCAACAATGATGATGATGATGATGATATACAAAACAATGTAATAACAAGAGTGTATTTTTTTCCTTGATATTATTTTTCCAAATACATAAAAAAGATAACTTTCAATATTCTTTTTTGTAAGACTTTGTGTTCCAAATTTTCCTTCCTCATTTTTTATCTCCCCTTCCCCAAGACAGCAAGAACTCTAATTAAACATGTGCAATCCTTTTAAACATATTTCCATATTTGTCATGTTTTGCAAGAAAAATCAGACCAAAAGGGAAAAAAAAAACACAAGAAAGAAAAAGCAAACAACCAAAAAAGAGATGAAAATACTATGCTTTGATCCATAAGTCTCTTTGGTTATTTCTCTGTATGTGGATGGATTTTCCATCCCAAAGTTATTATAATTGTCTTGAATCATTGGATTTCTGAGAAAAGCCAAGTCCAACACAGCTGATCATCTCATAATCTTGCTGTTACTGTGTACAATGTTCTCCTGGTTCTTTCATCACTCTACAACAATTCATGTAAGTCTTTCCAGGCTTTTCTGGAATCAGTCTGCTCATCATTTCTTATGGAAAATTATATGCCTTCACATTCATGTACCATAACTTATTCAGCCATCCCAAATGATGGGCATCTACAAAGAGTGCACTTTTTATAACCACTCTCCCTTGAAATATTCCTTTGAAATATGTTTGGGCATACTTGATATTACATGGATTAAGACAGTTTATGATGTCAAGGGTCCTGGACCATTTAGGAGAGACACAAGACTTACATACATGGAATATTTAAACAGTTTGAGGAAATGAGTGATTGTGTTGAAATGAATTATACAGTTTCTATTGTAGGTATTCAGAAGATAGACCTAGACACTTGGAGACACTTATCTTCATGGATAAGATAGGATTTATGCTTGGATGTTAAAGGATACATATTATTTGGTCAGGTGGAATGAAGGAAGAGTAGAGAGATTATTCTAAGGTTAAAGAATAGAACAAACTTACAGAAGTATGAGGGTGTGCTGGAACCAGCTTTTGTTGCACCTCAAATTTTCAGTGAGATCCTTACAACCATAAAAATCGATGAACAATGAAAATTAATGAAATTGATTTGTTTGTTGATTGCTTACTCTTTAAAAAAATTAAGAAGAAAATGTTAAAAATACAGATTAAGTTTATGCTTGTGTCATGCATATTTAAGGTGTTCCCAAGGGAACACCATGTAGAAAGGTACTCCATGTAAATTGTTCATTAGACAGCTATATATTTGTTCTATACAAAAAAATGCTTAATATGCATAAGATCCAAAAATGTGAATTAACAGAAAACTTAAACCCAAATGCTTAAAATAGCAAAAGTTAAATGCTGAAACTTTGATTATACTTCAATTGTTGGGGGGGGGTGATAGAGGCAATTGACCTCCAACATTACATATGAAAATGATTTGTTTTTTCTTCTTAGCTGCTATTTTTTAACTTTTTTTATCATATTTAAAAATATATCTCCTATGTTATCTGAATTCTCTTTTCCTAGACTTTCATTTCAAGACCACCACTACTATGACACTGTCCCTAAATCCCTTTAAATGTTACTTTTTTGTCCCTCTTTAAATTATTTCAAATTTCCCTAATAAGATTCTCAGAATCTAGGAATTGCAATAGATATCAGAAGCTGTAAAATGAAACCCATCAGTGAACAAACGTCATTGAGAAAAATGTCAAATAGCATAGGGTCAGACATTTACATTGTGACTTGATTCAGGTATGTATGCAAGTTTCAAAAGTACTTACTTCAAATGCTCAAATTCCAAGATCTAGAAATCTCACTGTTAGGTATATACCCCAACATAGTCAATGAAAGAAAGGTCATACAAATACCAAAATGTTTGTTTATTTTGTGATAGCAATGAAATTTTTTAAAATGTCCAACAGGGGCAACTAGGTGGTGTAGGGGATAGAGTGCCAGCCCTGAAGTCAGGAGGACCTGAGTTCAAATTTGACCTCAAGAAACTTACCACTTTCTAGCTGTGTGACCCTGGGCAAGTCACTTAACCCCAATTGCTTCAGCAAAAATAAATAAATAAAATAAATGCCCAACAACTGGTGAATGGCTAAATAAACAAATAATAAATAAATAGAATATTAATTCTAAGAAAAATTGAATATAATTAATATGGAGAAACATACATGACCTAGAGAAAAGCAGAAGTAGCAAAGTAATATAGCCAATGACAATATAATTATAAAAAGAAGGAATGTTTTTTTAAAAAACAAAATTAAAGCTATAAGGATGTCCTCAAAAAAGAGATCTGGAAATTTACCTTTTTCTTTTATACAAGATTAGGGCAGTATGAATGGTGGAATATTGAATATGTTGTCAATCATGCTTGAGATACTGTTTAGTTTTGTTGAACTCTTTCTTCTTTTCTTTTTTCTTCTTTGGAGGGGGGAGGGACACAGAATAAATAAGGAAATAAAGATGGTATTAAAATATATTAATGAATAGATAAAATGATGATAAATTAATTTTTAAAATAAATTTCACCTTGTTGAGTTTAGACTAACATCCTAGACTATTGACATCTTTTTAGATCTTGATTATTACATCCAATGTATTAGTTATTCTGTCTAGTTTTCTGTTATCTGGAAATTTGATAAGTATGCTAAATATTCTTTTATCCAAGGCACTGAGAAAGATGTTAAACAACACGAAGTCAAACTATGATCCCTGCATCACTTCAATAGAAATTTCCTTTCAAGCTGACATCAAATCATTCATGCCTTCTTTGAGTCTCATCATTCAACCAATTTTGAATTTTCATGATTGTACTATCATCTAGCCCACATTTTTCCATGTTTTACACAAGAATAGCATGAAAGACTTTGTCAAACATGGTAAAATCTCAAAAAACTTTGTATTACATTCCCTTGATGTTCCAGTCTCATGACTATTAAAACAACAGAATGTTAGTCTGGCATGATCTGTTCTTGATGGAGCATATCAACCTTGTGATCTCTGCTTCCTTTTCAAGAGGTTCCATAGCTATTTTTTTCCATACTTACTAGAATTTTTCCCTGATTTCCTAAGTCAGGCTCACTAATCTCTATTTTTCATATTTTATTCTTTTTCCTTTTGAAAAGTCGAGGCATTTATACTTTTCCAATTCTGTAGCATTGTACCCATCCTTGATAATCTTTTCAAGGTAACTGGTAGCTCATTAGTCATATATTTTACTTCTTTCAGTGCCTGAGGACATACTTCATTGGGACCAGATACTTTGAATTCCTAAGAGGAATGTAGGTGCTCTTTTTTCGTACTTATTTTGAGTTTAAACTTTTTATTAGATACTTTTGTTCTGGCCTTTCTAAGGAAAAGGCCAATTTGTTTGAAAAAGAAAACAGAAGCAAAAATAAGAATTTAGGAGTTCATCCTTTTCTCCATCATCATTTATTATTTTCCCATTCCTTCTGAGCAAGGATATTTTCCTTTCTTTGATTATCCTCTTTTCCCAGATATAATTTTTGACAAGTTCCTTAGTTCATTCTGAGACATATAGCAAGTTTTTGTATTACTCTTCCATGAATATGCCTCCACCACCTTAAAATGACTCTTCAAATCAAAATTAGGGTCTGAGTTCCCTTTTTATTCACATCAGTGATTTTAAACATCTCTCCCTTTGCCTCCTCCTCAGTATTCCTTAATTGACTTCTTATTCTTTCCTAGGCTAATTCCTTCCCTAGAATTTGGTCACATAATGTCTAATATGTCCTTTCTCTGAACTCTTTGAAATTGGCTCTTCAAAAATGTAAACTATTCACACTTCTCTTTCTCTTTTATAAATTCTGAGAGTGTTTACATACTTCTAAGGTTCTGATGATGATCTTCCTACAAACCAGTTCCTCACTGTTGATAAGAATCAGATAGAAAGCAAATTTTCCCTTTGTTGCTGCTTACATCTTTTGACAGATGAAATTATTAAGTAGAAAAAGTCTAAAATTCCTACTTCTTAAGTCTACTGCCACTGAAGAAACCCCAAAATCTGAAAAGTCCTATCTCTCTACCCATCACCTATCTGTACTACATTCTGAATTGCTCAGTTATGTAAATTTTTTGAGGGATAAAACTACTTTTCTCTTCATATCACCAGCACCTAGATCAATCTTTTGCATTTGCAGAGGATATGGAATAAATGTTTTTTGAATTGAACTAAGTTTTGCTGTCTTGGATGAATGAATGAAATTACATTGAAGAAGCAGTTCGTGAATACTAAGCACTGTGCTAAATATGGGGAAAAGAAATATAAGCAAAAATGAGAGCTCAAGGAACTTACTTATGACACACAAAAGGAAGCTGAAAACTTGAGGGAGAAGCAGCCGAAGGAACATAATGTCGAAGTCTATAGAGTCAAAAACAGACTCAGTAAGGGAAATAAAGTTGACTGGCTGAGGTTCCTTCCCAAAAAGGACACCTCAGGAGGAAC
Organism: Myrmecobius fasciatus; assembly: GCA_023553655.1. Taxonomy (NCBI): domain Eukaryota; kingdom Metazoa; phylum Chordata; class Mammalia; order Dasyuromorphia; family Myrmecobiidae; genus Myrmecobius; species Myrmecobius fasciatus. The sequence goes on from JAJPUD010000035.1 coordinate 543,650, forward strand.
TCATCTATGAGAGAAGATGGGTAGCATGGTAGAGGTATGTTAATTATAGAGCACAAAAGAGCACAAAAGAAAAAAAATTCATGGAAATCTATTCCTACCCCATTCCCTACCTTGTTGTCCTGGTGAGAATATACTGATTCCTTGTAATGATATTTCCTGTGTTTTTTAAACAAAATTTTAAGCCTTTAGAGCACAAAATCACAATGTCAATGTTGAACCCTGTTCTAAATTAACCTTTTGTTTCTGTTGATTATGATGTTTCTATTTCTTGATGCAATAATATAAAATGGCTTTTGAAGGTTTTGTTTGTTTGTTTGGGGGAATGCTTCCTAACTTTCAACAAGGTACTGTCACACTTTAAACTACTGGGCTACTTTTAGGGATTTCCGCTGCTTTCCCCCACTTCTTTAATGATATCACAGATCTAATGTGGAAGGAAAAAGGAAAGAAGGGAGGAAGGAAGGAAAGAAGAAAGGAAGGCAGGAAGGTAGGAAGGAAAGAAGGAAGGAAGGCAGGAAGGTAGGAAGGAAAGAAGGAAGGAAAAAAGGAAGGTAGGAAATAAAGAAGAGAGGGAGGAAGGGAGAAAGAAGGGAAAGAGGAAGGGAGGAAAGGAGGAAAG
>JAJPUD010000035.1:544278-574300 GCA_023553655.1 Myrmecobius fasciatus
AGGAAGGAAGGAAGGAAGGAAGGAAGGAAGGAAGGAAGGAAGGAAGGGAGAGAAGGAAGGAAGGAACAGGGAGGAAAAACAAAGGGAAAGAAAAGAAGAAAGAGAAAAAGAGAAAGGAAGAAAAAAAGGAAGAATGAATATTCTTTCATACAATCATTATATACCTAACATAGTAAATTTAAATTTGCCTCCACATTCTGTTTAAGGAACTCAGATTGACCATTTTAATTATTCAGGTGGATTTGGCCTTTTTGTGGACAGAGGCCAAATTCTTAAATACTTTGCTACCTGTAACAGAGTCTGAAGATTCTCCCCCTGCCATCTGGAGCATGAAAAGCTGGCAAACATTTGTGCCAGCTCTGGAATTCCCAGCATTTTTAAGTCAGCAGGAAGTCTTAGCTAGCTAGCAGGGTCATGGACAGATATTTTAAACTCTCAGTTCACGACCCAGGCTGTTGCTCAGTTTTTTGATTTTGACAGCTTCCTTCCAATAAGCATCTGTGTTGGACAAGAGTAGCCTCAGCCTCCTGGAGCTGCTCATGGAGAACCCCTCCCTGGGCCCCTCTGCTCTGGAATTCATAGCAGACTCAAATTTCGATCTTATTAGTTCAGCTTTTTCTCCATCTATCTACTCACAACAGTTTTGTATTTAAGAAGATAAAGGTAATGCTGTTTCTTAATCCAATTAAATTATTTGTTACTTTCCTATTATATGCAAGATTACTGAAATAATAATAGCATTTATGTGGCTCTCTATAGAAAATATTATAAAATCCTTCAACAGCAACCTTTGAGGTATGTAATATTAGTATCTTCAACACAATTTGAAAGAAAAAGGAACAGGCTAAAAGAGAAGAAACTTCATCAAGATGTCACAGGAAGTAAGTAATTGACAGAGAGAGGTAAGATTCTAGTCCAGGATTTCCAGTTCCCAATCTAGTTCTTTCAAAGGCTAGAACTGCTAATTGGTATCTCATCTCTGTTTATAGAGAGGGAGCAGCTAGGTGGAGAGACACTCTGGACCTACAGTCAGAAAGACCTGAGTCCAAATTTGAACTGCCACGTAGCTGTGTGACCCTGAATGTTCTCTTCAATCTTGATTTTTTTCTTTGTAAAATGGGGATCATAAGAAGATCTACATCCCTAAATATTGTGAGGGTGAAATGTGATAACCTTAAAGCACTATATAAATGGTAGCTATTGCTGTTATTGTGCCAGAATTAGTGGCAAATTCAACTGTAAGGAGATATCCCTTAAAGAGAACAGCCTGTTGCTCCAAGTAGGTTGGCAAGGCAGGTAAGCAGTCATTAGGAGATAGAGTACAAAACTGGGTATGTGGAATTGTTAAGGAAGTTAGGAGTGGTCCAATCTCTTACCTTCCTTTCCTGAGATCCACCACCAGATCCCTACTCACGTGTCTTTCTCAGAGCAAAACTCCCCTTACCAACCCTTGGTGGGATGTGGATTGAAAGAGAACCCTAAGGCATGAAAGTATGGTGGTCTCTAGCTCACACTGGGGACAAAGAAAACCTCCAAGGAAGAAAAAGCACATCCCCCAGATATAAGTACCTAGGACAATGTCCCAGACTCCTTAAAAATATGCCTTTCACCCTTTTCCACTGTTTGTCTTAGTCTTCCACTATTTATAAGCTATTTTGTTTCCATGATATTTGTCACATTATGTAGTTAGATGGCATCTCATATGGAGGTTTAATCTGAAGTAAAGTCAATTGAGTTAGTTCTTCAGTGTACTTATTTCTATGGGGGAAAAAAGATGTAATGGAACTGATGTTTCCTAAATTTAGGAAAATGAAACATCATATTTCCAAACTGTTAAATTTGCCTTCACTCTAAAAACTGCCACTGTAGAAAGTTCTGTTCAAACTAACATGATCTATTCCTTTCTAGTTTACATGTTTCTAAGTGTATATACAACACTTTTTTTCAAAGGTGAATGAAACACCTAAAATTCTGTTTTCCTATATTTCCCATCTTATAGATCAGGAACATCTTGCTTTTTCCTATATACTCAATTCTTTGCCAATTAACCCTTATTCTAGTTAGCAAACTAAGAAGAGAGTAATTTGAAAAATCATTGCATTGAACCCTAGAATATAAATGAGATTTAGCACATGTAGTTCTTAAAAGAAAGCAATGGAAGTGATTAAAGGGCTGTTAAGTCAAATCTATAAGAAAGACTAAAGGAATTATGAGTATTTGACCTGTGAGCAGAAGATGACGTGAATGAGTTTGTAGGTCTATAAGTCTGTAAAGGGCTATTAGGAAGAGAATGTTTTTCCATTTCCATTAAAGACTAAGTTAGATCTCCATAGGATTGTAATCTTTTTTTGGTATCATAGACCTTTTTGGCAGTCTAGTAAAATCTTACAGGCTCTTCCTGGAATTATGTAATTCAATCTATGAAATAAAATACATAGGTTTACAAAGGGAACTAATACTCTTGAAATAGAATTATATTTATATTATATTAAAATATTTTTTAAAAACAACTTCATGGGCCCCAAGGTTAAGGACCCCTGGTAGAACAAATGATAAAACAAACTATAACACAAAAGATATAGGTTAAATTTTTAAAAATGGAATTTCCAAGCAAGAAGTCTGTCAAATATTAGATTAAGTTCCTGATGACAAGTTTTCAGACTTATTCATGGTGTTTTAATTGTAGATTCATTCATTAATTGCTTAGACAAAATGATTTGAGAAGATTTTTATCTTGCTTTAGGATTCCTTCATTTTTAGTTTTTACAAAAATTAGTGCCTAACCAAAATATTCCATAGTTTAGAAACCATGGAAAATACTAAGTTGGGTTTGTTTCTTGATTGCTTTTAATTTGTACATGTCATCTATTTGATGGCATTTGATTAATAGGACTATAAACCTTAATAGCAAACTGTACAGAATAGAACAAAAAATGTAAAGAAACACAACAAATTCTTTTTACATGTGAGTTGGCAGAAAACAAAGTTTTATTCAATGATAAAAGTTCTACTTGTTAAGAAGAGAAACATTCATTATAATGAAATTAAATGGTGCTTAAGTTAGACATTAACATGACAGATGTGGAATTATCCATAATAATATTAATAACTAAACCATTACAGGCATAAAATTAGAATGGGGAGAGAACTCGGAAATTATCTATTTCAATCCTCCCATTTTACTAATGAACAAACTAAGGTCCAGAGAAGATGTGGTTTGACCAATGTCAGACAGGTAGTAATTATCAAAGGTAAATTTAAATCTATTTCTTTTGTCTTTAGAGCTAGTATTATGGTCAAGATTCTTTACATAATCATGTTAAGTATATGTTTATCAATTTATCTCCATAGGCAAGAGAGTCCAAAAGTCACAAATTATTTTTAAAATGATGAAAAGGTACATGTAGATGCTAGACATTAAGGGGACACACTTTCTTTCTCATTCATTCTCAATCACATATATAAAATGAATTCTAGAACTGAGATTTTACAGGCTCTGATCATTTTTAATACAATCTAATCATTATTGGTGCTGAACAAGTTTTTCTGAAGACTTCTGCAAAATGGTTTCCTAAGCTCCATTTATAATTTAATAATTTTCTTATTTCTTTTTTACCAGATAAATCCAAAATAAAGCAAGAACACTAGTGTTTCTGCTCTGCCATTGACTTTTGTGTGACCTTTCTCTCAGTTTCCTTGACGATTGATAGGGAATAGTTATATCAAGCACTGGGGTATATTGCCATAAGGGACTGTGAGAATCTACAACTAGAAAAAGACTTAATTATCTGGAATGTTTAGATTCTATTTCTCAAGAAAAGGTACATGCAAGAGAATTTTCTTGTCCCCATCAATGTTTCTGTGAATGCCCACCCCTTCCAAATAATAATAATAATAAATAATAACAATAAAAAACTAAATGAAAAGCAGTCAGTCTATGCAAAATTATTCATGAAACCTTTAAAGATTGATAATAGCACTTCGGTAAAGGTTTTACTTTGGGCAATAAAAACAGTAAAACATAAATTGAAACGTATAAAAAGGGTCATTGATCTATCTTTTGAATTTAAGAAGATAAGAAAGTATAGAAAAAATGCAGTCCATACATTTACCATAAATGAATGAATGAGTGAAGATGAATGAAAAAAGCATTTAAAAGTACTAACTATAAAGTAACAAGTATGCTAACTGCTAACAATACAAATAGAAAACTTAGCCTCTTCCATCAAAAAACTCACACTCTAATTGGAGAAAATAGCACATTACAGTTCAGTCATAGAGTTTATGGGAAAAGGTCTGCAGTTCAGAAGTAGGGAAGATTATAAGAAAAAGTGGTTCTTGGGATGAAGAGACCTTGACAACCTAATTCCCACCTGAGTGAGTAGAGCACTTCACAAAGCAGTTTAGTTTCTCATACTAGTCAGATAAACAGGAAAGATGCTTTCAAGAATGTTAGTTTTACCAGAAAATCTCCCCCACACACCCCCAGTCCTACCCCATGCACTTGTCATTCCACTAGAATGAAAACTCCTGGCTGGTGCATTTATATCCCATAAATAATAAATAAGTTACATTTTAAAGCTCTTTTGATCAGCTCAGTGACAGAAGACTCTTTGTCCATGACACCGGTCTACTCAATGCCCTTTCCTTTTATCACAAGTGATCTGTATTCATCTCCCCAAGCACACCACCAAAGTTCCATCCTGATTTTCAGCATCCTCCCTTGTGCCTTGCTCCCAGAAGAATACTATTAAACAGCTGACATCTGTGTAAGCATGAGCACACAGAACATTTGTGTGAATATCTCTGGCATGGGGTTCATAGTAGCGCCCTTCTGACATCTGCCGGGACACAGCTGCAAGATTCAACTAGATCAGGATATTGCAATATCACATATTTTATCATTTATGGTGAGAACTCATGCACTGCATCATAAAGCACTCATTTTTAAGGGAAAGCATTCTGAAGCCAGAAACTGTGGACACTCACTCTCTTCTTCCTGATAACACTTTCTCTATTTCTTCCAGTTTTGTAAGAGCTTCAGAGTCACGATCAAACTGAACATTGACACTCTCTTTCATCTCTAGCAAATTTCACTGTAATCTGACTTGCCAACCCAATTACCACCAAAATGACTTCAAGCTGTAACACAAACACATCATTTAATGGCAAAGCACATTTAGCAGATAATAGATTCTTCAAAGATTCATTCTGCCTTCATTTTGCTTTGGTCACAGTGTAAAAATAAATAAGATCCCCCTGGCTAGGTTATTTTTTTCCCCTTTCTCAAATAAATACAATGTGAATCTAGAAGATAGTAAATTAAGTTTCAAACCCAGCTGGTTGACCTTATAAATTCTATCAGCCAACTGGTCGCCAGTGTAAATAACACTCATTTCTCTTGGTGTCAAACACTTGTAAGTTTAGACGGAGCTAAGCATTGCTGCATGTGCTCTGTTCCCCTTGAGCTGGGGACCTCACGGATTGTTTCGACTCTGGGTCTAAAGAAGCATACCTCATCTGGTTTGCATTTCCTCCGGAGCCCGCTCTGGAGGCTAATGGCGAGATTTCAGATTACTTTGCTAACAGTATGGACTAAGTGATGAAAATCCCAATGGAGTTCCAACTTCCTCAATATTTATATATGTCTGTAGGGCAATTGTGAGTTAATAATCTTTTCCTGAAACCACTTTATATTTAACAATTATATCTGGCATTATTCTCTCTTTCCCAAAGGAAATTTCCTCAAGTTTATTGCTCATGCTTCTATAAAGCGGTCACTACAAATGTGATAAGATTGCATGGTTTGGGGCTTTATTCAAATAATTCATATACAAACTAATCATAATTATCTGCAGTTATTTTATTTATCTCTCTTTTAGGAGATATTTGAAGCACAATTAGAGAATTGGATTTTATTTAGAAGTTCTTGATCATAAATAACCCAATTTAATACAAAGAGCGAGAAAATTTTCTGTGATTTATTTCCCTTCCCACTTCCTCTTGTTTTTTAGGTTGCAATTATAACAGCACACACATTTGTGCTATGGGATTTAGTTAAGTTAGTTTGGATACTACTCTGGGACTCTAATAATAGCAAATGTTCCAGATTTCACAATCTTTCTCTTATATGAGGTTTTGCAGGTACTCCATTAGGGTCAAAGACTGATGGTCTTGAGTACTTTATAAGAGGCTCATCTCACTCACATAAAATTGTCCAAATTATATGGTGACCTACTGAATTATGACCTATCCTTTCATCATGGTTTCCTCATTTTGCTTTGGAATTTAATTCAAATGTTTTGTGCAAGGATTTAAAGAATGTTCCAAGCATCTTTGAGGATATAAAATGTTCCCAAAACAGAAGTTTTCTTTTTCATTAGGCACCATTTAGGTGGGATGTTGCTTCTTCCCCCCCCCCAAACTCTCTTGTTAAACGTCCCAAGTTTGCTGTGCTTCTTTATAGCAAGTAGGTGAATTTTATATGCCAAAGAAAAAAGGCTGATTTTAGTTTGGAATCACCTATTTTAACATATCTTACTTCATTAAATGTTCTTTATGCCCATTCATTGATATCCATAAAAGGTGATTTAGTTTCCCAGGATGTCTGGTGGAATGAAGGATAAAGATTTTAAGAACCATTGAGAAGAAAGCACTCTTGGCCTGAAGTGTAGAAAAAAGAATACTGGTCCTGACACAGTCATTCCCAAATTTTGTTTCTAGAGGCAAGTCACTTAATTACAGTGAGATAATGTCTATCTCATACAACTTCAACATTGTTTATGAAGATATTTTGATGCAACTATGATCTCATCAATATGGTTACTCCCTCCAGTAGGGCAGATCCAAACTCATTACACCTTATACCTGTGACAGAATCCCCACCTACTATGTAGACTGAACATAGTTATGCTTCTGTCTCTAACATGACCAATTTCTTTGTTATATATTTCTTAGATAATGTTCTACATTGCTTCTACTGCACAATTCTTCATTGGTAAAATGATTCAGTGTATTCATGCCCACCATGTATCTCTTATTCCTCTTTGGGTGATCTAAAATTTTACATCTTCTAAGGACAGAGAATTATATTCCATGCTTCACAAACATAGAATTTGTCCCTCTCCTGGGAGATAGCCAACACAGAATATTATTGGGAGAAGAAATCTCTATAGTCGCTCATGATGTTCCTGTTTATGAAAATAAAGTGGACTTAATATATATTGATCACTTGTAATGTGAGCAAGATTATCACTAATAGTACTGCAAAAGAATTCTGACTGAATTCACTACCCTCCAAGACTTTTCTCCTTTTTTGTGACTAAAGAAAATATACAAGAGAAGAAAATACCTTATACTTCTTCAGTCTCCTTTGTAAGATCATTGTACTCTGATCTCTATGTGGGTATATACTCCAGAGCTTTTTCCTGGGACTTCTAGTCTTGTATTTCTCTATATCCTTGGTCTTAGTGACTTTATCACCTCCCAAGGATTCAACTCTCAGTTCAAAAGAGATGATTACAAATCTATATATTCATAATTATCCTTCCTTCCAGTACTCCATCACTAATAGTCTGCTGGATATTTCCATCTGAATGTTTCTTAGGCTACCTCAACTTCAACATGTCCAAAACAGAACTCATTATCTTTCCCCAAATCCCTATTCATTCAATTTTCCCATTTCTAGAAAGGATGCGAACACCTTTCTGATAACTGAGGTTCATAATCTGGACTCTTTATTCTCCCTCATCTCCTACAGCAAATTGATGGCAAAACCTTATCAATTGTACCAACACAATAGCTTTTCCATCTATCTTCAACATGGCCACCATTTTAGTCTACCTCTTACCTGGGGTATTTCAATCACTCAAATTGATTTTCCCAAATTCATTCTTTTCCTTCTCCAATCCATCTTCCATATAACTGTCAAATTGATATTCCTAAAGTATGAATGCTACTATCCCAGTTGCCCACTCAGGAAGGCTCAGTGGCTCCTTGTTGCTTCTAGGATTAAATACTGCTTCCTCTATTTGGCAACCAAACTCCTTCACAATCTGTCACAAAACTATCTTTATAGACCAAGTATCTTAACTTTTCTAGTATCGGGGGTCCATTTGACAAAATATTGAAGCTTACAGACTTTTCACAGTAATATTTTCAAATAGTAGAGAATAATTGAGGGTTAGTGAAAATAAAAATACATTTTTTATCCAAGTTCATAGACCCTCTCCCGAAATTTTAAACCATGTTAAATAGTCTTTGTTCTAGACTGCTTACATATTATACATTCCCTCCTGCATTCAACATTCCATCATGTTAGTTAGCCTCTTTGCTGGCTTCTACACATAATATCCCAGTTTGGGAACTGCTTTAGTTGTCTACCTCACTTGGAATTTTCCCTTCTTCCTAGTCATCTCTTAGAATTCTTAAGTCAATTTATATTTCAATTCAAATGGCACCCCTACACAAGATGTTTATGGTTTATTCTCTGAGTCCTAGTGCTTCCCCAAATTATCTTGTATTTATTTTGTATAGCATTAACTGTACATGTCATATTTCCAAAGACAATGCAAGCTCTTTGAAGACAGGAATTGATTTGGTTTCATATATCTGTCTCACACAATGGCTTATAATACACACTTAAGAAATACTTGGTGATGCTGAAGAAAATGTTCTTTTCAAAAATTAGCTGTTCAATTGAGATTTTTTGCAAATTGCATGCAAATAACTAGTTCTCAAAAAAAAGAATTGTTAACCACTTAAAACTATTTGAAAGACTGCTCCAAATCACTAATAGTAAGAAAAACACAACTACATTTTCAGCTCACACCCAGAAAATTAGCAAAAATGATCAAAGAGGGTATAGTTATTGTTGGAGAAGTTTTAGAATGACAGGCAAACTAACACACTGTTAATGCAGCTGTGATTTGGTCCAATCATTTTAGAAAGTAATTTATATCTACGATAATAGTGGCTCTAATGACTATATCTTTTGACTAAAGAGACCTCATAGCTAAGTATATACTCTAAAGAGGTCAAAGATAAAATGTGTCATATACTACAAAATATGTGTAATAACTTTTTTTTTGGCTGAGACAATTGGGGATTAAGTGACTTGCCCAGGGTCACACAGCTAGGAAGTGTTAAGTGTCTAAGATCAGATTTGAACTCAGGTCCTCGTGACTTCTGGGTTGGTACTCTATGCACTGTGCCACTTAGCTGCCCCTAATCACATTTTTTTTATACTACAAAGAGTTGAGGAAAAAGGAAGTTTATGGTTATCAATTAGGAAATGGCTAAGCAAATTGTGGTACATGAATGTAATCTATTATATCATAAGCAATTATGAATATGAAGAATACAAAGAAGCATGGGAAGATTTATGTGAAATATGAGAAAACTGTGACTCAGAGCTCTTAATTGAACCAAATTAGTTGTTGCCTTCAGATTTCTATTCAGCCTTACACCTGATTCATTGCTTATTTTCATGATTTCCTTCTAATATTAATAATAATAATAATTGCTCACATTTATGCATTGTTTAGAGGTTTGAATAAATGAATAAAAGCATTCATTAAGCAATTACTATACAAAGAGCTTAAATTTATATAGTGCTTACTATGTGCCACGCAATGTGTTGTGCTTTATGATAATTATTCCATTTGATTCTCCCAACAATCCTGGGAAGTAGATGCTATTATTAACTCCATTTTACAGATGAGGTAGAGTTTAAATGGCTTGCCCAGAGTCACAGAACTAATAAGTGTTCCCTATTTTCCTATCCATTTTTGTGAGTAGAATAAATAATAGATAGCATTTATTTAGAGTTTTAAGATTAGTGAAGTATCTTTTGAACTTTATGATAACCATGAAACATGGGTGCAATTATAACCATCCCATTTTACAGATAAGGAAATTGAGGCAAATAGCAGTTAAGTGATTTCCCCAGGGTGACTTAGCTCATAAATGTCTGAAATAGATTGACTCCAATTCCAGCAGCCTTTTACACTATGCTACATAGGTATGGGTAAAGACATGAATAGAACAGAATGAATTTAGGAAAGAATCATATATTTATTTAGAGATAGAAGTGCCTTCAAAGGTCATCCATTCCAACTGTTTTATTGCACAGATGGAGAAGCAGAGTCAGTAAGTGACTTTTCAAGGTTACAAATAAGAAGTTGAACCCAGGTCCTCTGACTCCAAAAAACAGTGCTTTTTTCCACTCTCTCATGAAGTGGGGCAGGAGAAAGGGATCCTCCACCTCTCCAGCCAGTCACATTGAAAGTTGGCAAGCTGTATTAACAGCTGAATGTCTTAACAGGAAGACACTATTACAAGGTGATTTTTCTCTGGAAACTTTTATTGTAACACGCTTAATAAGAAGCTCATTCTGGCTCTTGAGACCCTACAAAATCTCTAGTTTCTGTACTGGCAACATGCCCCACGCTTTAGCTTTACCATTTACCATATATTAAATTGACACTTCCTCTCAAATTCTTTTCTTTTTGCAATAATTCCTCAAGTTAGAGTAAAGGTGTTAAAGTAGTATGGCTATTGCTTTGCTTCTTTTCTTCTCGAGGACTGGAGTATCCATAGCTCATACTACTGTTGGTTATAGCCTATATTGGACGCTTCAGAGGAAGAGAAAATCAAGTTACTGTTCATTATTGTTCATTATTGTACTGTGGAATAGGAGGAAGAGCTTTTTATTTTTTTCTCACCATCCTCATCAATGATCATTTGCTATCCTGAAGCCTCAGCACTCTCAATAATTCGCATAATTTGTTCACCAAGCCAGTGTAACTGCACCTGCCATGATTCATAGGAGTGTCCAATTTCTTTCTGCATCTTACTAATCTATTTCCCTCAATAATATCTTGAAGCACTAGAGCTAAACCAGTAATTTCTATCCCCCGTGCCCTGGCGTTTTCTATTAGGAGATTCATTTGTTCCAGCTTTCCATGGTGATGAGCTCTCTTGGATAAAAGAAACAAAGTCATACTGCAGAGAAAAAAAAAAAAGATTTGAGGACAGGAAGTTCTAATGATTGTATGCTCAGACTAGACTTGGTAGCCTGACCTCAGATAAGCAGCAGCTGTGTGACTTTAGGCGGGTCACTTAACTCTGTCTGCCTCAGTTTCTTCATCTGTGAAATGAGCTGGAGAAGGAATTGACAAACTACTCCAGTATCTCTGCCAAGAAAACCCCAAATGTCAGCATGAAGAGTCAGACATAACTGAAAACAACTGAATAACCATAACAAAGTTCATGATAAAAAAGAAAGCAAGAAAACATCCTTAACTGCTTCAGAACCAAGTGTCTGCTCAACCAGCAAGGATGTGTACAATTTCTCAAGGGGATATAATAAAGATATGGTCCTGGGGGGGGGGAGAGAATTTGTGAATCTAGATTAGACATTATACTTTGGCAGGATTTCTTTTTTCCCATGACAAGTTCTCCCTACATGCCCAAATCTCATTCAGTAATGGTTTTGGCATGTAGTACAATACGGTTGGCTGGGCTTGGACAGATAACAGATGAGGCACTCTGGGGAGGTTCTAAAATATATCTCACTTTGCAAAATAAAGAATATATTAAAGGGGAGGGAGGAAACAGAGATCCATTAAAAAAATCGTATTTCAGCTATGGGATACCAGCAGTACATAAATTCAGGTAGGTCCTACCAAGCTACAAAGGCTTAAAAACAGATTGGATAACTGTCATGTGAAAAGCAGGCTAGCTAAGTGTGTGTGGGGGAAAGTTTCATCTCTAACAGAGTAAGGATGAGATTACCATGAGGTGATGCATTTTTTTCAGCTATAGTAGCCTTATGAGGAATATTTGCCAAGTCTTGGAGAGATGAGGAACTAGAATAGTCTCAATGAAATTAGGTATTCAATTCAATTCAGTGAGTCTGTTTTAAATAGCTATCAAATTACAGGTACTGTATTAGGCATTGAGAATACAACGCCCCCCCCCCAAAAAAACAAAACAAAACAAAACAAAACCCCTGTAGGGGTTTACATTGTACTGGAAGAAAGAAAGATGTACACAAAAGACATGTAAATATATAGTCTTTGTTGTAGTTCAGCCAATTTCAGTGACACCATTGCAGTTTTCCTCCTAAAGATAAGAGAATGGTTTGCCATTTCTTTCTCCAGTTCATTTTACAGATGAGGAAATGGAGGCAAATAGGGTTAAGTGACTTGTCCTAAGTCACGGAGTTAGGCTAAATTTTTATTTAGGTCTTTATGACTCGAGTCGGGTTCTATTCACTGTGTCACCTAGATACCCCTGAAATATAAAACATATGGGGACAGTTAGGTGACACAATGATTAGAGCATCAGCCCTGAAGTCAGGAGAACCTGAGTTCAAATCTGGCCTGGGGAACTTAACACTTCCTAGCTGTGTGACCCTGGGCAAGTCATTTAACCCCAACTGCCTCAGCAAAAAAATAAAATAAAATAAAATAAAATCTGTGTGTGTGTGTGTGTGTGTGTGTGTAAAATATAAATTATTAAATACAAAGTAAGTTTGGAGTGGGGGAGTGCATAGGAAGAAGGAAATCAGAAAATGGCTTTGTTAGGCTACTAAAACCATGAAAAATTCCCAGCAATCTAAGAAATGGAGTCAAGGAAGAAAAAGATTTCAGGAAAAAGGGCTAGCATAAGAAAGAAGGCCCAGAAACAAAAGATGGAATGGCAGGCAGACAGCACCAAGTAGAGTAATTTCACTAAAGCACAGAGTGCATGAGAGAGATTGACAGATACATACATGTGCATATACACAGAGATAAAGACATAAAGTAATGTTACCAGCCTGAAAAAATGATTGGAGGAAGATTGTCAATAAGTCAAAAAGGATTTATTAAATGCTTACTACATGTCAGTCATTTGTGCTAAGCTCTGGATTTTTATTTTATTTTTAGTATGACCTTCACTCACATCTATGACATAGATTTATACTATCCGGCCAGAATTCATAGTGATTCTGTACTTAGAAAAGTAGTTATGAAATAGCTTATGCTAATACCACTAGTTAGAAAATCTCTCCAAGAATGAGCTGAGTTAAGCTTCTAGCCCTGTGCTACTAAAAGTCCTGCTTCCTGAGTTTGTGCCCTCATACCTCAAACAAAAGGTTACCTGTCAATAGAAGGACAAGTGTCTATGAGAAATTATATAAATTTAAACAATACACACAGAAGTATATATTTGCAGGGTTTTTTTTAAACCTGTTTGTATGTTACCCTTTGTGAGAATGGTGAAAACAATGGACCAGTTCTAAGAATGTTTTTTTTAAATAATAATTTATTTTCAATATATTTTGAAACCATTTATAAACTATGCAAAGATAGTTTACAACATTCACCCTTGCAAAACTGTGTTCCAAATTTTTCTTCCTCTCTTTCCCCCCACCTCCTCCCCTAGATAGTAAATAATCCAATACATGTTAAACAACTACAATTCTTCTACACATATTTCCACATTTATCATGCTGCACAAGAAAAATCAGATCAAAAAGGGAAAAAAAGAAAGAAGAAAAAAAGTAAACAAACAATAAAAAGATGAATAAAGTATAATGTGATCCACATCCAGTCAGTTCCCATAGTCCTCTTTCTAGATACAGATGGCTCTCTACATCACAAGTCTATAGGAATTGTTAAAAAGAGCCAAGTCTATCACAGTTGATCATTGCATAATCTTGTTGCTGTGTACAATGTTCTCTTGGCTCTGCTCACTTTACTTAGCATCAATTCATGTAAGACTCTCCAGGCCTCTCTGAAATCATCCTGCTAATCATTTCTTATAGAACAATAATATTCCATAACTTTCAAATACCATAACTTACTTAGCCATTCTCCAACTAATGGGCATCCACTCAGTTTCTAGTTCCTTGCCATGCCAAAATGGGCTGCCGCAAACATTTTTACCCATGTGGGTCCTTTCCCTTTTTTATGATCTCTGGGATACAGATCCAGTAGAGACACTGCTGAATCAAAGGATATGCATAGTGTGATAGCATATCAGGCATAGTTCCAAATTGTTCTTCAGAATGGTTGGATCAATTCACAACTCCACCAACAATGTATTAGTGTCCCAGTTTTCCCACATTCCCTCCAACATTTATCATTATATTTTCCTGTCATCTTAGCCAATCTGAGAAGTATGCAGTGGTATCTCAGAGATGTCTTAATTTGCATTTCACCAATCAATAGTGATTTGGAGCATTTTTAAAGATTATTTTTAAATACATATGACAAAATGCAAAGTTTTACAAAGAAGACTAATTACATTGAAATATAATGATCAAAATATATTTTTTAAATTGGTTCATAAACTTCAAGTTAGGAATATCTAAATTTTAAGGAAATATTAATGGGACATAAGAAACTTAATTATGAAAAAATTAAGATACAGATTTACATGGTGAAAAAAATTTAGATATAGCTATGTATGCAAATATACAGAAGCAGAGTGCTTCCACGCACTCTGTGCTGACTTCCTACAGCTATCCAACATTTTTCTAAAGTTTTCTCAGCTGTCTTCAGCAAAAACATACTCTGAGAAGACAGATCTGTAAAATGAGGATAACAATATGTGTACTATCTCTTTCACAGAGTTTTTTGTTGGAAATAAACACTGTAAATCTCACATAGCTAGGTAGCACAGGCAAAGAGCACTGGATCTAAAATCAAAATACCTGAGGTCAAATTTAGTCTCAGACACTTATTAGCTTTGTGATCCTGGAAAGTCATTTAGCCTCTGTATGTCTTAATTGTCTGTACTGTGAAATAGTGATAATAGTGCCTATCTCAAAGGGTTGTTGCATGGACAAAATAAATTAAAAAATCAAACAATTTATTAAAGCATTATTTAAACACTAGCTATTAGTAGTAGTAGCTATTATCTTAAAGCACCATAGAAATATGAGATGCTAGGTAACACATTCACCCCAGTTTCCTCCACACTTTCTGTAGGTCAAATTCAGGGAGTGAGGGGGCCATTTCATACTTACGTAGGAAAAATAATTATGTTTATGAATCTTTAATAATTGCCTACACTGTCAGAAATACAATAAACTTTTCATTACCCAAGTTTATGGAAAGGGGTAAGTAAGAATGTAAACAGTGGATATACCTCCCCCCCAAAGCCTTTATATTTGATTCTGGAATGTATCTCATGTTTCAAGAATTCACAACACTGAAAACCAAATTAAGGAGTCACACTGTGAGGACATTGAAGTAAAAAAACTGCTAACCCATTCAACTCCCTTTCTTAATTTTACTCTGAATTCCCTGCTACTAACAGATACCAGATTTCTCTCACACACTTTCTCTGATTGGAATAAACTGACTTCTATGTGTCCTAACCATTTCTTTAGCTCACCTTCATCTCTGGAGTGATTGAGAATAGCTAATTGGCCTTTCTATAAAAGACTTTTAGTAAAAATTGAGCCAAGAAAGAATGGAGAGGTACAGCAGGAAGTCAAGGGGAAATGGGACCTCAAGACATTCCAATATCTCCCAGAACAAGTAAAAATTCAATTATTTTATTATTCAGGAAAAGAGTATTACCATGGGTCTCTGGAACCAACCCTTTATATTGGACAGAACTTAATGGTTTTTCATGGTTCCCTCACAGATTACAAAGTTGACTATATACCAAGTTGATAATCAAAAAGGTGATTGGTTCAAGAATCAAGAAGATCCAACTAAAGTACCCAGAATTCCAAATAGCTATTGGGCCAGAGGAGGTAGAACCAGCAAAGGTAGGCAAGGAACACGAAGATGATTAATCTCATAATCAATCCATTCACATACATTTATTAAGCATATGCAATGTGCTAGGACTAGAGATGCAAAGATAAAAATTGAACAGTCCCTACCCTCAAAGAGTTCCCAGTGAGAGAAGAAAAAGAAATTAAAGGAATTAAAGAAAGTAATGAGGAAACCAAATTATCACTCTTTGCCGATGATATAATTGTATAGTTAGAAAACCCTAGAGAATCAACTAAAAAACTATTAGGAACAATTAACAACTTTAGCAAAGTTGCAGGATACAAAATAAATCCACATAAATCATCACCATTTTTATATGTTACCAACAAAGTCCAATAGCAAGAGATACAAAGAGAAATTCCATTTAAAATAACTATATAATGTAAAATATTTGGGAGTCTATCTGCCAAGGAAAAGTCAGGAACTATATGAAAACAATTGCAAAACACTTTCCACACAAATAAAATCAGATCTAATGAATTGGAAAAATATCAAGTGTTCATGGGTAGGCCGAGCTAATATAATAAAAATGACAATACTACATGAATTAATCGACTTCTTCAGTGCCATACTAATCAAGCTCCCAAAAAATTACTTTATAGAGCTAGAAATAACAAAGTTCATCTTGAAGAACAAAAAGTCAAGGATTTCAAGGGAATTAATGAAAAATGCAAATGAAGGTGACCTAGCTATACCAGACCTAAAACTATGTTATAAAGCAGTGGCCATAAAAATCATTTGGTACTGGCTAAGAAATAGAGTAGTTGATCAGTGGAATAAGTTAGGGTCACTAGACACAATAATCAATGACTATAATAATTTACTGTTTGACAAAGCTAAAGACCCCAGCTTCTGGAACAAGAACTCACTATTTGACAAAAATTATTGGGAAAATTAGAAATTAGTATGGCAGGAACTAGGTATTGGCTCACACCTAACATCCTATACCAAGATAAGGACAAAACGAATTCATGATTTAGATATAAAGAGTGATATAAGCAAATTAGAAGAATAGAGGATAGTCTAACTCTCGAATCTGAAGAGAAGAAAGGAATTTGTGGCCAAAGAAGAACTGGAGTACATTATGGAATGCAAAATGAATAACTTTGATTACATTAAGTTAAAAAGTTTGTGCACAAACAAAACCAATGTAAGCAAGATTAGAAGGGAAGCAATAAACTGGGGGAAAAATTTTTACATTCAAAGGTTCTAATAAAAGGCTCATTGAGAATTGGCTCAAATTTATAAGAATCCAAGCCATTCTTCAATTGATAAATGGTCAAAGGATATGAACAGACAATTTTCAGATGAAGAAATTGATACCATTTTTAGTTTTATGAAAAGGTGCTCTAAATCATTATTGATTAGAGAAATGCAAATTAAGACAACTCTGAGATGCCACTACACATCTCTCAGATTGACTAAGAAGACAGGAAAAGAGAATGACAAATGTTGGAGGGGATGTGGGAAAAGTGTATTAGTATACACTGTTGGTGGAGTTGTGAACTGATTCAACCATCTGGAGAACAATTTGGACCTATATCCCAAGGACTATCAAATTGTGCATACTCTTTGATCCAGCAGTGTCTCTACTGGGCCGGTATCCCAAAGAGATCAGAAAAAAGGGGAAAGCACCCGCATGTACAAAAATGTTTGCAGTATCCTTTTTTGTAGTATCAAAAAACTGGAAAGTAAGTGAATACCCATCAATTGGAGAATGGCTGAGTAAGTGATAGTATATGAATGGTATGAAATATAATTGTTCTATAAGAAATGATCAGCAGGATAATTTCAGAGAGGCCTGGAGAGACTTACAGGAACTGATGCTAAATGAAGTGAGAAGAACCAGGAGAACATTGTACACAGCAACAAGATTATATGATGATCAGTTCTGATGGATGTGGCTCTTTTCAACAGCAAAATCATTCAAGACATTTCCAATGATCTTATGATGAAGAGAGCCATCTGCACCCAGAGAGAGGACTGTGGGGGCTGATTGTGGATCACAACATAGTATTTTCACTCTTTTTGTTGTTGTTTGCTTGCATTTTGGTTTTTTCCTCATTTTTTTCCTTTTTGATCTGATTTTTCTTGTATAGCATAATAATTGTGGAAATATGTACAAAAGAATTGCACATGTTTAACATATATTGGATTACTTGTCTAGGGGAGGGGGTGAGGGAAGGGAAGGAAAATATTTGAAAGGTAAAGTTTTGCAAGGGTGAATGTTGAAAATTATTTATGCATGTTTTGAAAATGAAAAGCTTTAATAATAATATATATGTGTATATATATACATATATAGGGCATATATATACGTGTATATATATATATACATATACACACACACACACACACACACACACACATATATATCTATATCTATATATATATATACATTTAATTAAAAAGAGCCCTCCAGTGATCTGGTTCCTTCACCTACTCTCTATAGCCTTACAATTGAAGCTCATTAATGAGGTAGACTCACTACTGCCAGCAGAATCATGCATTCAATGAACTGCTTCCTCCTGTCCACTACGGCCCACAATGGATCCCATAACTGAAAGTTGGGAAAAAAGCTAAGAGAAAAATGAAAGATAAGAATATGAGGCAAGGACTACTCAGGAGCTTATCAATGGGGATCCCCTTTGCATCAAATATTATCTTTTTTTGGAGAATATTATCCTATTTGGCCGGATGATATTTCTCTACCTCCATCATCCAGAATAAAGTATTCTGGGATTCAAACTATAACTTCATATCTAAACACCATATAATTTATCAGATACTAATAGATCATAAGTTGTGATAATTTACAAAGCACCATTCTCATTTCATTTTATGTTAGCAATTCACAGGGCAACTACCCTCCTTTCACAGTTTGTCTATATCTACATACAAGATGCTTTTGGTTCTACAAAGAAAGTATTTTGGACTTTTTATTTCTCTACATCTGCCCATATGGCACACATCATCAAAGATCAGGACTTTCTTAACAACAACAACAAAAAAAAGACATCTAGTCAACTCACTTAAATTTTTACATTATAAATTTAATTTCATTTATATGTATTTCTGACATTGATGATCCTAACAAGTACCCTGGTATGACATTAAGTCTTGGATGGCAAAAGAAATCTGATAGGGACTAACATCCATCAGGTAACAGCCCTAATAGAAATTTAATATATGTAAGCTTTCCTTCCTATTCCTGTTTTGTTTCAATTACAAACAAATCTATGTGGCTGTATTGGCTGTAGGCAGATGCTTACTTTCAATTAGCCTAGTGAGATGAGATAAAAGAGGAGATTTAAGGGGGAGAAAGGTCTCTCAAAAATGAAATTCTGACATTATAATTACAAATCCTGTTGCTGCTTGCCCTATTACTTAGGACTGATCGTGTAACATTAACAGATGACAGAAACCAGAATGACTCGATTTCTGTTTTGTCTCTGTCTTCTCTTTTGAAAAAGAATTATCATCAAACTGAACACGATGAAGCAAATATGGTTGAAGTATCATTGAAACCCAAGATACATGAGGAGACAAGTGCCTTGCTGCTTTAAAAGGATTCAAGTATACCAACCCTGAAAACTCCAACTTAGTCCTCAAAAGAACTTGCAAATAAGTTTACAGAAGAACTTTTTGGTAATCTCTGAAAAATCATAGAGGATGGAAGAGTTGCCAAAATACTAGAAATAACCCAAAGACCCCAGTTTTTGGGATAAAAACTCACTATTTGACAAAAACTGCTGGGATAATTGGAAACTAGTCTGGAAGAAATTAGGCATTGACCCACACCTAACACCATATACCAAGATAAGGTCAAAATGGATTCATGATCTAGGCATAAAGAATGATATTATAAACAAATTAGAACAATGTAGGATGGTTTACCTCTCAGACCTGTGGAGGGGGAAGGAATTTGTGACCAAAGAAGAACTAGAGGTCATCATTAATCACAAAATAGATAAGTTTGACTATATCAAGTTGAAAAGTTTTTGTACAAACAAAATGAATGCAGACAAGATTAGAAGGGTAGCAGTAAACTGGGAAAATATTTTTACATCCAAAGGTTCTGATAAAGGCCTCATTTCTAAAATATATAGAGAATTGACTCAAATATATAAGAATTCAAGCCATTCTCCAATTGACAAATGGTCAAAAGATATGAACAGACAATTTTCAGACGAAGAAATTGAAACTATTTCCGGTCACATGAAAAGGTGCTCCAAGTCACTATTGATCAGAGAAATGCAAATTAAGACAACTCTGAGATACCACTACACACCTGTCAGATTGGCTAAAATGACAGGAAATGATAATGATAGCTGTTGGAGGGGATGTGGGAAAACTGGGACACTGATGCATTGTTGGTGGAACTGTGAACGGATCCAACCATTCTGGAGAGCAATTTGGAGCTATGCTGAAAAAGTGATCAAACAGTGCATATCCTTTGACCCAGCAGTGTTTCTACTGGGCCTATATCCCAAAGAGATTTTAAAGGAGGGAAAGGGACCCACATGTGCAAAAATGTTTGTGGCAGCCCTTTTTGTAGTGGCAAAAAACTGGAAATTGAAAAGATGCCCATCAATTGGAGAATGGCTGAATAAATTATGGTATATGAATGTTATGGAATATTATTGTTCTGTAAGAAATGACCAACAGGAGGATTTCAGAGAGGATTGGAGAGACTTGCATGAACTGATGCTGAGTGAAATCAGCAGAACCAGGAGAACATTATACACAGCAACAAGACTATACGATGATCAATTTTGATGGACATGGTTCTCTTCAACAATGATGTGATTCAAACCAGTTGTGCTGCGATGAAGATAGTCATATACATTCAGAGAAAGGCCTGTGGGAACTGAGAGTGAACCACAACACAGCATTTTAATGCTTTCTGTGAATATTTCCATGCATTTTGTTTTCCTTCTTAGGTTGTTTTTTTTCTTCTTCTCTTTCTAGATCTGATGTTTCTTGTGCAGTAAGATAACTGTATAGATATGTATACATGTATTGTATTTGTCATATAATTTATACTATCTAGCATGTATTAGATTACCTGTCATCTAGGGGTGGGAGGTGGGGGGAAGGAAAGGAAAAGCTTGGGAAAAAAAAGTTTTTTTGCAAAGGTCAATGTTGAAAGGTCACTCATATGTTTTGCAAATAAAAAGCTTTATAAAAAAATACTAGAAATAAGCAAATATCTTTATTTTTTTCAAAGGCAAGGAAAATGGATTCCCGAAATGAAAGACTGGTGAGCTTGACATTAATTTTTGGCCAAATTCTAGAATCACTACAAAACAGATGTTTGGGAAGGGCTTTGCTAAGGAGATAATAAATATTAGAAGCCAGCATAGGTTCACTAAGAACAATATATGTCAAAGCAACCTCATTTCCTTTTTTTTTGACAGTTACTAGACTGGCAGACCAAGAGAATGACTTAGATATGTTACATCTTTATTTTAGTGAGATACCTGACAAGTTTTCATAACTTCCAAATGAACAAGATGGAAACAATGAAGGTGGATGGCAGTACAATTAAATAGATAAATAATTTGATGAATCAACATATCCAGAATGATAATTAATGGATCAGCATTAACCTGGATAGAATCTCTTATGTGCATCTTTGAGGGATGTATCTTTGGCCTTGTATTACTCAGTGTTTGTTTGATTTAGGCAAATACGTAGAAAGCATGCTCATTAAATTTGTTGGTAACATAAATGAAAGGGATGGCTTATTCATTGTAAGACAAAAGCAGTCTTCAAAAATATCTTCACAGCTAGAAATAATGTTCCAGTAATTGCAGAAAACTTGTAATAAGAGATAAAAGTTAAATGCTGCTTTTTAGGTTTCAAAATTCAATTGTACAAATAAAGAATAAGGGAAACCTGTCTTAACCATAGTTTATGTAAAAAATAAAAGATGAGCATTTCCTTTGGACTGTATGATCAATATGAGTCAACAGTCTGACACAGCTGCAAAAATATACAATTTTATCCTGCTTTTATAAAAGTATATTGTCAGGTAAAAGGGAGTAATAGTCCCATTGTGCTCTTCACTGTTCATATCACATCAATGATGTTGTCTTCAATTCTTGGCATCCAATTTAAGGAATGACATTGACATTGACAAATTGGAGTTCATCCAGAGGAGGGTGGATAGGATGATAACAGGTTTAGACTGTGTCATTTGTGGAATGGTTGAAGAAATCAGTGATGGTTCACTCAGAAGAGAAAAGATTTAATGGAAACATGATAACTGCCTTCAAATGATTGTCATGTAGAAGTTGAATGAGGCATAATCTGTGGGGTTCCAGAGGGCAGAACTTGGACCAAGAGGTAAAGGTTTTAGAGAGGCAGATTTGGGTCAATCTAAAGAAGAAATTTCTGATGATTAAAACTCTCCAAAATAGAATGGACTGTCTTAAAAAATAATGAACTGCCCCACCAGGAATGGTCAGGTGATGCAACATGATTGCCTGTGAGAGAAAAAGGTCACTAGGTGACACTGATCAAAAGCCTGGGTTACATGAGCTATGAGTCCCTTCTAACTTTTCAAGGGAGTAGAGTCATAGAACAATAGTTAGAAAAGGGCAGTAGAAGTCATCTCATCTAATCATTTCATTTTACAAATAAGAAAATTGCTACCCAGAGAAGTTAAATGAATTACTTAAGGCCACACAGGCAAAAAAGTGACACAGCTCAGACTTGAACATACTGCCCCAAATCCAAGGGTCTTTCCAATGACCCACACTTCCTCACTAAGATTCTCTGCTTCTATTGCATAAAGTGGGAGTTTTATCAGAGGTCAATTTAAGTGTGTTGGATGAGACCTTTTTCATACCTGATGATAACTTTTCATGGTTGCTCAGTATAAATGCAAAAGACAAAAGATACCCCAAGAAATTAAGTAAGAAAATTTCATGGGTTGAATCACTGAGTTATTGATAAAAATTCTAGTAGTTTAGTTTTCAAGGTCAAATAGCTAAACAAAATGGTTATATATTCATCTAGTCTTGGAATTCAACTGTTGCCTCTGCAAAAATGCAGCTTCCTTAATAACAAGCATTCAAATCAATAAGAGCCTTCTGATTTCCTGTAGGGCCAATGCTTAATGCATCCATTCATTTTAGCTTCTGCAGAACATTGGGTTTCATTCATAACCATTTCTGGGCTTCTATTATTGTAACATTAATACAACTGCCAAAGTTATTATCAAGAACATTCTAAGGACAAGAAATGACTCATAAGAAATTATGGAAAAGCACTTTTTGACATTGATGTTAATAAAGCTAAGAGCTAACTTTTAGAAAAAAAGTTCAAATACCAGCAGATAGATTGATTTATTAGTAAACAAAATATTGATAAGTTAGTAACGTGATATAATAAGGACTGATCAATGACAGTCCAGCCTTTATGAACATAAGCAACTTGGACATCAGAGCATGGACACGTCTGCTATTACTGGTTCCTGGGTACTTCTCCATGGTGAAGGAAAGGTCTTTCTCTTGATTTCTATGCTATAACTGAACATGTATACAAAGACCTCAATGACTAGAGCTCTTTCTTTTCTTCATGGATACTTTGGAGGGAGAATGTAATGCCATGGGACTCCAGGGAGTAACAATGATAACAAGAGCCTCTGGCTGCCACTTGCCTATTTTCCCATTCAGGAAAACAAATTGTGTTATAGATGGAATCCTCATTTCTTCACTTTCTATGTTTTCTCTAACTGTTAAGTGAATGAGTGTTGAAGGTGGAAAATATTAGGCTATGATTTTGTGAGAACTCAAAAAGTCCAGGGATAGGAGTCCATGACAGAGTTATTAGCCAGCATAGCCCCAAGGATGGGTTTTTGCCTCCCATCTCAACAGTGAAACAGATCGGTACCAACATGTCATTTTCTGGAATATTAAATTCCATCATCTATACTTGGAAGTGAACTTAGTAAAGTATATGTTTTATAACTACTAAATTATATTTGAGCCTTCTTTCTGTAAATAGAGGAAAATGTGTTTCTGGATGTTGGGAGAAATTGTTTTGTGCCTCTATTCTTGCTATATCTTTTTCTTTTCTTTTCTTTTCTTTTTTTTTTTGCTAAAGCAATTGGGGTTAAGTGACTTGCCCAGGGTCATACAGCTAGGAAGTGTTAAGTGTCTGAGGTGAAATTTGAACTCAGGTCCTCCTGACTTCAGGGCTGATGCTGTATCCACTGCGCCACCTAGCTGCCCTTGTTTTATCTTCTTAAATATTTCTTAATAAAAGCTAATGCATATGAACTGGTTAAATTATATTAAGGAGATAATTTCTAAAAGCTATTAAGTATTCTTAGTTGAGAATCTTGTCTAATATTTTACAGAAAAAAAATTAAGCCAAATGTTTTAAACTTTTCCCCTTTTCCTATCTCATATCACACAAATGCCTTCTCCCACTTTCTCCTCCTTCACATGTGATGAAATAGCCTTATTCCTTACCGGGCAATTAAGGCTATTAATCCCAATACTTATTCAAGTGATCCCATTACATCCCATCCCATCTCCTCCAACAGATTGCTCCCTCTGTCATCACCACTCACACTTATTTTCAATCTCTCCCTTTCTACTGACTCATTTCCTACTGTCTACAAATCTGCTCATTTCTCTTCTTTCCTTATCTCACTTGATCCTTTTATCCTTGCTAACTATTATCCTATATTTCTTCTGTCCTTAGTAGCTAACCTCTGAAAAGGCCTCATACAATGGGTGCCTCCACTTTCTCTTTTCTTCTAATTAATTCTTTACAATCTGTCTTCCAACCTTATCAAAACTCTCTTTCCAAAGTTATTAAGCATTTATTAATTACCAAACACAATGACTTTTCCTCAGGCCTCATTCTCTTGAATTCTCTGAAATTTGTTGATCACTCTCTCCTCCTTGAAATCCTCATCTCTCTGGGTTTTCCGGACACCAATCCAATCTTTCTAGGCTCTTCTTCTACTTATCTGACCATTCCTTTTCTGTCTCCTTTGTTAAATCCTTCTACAGATCATACCCTTCTCCTTTCCCTCTAGACCAGGGCTTCTTAATCTTTTTCTATTATCTTAATCCTTTTGTTTGAGTAATTTTTATACAACTCCAACTATATAAGCATATAAAATAGGTATACAAAAATATTTACTGATAATAGATCATAATTTTGTGACCCCCTACATTCAGTTATACAATTCCATTTGGTGTCAAACCCAGAGTTTAAGAAGCTTTGTTCTAGCCTACTTCAGTCAATGATCTTATCAGCTCCTATAGATTTCTATTTCTATGATGATTATTCTCAAATCTACCTTTCCTGAAACAATTTTTTTTTGCTTGCCTCCAGTTTTACATCTCCAACGCCTTTATGATATCTTGAACTGGATGTCCAGTAGACATCTTAAACTTAATATGTCCCAAACAGAATTCATTATCTTTCCCCACAAACCCTCTCCATTCCTAATTTCCCTATTATTATAGATAACATCTTCTCTGTCCCACATGTTCTAACCTAGGAATATCCTGGAGGAATCTAGATTCCCCATCATCTCTCATTCAATCCCAATCGAAATCATTGCCAAAACCTGTCAATTTTACCTTTGCAACATCTCTCCCAGCCCCCCATTCTCTCTTTTAACACTAACACCACTTATTGGAAGCCTCATCATTTCATATACTACAGTATCTGGTAGTCTGCCTCTCTCCAATCTCTGTCCCCTCAAATCCGTCTTTCATTCAGTCTTTAAAGTGATTTTCCTAAAATTGAAATCTAATCATATCATTCCCCCTACACAACAAATTCCAGCAGTTTTCTATTGTCTCCAAGAACAAATACAAAATGTTCCATTTACCATTCAAATTCCTTCATATTCTAGCTCCCTCCTACTTTCCAGTCTTCTTACACCTTAGTCC
The DNA here is from genome assembly GCA_023553655.1 of Myrmecobius fasciatus. Lineage (NCBI taxonomy): Eukaryota > Metazoa > Chordata > Mammalia > Dasyuromorphia > Myrmecobiidae > Myrmecobius > Myrmecobius fasciatus. The sequence goes on from JAJPUD010000035.1 coordinate 569,990, forward strand.
TCAACACATACTCAATCTAATGACATTGGCCTCCTGGCCATTCCATATGAACAATATACTCCACCATTCAACTCCAAGCATTTTCTTCTCACTGTCTCTCATTCCTAGAAAACCCTTCGCCTTTATTTCTATTACTGATTTCCAGGGCTTCTTTTGCATTTCAACTAACATCCCACCTCCTCCACAAAGCCTTCTCCAACCCCTCTTAATTCCAGTGCCTTCCTTCTGTTAATTATTTCCTATTTATCCTGTATATAATTCACTTTATATATATCTATATATATATATGTATGTATGTATATATATATATATGTGTGTATATATATATATATATATATATATATATATATATGTTTGCAAGTTATCTCACTCATGTTGTAAGCTCTTTTCAGGCAGAAACTATCTTTTACCTCTTTTGTATCTCTACGACTTAGTACAATGAATCACACATATAGTAAGTACTTAATAAATATTAATTAATTGGTTTCTCTATTTTTTGATTCACAGGATTCAAATATCACTAGAAGACTATTGCTGTTTAAATGATGTTTATTTGTTTTTGAGTGAAGTCTGAAGACATTAATTACCCTGCAGTTTCTCAAATCCAATCCAATCTATACCTTCCTTTTGTTCATCTCTGGGCAGTTCACTGTTTATTTGTAGTGTCTACACAACACATAAATTGATGGGTAGGATGTATCTAGACCATCTCTCCAAAGGCCTATCATAATCTGGACAATGGTCATTCTTAATTTTCCCCCCTTGGGTATACAGACCAAACTTTTTTTGAATGATTATGGACTCATTTTAAAGTTTCTGTAATATTTCAATGTTTTTTTGCAACTAGCAGATTATCATAAATTAATAGGAGCAAAAGGAGGACCAGACTATTTAAACATAATTCATCTTCAGTTTGTATTCTGTATTATATGTTCCCCATGAGTGTCTTTAACACATTGAGGAGCATATATTTCTGTTTTATGCCTTACTTAGTATGAATTAGCAAAGAGTTTCCAGAATCTGATGTAACCAAAGAGATTTATATATATCATTCAGATTTATTTATATCTTATGTGATTTTGACATATTCATGATAGACACTGAGAAGAGAGCTTTCAAGGCATCTATTTACTCTACCAAATCAAATATTTGCTTATAATTAACAAAGAAGGTACATTGGGATTTTATTTTCTCTCTCTCTCTCTCTCTCTATATATATATATATACATTTTTTTTCTGTTGATCTCATGACTTTAAAGTTATACTATACTGTAAAATATATGTGAAAGTTTATCTGATCTATTGTTATCACCTTATTAAAAGTTCCCACAATGCAAGATAGATTTTTTTAATTTGGTAAAAATAGCAAAATATTTATAAAATTTGTTAGTTGCTGATGATCTTTGGTCTTTTGGGGGATAAAAAACAGTTTCTTATTTAATACACCTTTGTGATGTTCTATTCATCAAATGGTTAGAAAATCAGTCTCTTGAAGTCTTTAATTATGTCACTTACAAGAAATCTTCTCTGTAGTTTATATAGTCCATCTGCTGTTCCAATTTTTGCTTTCATTAGGAACATTTCTAATTCTTCACTCAGTAGATCTAGGACCAGGAAGCCTAAGTCCAAATGTATGAAGTCACTGTCCTTGGTTATGAAAATAGTTTATGCAAAAAAAGTTTACTCATCTTTTTTATTATTTTAATTCATTTGTTTCCCTTATCCTGGATTCATCTTTAGGTGTTCCTGAGGTAAATTTGTCTAGTTGGGTCCCTAATCAATTTTTTAAAAGTTGTTTCTCACAATCTCATATCATTCTTCTCTGAGTTTTTACAAATAAGTTTACAGCCTAAATAAATGTTGCCCTTCATTACAATATCTCTTTTGCTGAATAATATGTGAACTTCTCTCAGTTTCTGGGCCCTTCTCAACATAGAATCATCCTGCTGACTTCTCCCATGGGTGAATTATTCCCAGAGCCTCCATTTTGTGAAAGGTCCCAAACTGACCTAACTCCTCCTGGTTCTGTCTTTGAATTTTTGGACTTCAAAATTATGCCTCCAATCCAGGTACTTTTATCCCTCCACTTTGTCAGCACTTATCTGCTCCCTTTTATGAGTGGTTTTTTCCCATTAAAATGTTAGCTCCTTGAAGCCAGGAATGCTTTTTTTTTTTTTTTGGCTTTTATTTTTATTCCTAGCTCTTAGCATAAACCTGGTATGTGTCAAGCACATAAGAAATCCTTATTTTCTCCCTTCTTCTCTTCTCTTCCCTTTTTCCTTCCTTCCTTCCTTCTTTTCTTCCTTATCTCTTCACATGAAAATAGAAACATGCATAGGGGGCTAAGCCAATATCTAAGATTTTTTGGTTTCTTCATCTTTCTCTATGATTGTATTACTTTTCATTTTTGCTAGAACAATTCAGGGATCAGTAATACAGAGAAAAAGGATTTGTAGATGATTTCCTTCCTTAACAGTAATAATTAAGATAATGAACTTTTGTTCTGTTACGTGATGTTCATTGTGCCCTGTGCCTCCTAATTAATTTTTTGAAGAAATTATATATGATACATAGATATAAGACTTATTTATAGTTGATAAGCTTTTGGGCTCTCTCATTTCTTCCTCCATATGGATTTCCAACATATGTTTCTCCAGTCTCTGCTATGTCCACCTGTGCATCAAAGTCACTGAGAATAAAAGCGTGTGCTAATTTAATTTGTCAAATCTTCGCAGATTTTTTCACCTCATTTTCTACAACAAATGTTGGCACATAAGTTGCAATTATTTTTAAGATGCCTTTTTTTTTGCAAATATTCATCATGAATACTTCAATGCAAGATGACCAACAATTCCATGAAAAGATATTTATTGTTACCTTATGATACGTAATAAAACCAACTTCATTAACCCTTTAGTTATCTTTCCAAGGAGAACTTGTGAACCATATTTCTATTTAACTGCCATTTCCTTTTATCTTATTTTTTTATAGCAAGAATATCTAGTCTAAGAAGATTCCATTCCTCTAAGAAATATATCTATTGATTGGATGGGTATCTAATATCTAATAACAATGATATATGTGACATATACATATATATGTGCATATATACATATATAGAATTATATTAATATAGAGCATGTATTTTATGGTATACATATATGTATATATGTAAACCTATATATTTAAGCACATGTGAAAGTGCATATGTGTGTGTGTGTGTGTGTTTGTGTGTAGTAATAAAGACAAAATTTTAACACTTCAATTACTATCACCACAGAAATTGTTGTAAAGTACTCAAGGTCATTTTTTCATTGGTTATCACAATTGAAGTATTCATCAGCAAGTAAGCAGCCTGGTAAGGAGATTTTCTGTACTTATCTAGGTCAGTAATCAGCAGGCATAGCCTATTTTAGGGTGATAGACCCTGTGCTAACTAAATTATTGAATCTTTGGTTCTTTTTTCCCTAAGCCTTGCTAATCCAGACACATTTTTCAAAAAAAAAAAAAAGGAACAAAGAAATACAAGCTATAACTCAAGTGTTTACTTATGAATACCCTGAAAGGACCAAGGACAAAAGGTTTGACATCCTTGTGCTGGTGGTCAAGCAGCATTATCATTTAATCAGATGGACTGGATGATACAATTCACAGGAAGCAAAGCCTCCATCTTTGAAGTGGCAGAACGAGCTCAAGTTCTAATAGCAAAGAAATATTGGAAGCAGGCCATGGCAGTGATTAGATAATGTATAATGTGCTGGGTGACGTGGTGTCAGGGGAAGCTCTTGGTAGGCAGATGAGCAAATAATGGGCACTGAGCTGAGCAAAGCAGGCCCAGGGCTGATACGGAAATCAAGCAATGGGATAGGAAATGGCTGGAATACAGGAATATGTAAACATCTGACTGACTAAGGGTATAGAACTAGAAGGTTCTAGCTGTTCTCTTATTTTCTTTCCTTTTTCCACCCTGCCTTCTTTGACTAGCAATCTTCCTACTCTTCCTCCTTTTCTTTTTTCTCTTGTTTCCACCACTTTTTAACTACCTTTTATTTATTGTCTTCCCTGATAGAATATAAGCTACTCAAGAACAGGGACTGTTTTTTTTTCCCCCTTGTATTTATATTTCAAGTGCTTGGCACAAATTTACTAAATAAGCAAATAAAAGAATAAGCAAACAAATAAAACAAATCAGTGCTTAATAAATTGTTTTTCTTTCTTCTTTCTTTCCTCCCTCCTTTCCTTTTTTCCTTTCTTTTTCTTTTTTCTTCTTTCTTCCTTCTTACCTTTCTTCCTTCCATCCTTTTGTTCTTC
>JAJPUD010000035.1:583696-608386 GCA_023553655.1 Myrmecobius fasciatus
GGAAGGAAGGAAGGAAGGAAGGAAGGAAGGAAGGAAGGAAGGAAGGAAGGAAGGAAGGAAGGAAGAAAGGAAGGAAGGAAGGAAGGAAGGAAGAAAGAAAAAAGAAAGAAAGGAGGGAGGGAGGGAGGAAGAAAAGAAGGAAGGAAGGAAGGGAAGAAAAAAAGGAAGAAAGGCAGAAAGATGATTTTTGGTATATATTCAAGTACATATAATTCATGTATGTATATATGTAAGTGTATAAACATTCTAGGTGATACAGTGGACAGAGTGCCACGCCTGGAGTCAGAGTCATCCTCCTTAGTTCAAACCTGGTTTCTGACACTTGCTAGCTGGGTGATCCAGGCAAGTCACTTAACTCTGTTTGCCTAGTTCCCTTATTTGTAAAATGAGCTGAAGAAGGAAATGATAAGGAAAACTCAGTATCTCTGCCAAGAAATAACCTCCCTAAATGGCTCAAATGGAGTCATGAAGCATAGGACTTGACTGAAACAACTCAATAAAATACACATACAACCATATACATATTTTTCATGTACCTTCCCTAGTTTATGGCACATACACTCTGACCCATAGTCCTCATTTCCTGCCCCCATCCCTTATCCCTACCAAACTACATGCGATTCTACTATCTTCTGCCAATTGAAACACAATACATTCAAGACTTAGATTAAAGCCTGTCTTCTCTATAAAGCATTCCCTGACTAATGCAGGCTACACTGACCTTTGCATCTTCTGAACTCCTATGGTACCACTTGTCCATGGCACACATTTGGCACTGATGACATGCTCACTTCTATTATTGCCTTTTCTCTTACTTTTCTCTTACACTATTGCTTTCTTCTTCCCCACTCTTCCCTATCTTCCTCCTCCAAAAGACTACAATGTCCTGGAACATTTGCTAATCCAATTGAAGTAATTGTTAATGAATACTCTCCAACACTTGATTATGAAATATTATGGTACTGTTAGTGCTTTGATCAGAGCACAAACTCATGTAGCTACATTATACTGTCTTCAAATTACAATATATTCTTTAGCAATATGATATTCCTTGGGCCTCAGTTTCCTTGTCACTTCCTATGAAATGAAGGAGCTGAACCAAATTCTCTCTGACATTCTATGTTTTAACATTCTATTTTTATGTAGTGAATGAATCATTAAACAATATTAACTTTCTACCCTATAAATGACTATAGAGCTAGTAGTGAAAAAAGAACATATCATTTAAATATTCTCACCTTAATAGCAAACTCTGAACACTCTGAACAAAGATCAAAGGATCCTTAAACTAAGATATCCTATATTTTCATGTTTTATAAAAGGAAGCTTCTTAAAAGCATTGAGTTTCTAATGTCTTTCACATTACAGTAATGTTTGTTGTAATAGTAACAAAATTTTTCATTAAGGTAGACATCTACTAGAGAATTTTTTTAAATGAAACTTTATTCACAGATTTAAAGATTTTTTTTTCCCCAACAGACAAGAATGGTGCTACTATAATTCAATACTTATGCATGCATGTATATGGTTGGGGGTGGGTAGGTAGTTCTATTAAAATCACTGGGTAACAAAAGGCTTCTATATTTTTACTGCTGAACTATAACCATTTTGATTATTCATTAGTTTCTTATTAAATGCAATCATCCAACTAGTCCTTTTATATAAATATTTGTAAAAATGGTACACCCCCCCTAGCAAAAACTACATGTCTAAAATTTAGACTATTTTAATTTTTTACAATTTCATTTTCTACTTCATTATTTTTAAAGCAGCTAAAAATAGGTAGGTCCCTAAATAGGGGACCTTGAAGAAAGGCGTTATTTAAGGTTCTGATAATTTAATGATGGAGCACATGTATACATATATATGTATAAGTATAATATACACACATATGTATGTGATCCAATGGTTTTGCAACCAATAATATGACTAAATTTACTGCTGACTCTAGATCACATAATTTCAATAACTAATCTTTATTTTAATTGAATTGACTGGTTGCTTGATTTAAGTGAGGAATTGGACAAATTGCTTTTATACAGCATAGTCTAAAATATTTCCCCTTATTCCCTTTTTTTTTTTAAACATAATTCCCCTTACTCCTTTTTTTTTTTTTTGAACTGCTCTCTTCTCCCTTCTAAAAGAGTTTTTATAGTTAAGAATGTCTTTTTAAAAATTATTTTCTTTTCTGGCTATAGTCTGAAATAATCAAAATTCTAGCTAGTATGGAAGTGAGAGGTTTTGATGGAAGTGATCTCTCAGTCTAAGGTATGCTATGCTCTAGTGGCACTGTCATTATGTATGTAATTATATCATATCACCATTAATCACCAATTATAATAGATGAGAAGATAAAAGTTAATGATCCGAGTCATAAGAAGAACAAGAAAGATTTATGTGTTATTTAGCAGCTGATAGAATTGGCCAATACTTTAAAAATTCCAGGGGATTTCAAGTCTATCTTTCAAAAAATTGAATACTTTCATATATTAGTGATATATAACAGTATGTAAAGATGTATGCATATACATATATGCACATATATGCACATGTGCACACACATATATACTTAAAATGATTTGTACTGGTGGGGAGGAAGGTAAGTAACAAAAAAGAATCAATATAAAAAGCAAAAATTCAGTCAATCAACAAGCATTTATCAAGCATATTCAATGAGTCATGCTAAATGTTAAGAGTATAAATAGAAGCTTAAAAGATAATCCCTGCCTTCAAGGAGTTTACATTCTAATAAGGGAAAAATAAAAGGGAGCTGAAAACTAGGGGAGGAGGCAATAAGAAGGCAAGGGAACTTAACTGAGAAAGACCTGTAGAAATGAGCCTGTGGTATGGTCTGTATAGTGATGAAAGCATTTTTAGTCTTGGCTTCCTCAAGTTAGAGGTTCTGGGAAGAACCAATTAAAAGGTGAAGTCAGAACTAGAAAGTATTTCCAATGTGTGAAATAATCTGAGTGGAATGAGAATCCAGGGGGAAAGTTTCTGTGACATGGAAGAGAATGTCCTTTGGAAATGAGTCAGCAATGCATCTGGGACAGGGATTAATACACACAAATCAGCACTAAATTACAACTGCAAAGAGATGGAATTTATGCTTTAGAGCATACAAAAAATGCAAAGAAAATCACTGTCATCATCAGAATAATAGAATGAAATGAATGACAAGACATCACTGTCAAAACAGACCAACATAGAATTGTTTTGATGTAAAAGTATCTAGTGATAATTACTAATTAATAATGTGCAACTTAAAGTAGTTTTTATATAGGTCAAATACATGAATTTCATTTTATACAGACAGCTGAACAGAATTTTTGAAATTTCACCAGTAGAGTTGGCTTATGGAATCTTGTGGGAGATATGGATTTCAAAAGAAAAAGCAAGGCATATACACAAATTATTCTAATACAAAATTTCAAATGCACAGGAATGCCAGCAATTGGCATGAGTGCTGGATGAGGCAATGAATGAAATAAAGATGAATGGGTTCAGGCAGGTTCAAATTTAAATCTTGAACTGACTTTATTCCTTAGAGTTTCCCTTTTATGTCCCACAATAAGCACATTTTTCTTTGTTATACATTACACAAATGCCAGAAAAGTACAGAAAGGATAACCAAGCCTGTGACATTTCTTCATTCTATTAATCAACTTCTTCCAACTCCTTCAATTGTGCTGTTTCTTCTACTTCTGAACAGTCAAAGATCCCATTACCTACCTCCAGGCCAACATCCAAAACTGCTTACATTGCTCTAATGAATTTACTATTACTTTATTTTTTATTAGAAATAAGTTTTACTGATGATTTTTTTCAACATCACAATTTTCCAAAGTATTCCTTACTTTCATCCCAGAGAATAATACCATATAACCTACAAACAGTATTTTTTAAAGATTGAAAAAAAAAAAGAGGAAAGGAAACAACCTAACTAATCAATCCATTGAAAAAGCCAGAAAAAAAATGTGTTTTGTACAAAACTTGTGAGCCTCCCACCTCTTCAAAAGAGAGGGATAGAAGGATATTCTCCTGTCATTTAAAAAAAAAATCATGCCTGTTTATAATTTTGCAATATTCACTTTTGATTCTGGTGGGACAGCATAGTTGTTCTTTCTATTTACATTTCATGTAGTAATATTTTTTTGTTGTTTATCAAATATTATCTTAATGTTGGATCCTATTAGAGGGTTTCCAATATTTTTCCCCTCCAATCTATCTTCCATATAATCTTCCTTGTGCAACATATTGTAGTTGGGCCATGCAAAAATAAAAAGATAACTGAGTAAAGTGGAGCATGGTTGGATCACTTCATCTCCAAGGGAGACTGTGATTTCTTTTTTTCAGAGTAAAAATGCCAGCATTTCCAGCAAACTAAAAAGAGATAGACAGAAGGATGCAGGACTTCCATGGATTGGTGGTATTTATTTTCAAGAGGGTTATTGGAATTATGTCTTTACCACACCTGACATATTTTTAATCTAGTAGTACAATTATAGGGTCACCATAATCATGGTAATCATTCTAAAGGGGAGAATAAGATTTAGTTTACATTCACCAGTTTAGCTAACTCCTACCAAACACTGGTTACACAAAAGATCTTCTTAAATGGCTGTTATCCTCTTTATCAAAGTAAGCAATAAACAGAAATCAAGGCAGTCATATACATTAGAAAAGATTGAATACACACAATGGTAGGCGGGCTTCCCCCCCCCCCCCAGACCATAATATATCTAGGCAAACCAGAAGAAAAAAATATTTTACTGAAGTCTATTCCCAGAGGTCTGTAGGGATGCAAATACTGAAAAACAAAGTACATGTTGACATTTGGTTCTCTACATATCCTAGATTTTCAGGACTCCTACTAACCACTAAAAATCCAAATTTCCTTTTCAACTCTCCTTCTTTTGATTTCCTCTGCTAATGTAAAGAAACCCCTTTTTGTTTTTTGTTTTTTTTTTTTGTTTGTTTTTTTGCAATTTAGCAGCTAAACCAATCAGGAATTATACTTCTTTACATATGTAAAATATATGTGTGTATGTATGTATATGTAAAGTATATATGTATATGCATATATATGCAATATACACACACACACTCACACACACACACACACACATAGAATATACCATCCACTAAGATACAACTTTTAGTACCTACCTAATAATCAAGAATAAAAGAGTCTCTTCAGCCTGACATTTAAGATTTTTCAAAATCTGGTCCCCATTTACTATTTTAGCTTTATTTCAAACAATTTCACTTTGGTAAACTCTAAGATTATAGCTAAAAGCTGTACTTAAGAGTTCTACAAGCTCCCTGAACTCAGCAAGCCATCTCCTCCTCTGCAATCCTATAAATTATCCCCCATACCTGGAGTTCACACTTTTCTCAACTAAGCCACTTTGAAACCTTCTACAATGTAAGAACTGAGGGGGAGGAAGGAACTAGAGAAGCAATATATAAAGCAAAGAGGAAAGTAAACAACTAAACTACTAGCTCCTTTTATCTTTTTAGGAAGGAATTAGGTGAAGTACAGAAAGTCTCTTTCATTTTCAAAGGAACATCTAGGAGATGATTCTGTGCATGAAAGTGATTTGGATTTAAGAGTAGGAGGGCTGTGCAAAGTCACCAGGCTCACTTTCTCCTCCAACACCTTTTGGACCAGGTGGCCAGATATAGATCAGTATGACTGGAGATGGCCCTGGATGCAGTGAGAAACCTTAGCCTTTTTAAGCTAAGCTCTTTCCCAGGTCTTTGTTTGACTGCGGCAATGTCCCTGCTGTGAAAAAATCGAGGTAAGAATTGAGGCAAAGAATGGCCTCTTTTACATAGTCAAAAAAGAATAATCCAATCTAGGAGGGGGAGACCCTCTGGATTTCTCACCCAAAATAGAAACAATTTCTATTTACATTCACTCCGAATAAATCAGGGACCTATTGTTGTACAATCAATGATAGCCAGAATTGGATTTAAGGCAGGGTCCTTTAGAAAGAAATCTAGCTGGTTAATCTATAAGATATCTTGAGAGGTTTCACAATCAAAAATAAATGATATTCCTTTGGGCTCAGCATCTATCTCATAGGGTTAAGATAATTGTTTGTAAAATCACTCAGCTCAGTGCTTGGGACATAGTCAGTGATGAGGTCTTCAATGCTAGATGTGGTTAGCAGAGGAATTGATCCCCGAGGCAAGCAGGGGGAAGACTGATAAAGAACAGTTTAGCTCCATGGTCCCATCCTCTGGGGAGGTCCTCGAGTCAGAAAACCAAGCAGTGTCAAACCCCTCAGATCCACCCTCTATGGAGGTCTTGAGCAGTCTCACCTGGCATGCCCTGTCAGAAATTCCTGTCATGTTCCTGAGGTCAAATTTTCCCTGTAAAATCTACTTGGGGGCCATCCCCTGACCGCTGCCTTCCTTAGGTCAGTCTGCCATGGCACTCCATTTCATGGTATTTTCTCCTTCCCTTTCCCCCATGCCATAGGGTATCTTTCTGAATTCCACTCTGCTTCCCAACCCCACTTCTCCCTATAGCTAGCTAACTCTTTTGAGTGCTAGGTCCCTTTGTTAGCCTGCTAACTAAGGGCCTGCCTCAACCTCATGGGGTGCTTCTTTTCTTCTAGTCAACAGCAAGTTCCATTAGGGAATTTGCCCTTTCCATCATTAATATTAAAATCCCTTTCTATGCTCTCCCAACTGTATTTCATATTTACCATTCCTGGTGTCTATTATTTTCTTGTAACCCCTTCCTACATCTGCCTTTTTTCCAAAGAGAATGGCCATCGTGAATTCTTCACATGACTGAACCCCAACTTTTGGTATCTACCATCATCCAGTGTCTATATCATCCACATCATTTTGGTCCTCAAACCACATCACATGGTGCTGAATCCCACATCATAAACCACATTAGTAGGCATTATGTAAGCATTGATTCCCTTCCCCTTCTCTTTTCCCCATTTAAAATCATAAGAGTATAGGGTGATGGTTGGAAATGATCAGCACTCTCTCCTGTTTTTCAAAGAAGTCTACAGAGCAAAGTATTAGTCACAATGGAAAATTTGAGAAGTTGGCAGGAAAAGTATCCTTTTAGATCAGTCTAAATTTTTTTTTCTATTCTAATTTATGTGTAAAAACCATCTTATTACCATCTGCTAGTAGCATGTGTAATTAAAAAATCATTATAAAAATAAATGTTCAAGGGGCAGCTAAATGGTGTAGTGGATAGAGTGCTGGCCCTGAAGTCAGGAGGACCTGAGTTCAAATTTGGCCTCAGACACTTAATACTTCCTAGCTGTGTGATCCTGGGCAAGTCACTTAACCCCAATTGCCTCAGCAAAAAATAAATGAATAAAAAAATTTTCAAAAGTTGAAAAAATTTAGTTGAAAAATTTAACTCTTATTTTCTGTTTTGATTCATAGATTCGAAGCTATTATTATATTAAGCTATGATGTATGGAGGGCACTGAATTCAGTAGTAGTAATAGATATGGACCTTGTTGGACCTTATTCCTTGTAATTCTGTAGAAGTGTCAGAGAATTTTTGAAATCTGAGGACCATAGTTCACCTCATCTGACCCTTTTGTGTGACAGATGAGGAAAATGGTGCCCACAGAGGTATAATTTTGAATTCCTGCCACAGCTTGTAGCAGGAATGAGAGAGATTCCCAGTATAAATTTCCATCTCTCCCTTCTATGTTGTTGCATTTGTGGTTCTCATGCTTGAAATGCATTCCCTCCTCATCTTCAACTCTCAGAATCCTTCCTTCCCCAATTAGAAACTTTCTTCAAAATATGTCGTATGTGTCACCTCCAAAGAACCAGAAGGGACCTTAAAAACCGTGTAATCTAACTTCCTCTTTTAAGAGATGAACTGAATCCTAAGATTTAGTGATTTGTCCAGGGTCACGTAGGTAGTAAGTGAAAGAGTTAGTATTCCAATTCAGGTCTCCATCACTTAGAAGTTCCACACTATCCATTATGCAACACAATCTTGATCTTATCCCTTCTCTCCTTTTTGAAATTACTTAGGGTAACTTCACATTTAGATAACTGTGTCCAGGTTATATACTACCAGGAGACTATAAGATCATTGAGGATAAAAGCTATTTCTTATTTTATCTTTGTATACTCCTTGCCTTGCACAGTGCCTTCCAATGTAAAGGCTTGTTGAAGTGAATGGAATAACATAGGAAGGGAACAAAGGGAAAATAAGTGTAATTGGAGAAGGAATTTTTTTTATTAAAGCTATTTATTTTCAAAACATCTACATAAATAATTTTCAACATTCACCTTTGCAAAACATTGTGTTCCAAATTTTCCTCTTCTTTACCTTTTTCTTATCCTCTCCCCTAGACAGCAAGTAATTCAATATGTTAAACATGTACAATTCTTGTATATGTATTTCCACAATTATGCTGCACAAGAAAAATCAGATCAAAAAGGAAAAAAAAATGAGAAAGAAAACAAAATGCAAGGAACCAACAACAAAAAGAGTGAAGATACCACGTTGTGATCCACACTCAGTTCACACTGTCCTCTCTCTGGATACAGATGGCTCTCTCCATCACAAGACCATTGGAACTGGTCTGAATCACCTTGCTGTTCAGAAGAGTTACATCCATAAGAATTGATCATCACATAATCTTATTATTGCTGTGCACAATGTTCTCCTGGTTCTACACACTTCATTTAGTATCAGTTCATGCAAGTCTCTCCAAACCTCTCTGAAATCATCCTGCTGATTGTTTGTTATAGAGCAATAATATTTCACAAAATTCATATACCATAATTTATTCAACTATTCTCCAATTGATGGGCATCCATTCAGTTTCCAGTTTCTAGCCACTACAAAAAGGGCTGCCACATACATTCTTGCACATGTGGGTCTCTTTCCTTCCTTTATGATCTCTTTAAAAAATAAGCCCAGCAGGATCAAAGGGTATTTTGATAACTTTTTGAACATAGTTCCAAATTACTTTCCAGAATGGTTGGATCTGTTCACAATTCCACCAACAATGTATCAGTGTCTCAGTTTTCCCACATTCCCTCCAACATTCATCATTATCTTTTCCTGTCATCTTTGCCAATCTGAGAGGTGTGTACCACTACCTCAGTGTTGTCTTAATTTGCATTTCTCATATCAAAAATGATTCAGAGTATTTTTTTCATATGACTATAAATGGCTTTAATTTCATCTAAAAATGGTATGTTTATATCCTTTGACCATTTATCAATTACAGAATGGTTTGTATTATTATAGATTTGAGTCAATTATCTATACATTTTAGAAATGAGACCTTTATCAGAACCCTTGTGTGTAATTTTTTTTCGCTTTCTTTTTAATCTTGTATGCATTGGTTTTGTTTGTACAAAACCTTTTTAACTAAATGTAATCAAAATTAACCATTTTGCATTCTACAATGTACTCTAGTTCTTTAGCCACAAATTCCTGAGGAAAAAATATTCTAAAGGAATTTAATGTCAATTTTTTTTTAAATTTGGGTATTACATGAAATAAAAATAAGAGAAAATTATATTTGACTTTTTCATGATAAACATAGTCTTAATTTTTTTTAAAGTTAGCTACAGTTAAATAGATGTCTCAATGTAGGAAAAATCAAAATGAAAGTACCATCTTAGACACCTTACTAGTTGTATGACCCTGAGTAACTTCATCTCTCTCAGCTTCAGCTTCCTCATTTGAAAAATGAGGATAATAATAGTGCCTATTCCCTACAGTCGTTGAAAGGTTAACATTAGATAACATTTACAAAATACTTCACAAATCTTATAACAATATAAAAATTCTAGCCATTATTGTCTAGCCATATTTCAGTTAGAGAAAAAGTATATAGCAAAGATTCCAACTATTCTTTCTTTCCACTTAGAGGAGTCCTTAGTAAGGCAAACTACTGACCATCATTTGCTGAACCAGATTTTTTTTGGATAGCTATTGAAAATCTTGACATTCTTATTAACTGTTTAAAGTCAGTTATATTATCATGCTCATTTTCATCTTTTCTTATTTTTTTCCTTTACTTCTCTTTTTTCCCTCTCTTTTTCCTTCTTAAATCTCTTAGGGACAAAAATCTGAATGGCAAAGCAAAGTCAAGAGCACACCTGCTGAATAACTTAAATATGCAAAAGAAATGAGAGGGCTAATCAGAAATATTCCCAGACATATCATAATCTTTGGGTAAATTTGAGGTTTGTCCTTTTAATTTAGTAAATGATTTTTCTTCCTGTCTGGTCTGGTCTGGATAATTTGAAGAGCTATTCAAATTCTAAAATAACTGACAGCAAAGGAAAAGGGGAAATGTTGAGGAAAAGAGGGGGAAAAAGGATAGATTAGAATGGGAATGAATATTGAATGGATGAGGTAGTAAATCTGTAAAATTTCATTTTAAAATAAGGACTATTTACAGTGCTAGAATGCAATGCTGATGTGTTTATGATGTCTTGCTGCTTATCTCCCACCCCTCACCATCATCCTGGGGAGTCATTACAAAGCAGTGGTGGTAATAACCTACCTGTCTGCACCAGTGTTAGGGGCTGAAGAAACTGAAAAATGAGTGGTAATCTGGTCCTTCTCTTAACCTAGCTTTAATTGCACCCCAACTCCATTTTTGAACAACTACAAAGCATCCATAATCACAGCAATATTAAAGATTAAAAAATATTAATATCTTAAGATGAAAAATTTAGAATGGGAAGGAAGTTTAATAGCCATTGAGTCCAATCCCCTCATTTTATTGATAAGGAAACCATAGTTGGATAGATTAATAATTACACAAAATCACACAGCTAATACATGAAAGGGGATTTGAGTCAGGTTCATACTCTCGCATTAGAAAATCTCTTCCTCTCTGGAGCTTTTCTCTCTGGTTGGGTGGTTTCTCTTAAAAACTACCATTTTAAGAGGGCACCCTGGCAAACTGCCAAACAAAATTCATCTCCAAATTGCACTCCAGCCCCCTCAAACTTTCTCTAAAATCCTCCATAGTTTCATCTCTTCCCTCTCCATTTTTTTCAGTTTCTTTTTCTGTGTTATCTTTCCCCATTACAGTGTGAGCTATTTGAGATCAAGGACTGCCTGTTTGTATTTATATTCCAAATACTTATCACAGTATCTGGCACATAGTAAGTACTTAATAAATGCTTATTGATATCATTGTTCCTGACTCCAAATTGAATGCTCTGTCCAACAGACTTAGTTTTCTCTCCTAGTGAGCAAACTAAGGTGAAGGATCTTTGTTGCCTGCCTACTTCAATTGAACAAATGTTTAAACTTCCACTATACTCAAGACACTGGGCTTGATATTGGTAGATTTACAAAGTTCTCTTCACACAATACCTCTGTGAAATGCGGAGAGTAGTAGGAGTTGTATTGATTTGATGCGTATAGTTAGTAAGGCTCTGGAGGATCACTGTAAGTGAAGGATGCTAGATGTCTGGGAGCAATGTTATGTTTGCATCCCTGATGTTCTTCTATTGGAGTTCTTTTTCCTTCTATTTCCTTTTATACTCTCTTCTTTCCTTTTTCCCCAATGTCCCTTTTCAGTGCTTCAGATAAACCAGATTAGAATTCTAATAGCAAGTGATGTGGATTGGGACTATAAACTTTTGTTTTGTCTTGTTTTTACTTTTTTTGTTGTTGTTGATAAACTATAAAGAGGTTTGTTCTGGGGCTTGGGGAGAAAGGATTAGAAGCTTCATTTTAGTTGTCTTTCTGGGATTGTCTATTTGGTCCATGGGTATATCCCATCTGACTTTTCAGAAGGATCTAATTCTAAATTGTGTTTTATTTGAACTTAATTTCTTTTTAAAAAAGGTAACATGAAATCATGGCAAGAGAGACAAACTTGGAGACAGAAAAACCTGCCATATATTGGTTATGTATGTTCCTTAACTTTTCAGTACTCTTTAAATTAAGTCTTCAGATTGCATATAATATTCCAACATGCACCAATAAAAAGTAGGGTTTTCTTCTGGGAATTCTTTATACCAATGAAATCATGGGTCCACTTCCTATGCATTTAAAATTTCTTCCTTTAATTCTTAAGCAGTAAAATTATATTTCAGTCATCTTAAAGCATCATAGAGACATTTACATTGAGAAGAGGATTAAACCACTGGCAAAGAATCCTTCTTCAGATAAGCCTGTAGATATGTTAGATTTGTTCAATTTAATAACATATGGGTTGACCTCTCATATAATGATATCAAAGCAACAAGATTCCTGGGGGGGGGGGGCTTTCACCCTCTACTTCCAAAGTATTTTAAATTGAGAAACAAGGACAGAACTGAATAAGGGTAACAAGTATATCATCTTGGTTTCTATAATCTTATAATAAAGTCTCATTTGACCTTTGCTAGCTATGGTTTTGTAAAATATTGCTAGATTAGGAACTAGAAAAAAATAAATTTACAATGGGGTAAAATATCCCATGGACAAAATAGATGTTTATTTGTGAGAAAATTTAATTCGAGAAAATAGAAAGTTTATAAGAAAGCCAACAAAATTGGAAATATTCTAAGAAAAATTAAAGATGAAGGAATGCATAAAATAGTCCAGACCAGAGTGGGTTTCCTGGTAGGAAATGCTTTTTAAACATTTAAAGTTCAGAGAATCAATAGTAGTTGAAATCATCCTTAAGGCCTAACAGATAGAATATGCCTAAACTACTCGTACTCATTTTTTTAATCTGTATTCTATGACTCATTTAACTTAGTTTACATCAATTCAGGGCTAGATTGCAAAATAATCTATAGAATGTAAAGTATACCCACATAGCAGTGTAGCCCTGGAGAAATATAATGGTTTTAATGAGTAGAAAATCAATTAGGAGTTTTGATACATGGTGATATGCTTAAGTAATTGGATCTGTCCCTAGCTAGCAGACTCTCTTTTCCCTAACAATGAAAGCCACTCTTGTACTTTAGAATCTCTGCTTGGGTTTGTAGCATTGCCACTAATAGCAGCCTCCAGGCTGATGTTTCCCCCTCTAGAACAAAAGTGTTTGAACCTTTGTTAGAATCTTTGTTCTAGATCAGTAATAATTATGTTTCTGTGGTTTGTTGGCCTTGTATCTTTTTCCAATTTAAAGTGAAAAGTGTTTATGCTTAGGAAGCAATTTTTTAAAATTTAAATTTATTTTCCTATTCTTTAATTTGTCTTCCAAATTCCCTCCTTCCCTCCTATCCCCTCCACCATTTATTGAGAAACAAGCAACATGATATCAATTATATGTGTGAAATCATGCAAAACATATTTCCAGAGAGGATGGAGCCATAATGATGGAATAAAGATTCATCTGAACTTTCCCAGATTCATCTCCAAACAATGTCAAATTCATGCCTTAAAACAAATTTTGAAGCAGTAGAACAACAAAAGGGTGGAATGAAACAATTTTCAAGCTCAAGACAATGTAAAAGTTCAGTAGGAAAGGCTTGTCTGCCTGGGAGAAGTAGAATGCAGTTCAGCCTGGACCGTTTTAAATTTATGTTAAAATTAAGTTTTGATAACAGGGTAAAGTTTCAAGTTTTTCTTGCTACTCTGCTCAGAGCTAATTCTGGAGTTCTGTAAATTTTCATTTCTTCCAAGTTAATATGATCTAAGGAGAGATGTGGTCACCACTGTTCTGGCTTGTGTTCTATTCTGAGTGACCACAAGCACTCTTTCCCCTCCTGGAACTGTGACTGGAGTCTCCTGCTAGTTCTTCTCCTCACTTTGGGATTGTGATCAGATTTGCTGATCTGAGTTCTGCTCCTGATGTCAGAAAAAGATCCCTTGTTATCTTTTCTTTATTTGAGCCCCTTATTATTTGTGGACTCTGAAAGCTAAGTAGTCAGACAACTCTGCTGATGACATCACAACATAAACTCAGAAGACAATAAAAAGGACAAAGCAATGCAAAAGACAATGCAAAGCCTCAAAGAAAAATGTGACTTGGTCTCAGGCCATAGAAGAATTAAAAAATGATTTTTAAAATTATATAAAAGGTTGGAGGGAATCTGAGAAAACAGTGGAGGAGGCCAAAAATAGCAAGCTTTTGAGATTTCCCCCACAAATAAAACAAAATTGCACATCAGGGCAAGCATAGACTGGTGAAAAGCAAATGAAACTCAGGGCAGAACAAGGGTCCTCCTGGAATAAGTCAAGAAAATCTGAAGTAAGACTCCAGGAATGTAATTTAGCCCGTGTGTAAACACTTCCAGGCCAGCTCTGATGAATTAGCAAGCAGGAAGCCATAGGGCTAGCTGGGTTCAGAGGTCCCAGTCAAACAAACTTTCACCTCCTCAACAGTGTGGGGAGTCAGAGGTCCCGGTCTGGAAAGACTGAGGGAACCTCTTCTGATAAGGACATGGCCCTAGGAAAGAAGGAACCAGCACACCTGAGAGCAGAAGCAGGGAGGCAGGGAAGTTTCTGGCTACAGACAATTGCAGGAGGGTGAAGTTTGGGGTTTGGGGTTCCAAGCCAGAAGGAGAACTAAAATGAAGCCAGAGGCACCATCTCTCACCCAACCCAAAAATAGAGGTAGTTACACTAATAAATTTTCATTTAAAAATACATTCACATATATACAAAGGAGAAAGAACGAACACAACCACAGAAAATTGCTATGGGAATAGGGAATAGGGAAGACCTCTGCATAGGAGGATGTTGAAGTAAAAAAGGATCTCCTACCCTAAAGAGCAACATTAAATAGCTACCTGTCCAGAAAGAATTTATAGAAGAACTAAAAAAAGACTTTAAAAACCAAGTAAGAGAAATTGAGGAAAAACAAAAAAAATTAATAAAATAAGAACTATATAAAAAAACCCAAGATTATGCAAAGAAAGTCAGCCAAGTAGATAAGGAGATGCACTCTTAACGAAGAAAATAATTTTTGAAAATTAAAATTAGATAGTATAAGCACATTAGAAGGACAAAGGGTAGTTTACCTCTCAGATCTGTGGAGAAGGAAGGAATTTGTGACCCAAGAAGGACTACAGTACATTATGAAATGCAAAGTAGGTAATTTTGGTTATATTAAGTTAAAAACTGTACAAACAAAACCAATGAAGACAAGATTAGAAGGGAAACAGAAAACTGGGGAAAAGTTTTTACATCCAAGGATTCTGATAAAGGCCTCATTTTTAAAATATATAAAGAAATTACTCAAATTTATAAGAATACAAGCCATTCTCCAATTGATAAATGGTCAAATGATAAGAACAGAAAATTTTCAGATGAAGAAATTAAAACCATTTATAGTCATATGAAAAAATGTTCTAAATCACTTTTGATTAGAGAAATACAAATTAAGGCAACTCTGAGGCACCATTACACATCTCTCAGATTGGCTAAGATGACAGAAAAAGATAATGATGAATGCTGGAGGGAATGTGGGAAAACTGGGACACTGATACATTGTTGGTGGAGTGAGAATTGATCCAACAATCCTGGAGAGCAATTTGGAACTATGCTCAAAGTACTATCAAATTGTGTATATCTTTTGATCCCATAATGTCTCTGCTGGGTATGTATCCCAAAGAGATCTTAAAAAGGGAAAAGAACCCACATGTGCAAAAATGTCTGTAGCAGCTCTTTTTGAAATGACAAGGAACTGGAAACTGAGTGGATGCCCATCAGTTGGAGAATGGCTGAATAAGCTAAGGTATAGGAATGTTATGAAATATTACTGTTTTATAAGAAACCATCAACAGGATGATTTCAGAAAGGCCTGGAGAGACTTACATCAACTGATGCTAAGTGAAGTGGCTCTTTTCAACAGTGAAGTGATTCAGGCCAGTTCTAGTGATGGAGAGAACCACTATGTATACCCAGAGAGAGGACTGTGGGGACTCGTGAATCACAACATCATATGTTCACTTTTTTGTTATTGTTGTTTGCTTGCATTTTGTTTTCTTTCTCATTTTTCCCCTTGTTGATGTGATTTTTTTCTTGTGCAGCATGATAATTGTGGAAATATATATAGAGAAAATTCTCATGTTTAATATATATTGGCTTACTTGCCATCTAGGGAATGAGAAAGGGAAGGAGAAAAAAATTTGGAACATAAGGTTTTGCAAGGCAAATGATGAAAACTATGCATGATTTTGAAGAGAAAAAGCTGTTTTTAAAAGTTAAAAAAATAAAATTAGACAAGGGAAAGCCAAAGAAGGTATAAGAAACCAAGAAATAACAAAACAAAATAATAAAGAATGAAAAAATAGAATAAAATGTAGAACATGTTATAAGAAAAACAACACATCTGGAAAACAGATCAAGAAGAGCAAGCACAAGAATAATTATACTACCTTGAAAGCTGTGATCAGAAAATGTCAATAATACAAGAAATAATCAAAGAAAATTATCCTGAAGTGATAGAAAAAGTGGGAAAAGTTGAAATGGAAAAAAATCCACTCATCACCATTTCAAAGAGATCCCACAATAAAAACACATAGGAAGACTATTGCTAAATTTTGAAAGCCCCAAATGAAAGAGAAAATTTTACAAGAAACAACCATAACAAAAACAATTCAAATATGCTAAAGCTACAATTAGATTTGCACAAAACCTATAAATAAAAGACCTTCAAATATAACATTCAAGGGAAGCAAAAAAGGTGAGCTTGAGACAGAAATCATAAGGGAATCAAGAATGTTAAACTCTTTATATTACTACATAGAAAAAATATATTTGTAATGCCAAAGAGCGTTGTCACTATCAGGGCAGATAGAAAGACTACATAGACAGAGGACATATCTGTGAGTTGTCCATGATGGATAATATTTTCTTAAAATTAAGTGAAAAAAAGGGTTTTACTGGGAAAAGGGGGAAAAGGTAAGGTAGAACAAATTAAAATATTTTTTATAACGCAGCAAGAAAAGGGGGAAGATCAGAGTGATTGGTGAACAGTGCTTGAACCTTACTTTCATTGGAATTGGCTCAAAGAAGAAATAACATATACATTAAACTGAGTATGGAAATCTTATCTTACCTTACAATGAAATTGTAGGGCAGGATGAACAGGAATTGGTAGAAGGGATCATATTTTGGAGGCAAGAAATTGTCAGAAATAAAGTCCATTTAAGCATTTGA
This sequence comes from Myrmecobius fasciatus, assembly GCA_023553655.1. Taxonomy (NCBI): domain Eukaryota; kingdom Metazoa; phylum Chordata; class Mammalia; order Dasyuromorphia; family Myrmecobiidae; genus Myrmecobius; species Myrmecobius fasciatus. The sequence goes on from JAJPUD010000035.1 coordinate 600,792, forward strand.
AGAGATACATATTTTTCTTAAGTATTGTTTTGGCTGCATCCTGTAAATTTTGGTATATTGATTCATTGTTGTCATTCTCTTAAATTATTGATTGTTTAAGTGATTTATTCTTTGACTCATTCTTTAGGTTTAGGTTATTTTCCAATTAATTTTTAACCAAGTTTCCATAACTTTCTTGAATGTTACTTTATTTTATTATGATCTGAAAATGATGCATTTGTTACTTCTTTTCTACATTTATTTGTGAGGTTTTTAATGTTCTAATACATGGTCAGTTTTTGTGAAGTTGTCATGTACCACTGAGAAAAAAAATTTGTTCTTTTCTATTCAGATTCAGTTTTTTTCCAGAGGTATATCATACCTACCTTTTCTATAATGCTATTCATCTCCTTAACTTTATTTTTTGCTTAGATTTATATACTTCTGAAAGAAGAAAAAGGAGGTTCCCCCATTTTTCTCTCCTAACCCATTTAACTTTTCCTTTAAAAATCTGGATGCTATATTTTTTTACTTTATTTTTCTTGATAATTTTCTTGGATTTTCTTTTGGAGGGCAATTTATGTTTCTTTCACAATGTGACTTTTATGGAAATATTTTGCATAACTTCACATGTGCCTTCTCAATGGGAACTGGGAGGAGAAGGAGGGAGAGAAATAATATTAGTACTTAACACATATGCACCAAATGGCATAGCATCCAAATTATTTCCCCCATTTATTTAATATTTTATTTTTCCCAGTTACATGTAAAACAATTTTTAACATTTGTGTTAAGTACTAATATTATTTCATTGTCTGTAGTACTTTTTAACAAACTGTAGCTTCTCTGCTTATCTCTTTGATATATATTTGATTATCTCTTTGAATCAGATTTATTTTTGCTTTTGCTTGGCTGAAATCATGATTGCTACCCTCTGCATTTTTTTTTTCATTTCAGCTGAAGTATAATAAATTCTTCTCTAGCTCCTTACCTTTACTTTCTGTGTGTCTGTGTCCTTCAAGAATATTTCTTGTAACCAACATATTGTAGGATTCTGGTTTTTAATTCACTTTGCTATCTGCTTCCATTTATGGATGAGTTATCCCATTCAAGGTTATCTAGTTGGTGCAGTAGATAAAGCTCTAGGCTTGGAGTCCAGAAGACTGCAGTTCAAATTTTGCATAAGACATTTGTTAGTTATATGGCACTGGGAAAGTCACTTAATCCTATTTGCCTGAGTTCCTCATCTGTAAAATGACCGGGAGAAAGAAATGGAAAACTACTCCAGTATCTTTGCCAAGAAAACTCCAAATGGGGTCATAAAGAGTCAGACACAACTGGTACAATTGGACAATGCATTTTAAGGGAAGCTAGGTGGTCAGTGGATAGAACATTAAGCTTGGAATTATTTAGGGAAAGGCTGAACAAGTTGTGGTATATCATTATGATAGAATGCCATCACATCATAAGAAATGAGCAGAATATATTAAGAAAAACCTGGAGATTCTTTTATGAATTGATGCAAAAATGAGCAGAAACAAGAGAACATTTTATACACTACAAGCAACATTGTTCAATGCTAGTTGTGAATGACTTAACCATTCTCAGTAATGCAATGATCTAAGAAAATTTTAAAGACCTCATGATGAAAAATGTTACCCACCTATAGAGGAAGAACTTATTGGGTCTGAATGCATATCAAAGAATACTTTAATAAATTTTTTCTTTATTTTTCTTATTGCTTTTTTGTTAGTGTTTTCTTTCCCAATATAATTAAAATGGAAATATTTTGCATTAGTACACATATATAAACTATTTCAAATTGCTTGTCTTCTCAATGAGGGGAGAATAAAAGAGAGAAGTGAAGGAAGAGAAAGAAAATTTGGAACTCAAAATTTTAAAAAAACAAATGCTAAAATTGCTTTTACATAAAATTGGAAAAGTTAAATATTGAAAACATTCTCATATTAGCCACATTTCTGAAAAACAGGAAATATAAAGTAAGAAATTTATCCTTCAATTTGCATTTGTAGTTCATCAATTCTCTCTTTCTGGAAAGGGATAGTGTTTTTTCATGATGATTCATTTGGAATTGTCTTAGACTATTACATCAATTTTATGAAGCTCAATCTAAATGAATCAAGGCTTTTTCCCCCCTGGTGATTGCTTTTTTTAAAGGTTTAAATACAGTTTTCATTTACTCATTGTGGGGAAAGGGAAAGGCAACATAGATGATTCAAATTTCTTAAATTTAAAAATGATGGTACTTTTTAAAAATTTTAAACTTTTTATTTGTAAAACATATGCATGGATAATTTTTCAACATTGACCCTTGCAAAACTTTCTGTTACAAATTTTTCCCTCTTTCCCCTCATCCCCTCCCCTAGATGGCAGGAAGTCTAATACATGTTGATTATGTTAAAATACATGACAAATCGAATATAGGTGTACATATTTATATAGTTATCTTGCTTTACAAGAAAAATTGGATCTATAAGAAAAAAACTTGAGAAGGAAAATAAAATGCAAGCAAACATCAACATGAAGCATGAAAAATGCTATGTTATGGTCCAGACTCAGTTCTCACAGGCCTCTCTCTGGGTATATATGGCTTTCTTCACCACTGAACAAATGGAACTGGTTTGAAACATCTCATTATTGAAGAGAACCACGTCCATCAGAACTGATCATCGTATAGTGTTGTTGTTGCCATGAATAATGTTCTCTTGGCTCTGCTCACTTCACTCAGCATCAGTTCATGCAAGTCTCTCCAGGCCTCTCTGAAATTGTCCTGCTGGTCGTTTCTTACAGAGCAATAATATTCTATACATTCATATACCATAATTTATTCAGCCATTCTCCAATTGATGAGCAACCATTCAGTTTCCAGTTTCTAGTCACTACAAAAGGGCTGCCACAAACATTCTTGCACATGTGGGTCCCTTTCCCTCCTCTAAGATCTCTTTGGGATATAGGCCCAATAAAAACACTGCTGGGTCAAAGGGTATGCACAGTTTGATAACTTTTTGAGCATAGCTCCAAATTGCTCTCCAGAATGGTTGGATCCGTTCACAGTTCCACCAACAATGTATTAGTGTCCCAATTTTCCCACATCCCTTCCAACATTCGTCATTATCTTTTCCTGTCATTTTAGCCAATCTGACAGGTGTGTAATGGTATCTCAGAGTTGTCTTAATTTGTATTTCTTTGATCAATAGTGATTTGGAGCACTTTTAATGATGGTACTTTTTGATGAAAATATTTTCTCCCAGGGCCAGCTAGATAGAGCCGTGGATAGAGCACCAGCTCTGAAGTCAGGAGGACCTGAGTTCAAAATTTGACCTCAGACACTTTCTAGCTGTGTGATCCTGAGCAAGTCACTTAATCCCAATTGCCTCAGGAAAAATATTTTATCCCTATATTTTACTTAGGTTAAGATTACAATTAATACACTAGCTACATCCATGTTATCTATGACAATGGAAATTAGCCTTGAACAAGGGTTGGTAGTAAAAGTAACCAATCTGGTGATGGAAAAATGAGCCAGTTTTGGATTTGAAAATTAGTAATGAATAACCAATATAATGGATAATTCTAAGATAATAAATAACTACACTTATTATTGGATCTCTATAGATGAGCTGCCCTGTTATTTCTCTAGCACCTTTCAGTATTTCTTTTTTGTGGATTTTTTTTAAGAGAGAATGCTTCAATCTGTATTAAAACACAATCTTCTCTGGATATGGATAAAATTTTTTCATCATATGAAATTAAAACTATTTATAATCATATGAAAAGGTGCTCCAAATCACTATTGATCAGAGAAATGCAAATTAAGACAACTCTGAGGTACCACTACACACCTGTCAGATTGGCTAAAATGACAGGAAAAGATAACGATGAATGTTGGAGGAGATGTGGGAAGACTGGGACACTAATACATTGTTGGTGGAACTGTGAATGGATCCAACCATTCTGGAGAGCAATTTGGAGCTATGCTCAAAAAGTTATCAAACTATGCATACCCTTTGACCCAGCAGTGTTTCTATTGGGCTTATATCCCAAAGAAATCTTAGAGGAGGGAAAGGGACCTACATGTGCAAGAATGTTTGTGGCAGCCCTTTTTGTAGTGGCTAGAAACTGGAAAATGAATGGATGCCCATAAATTGGAGAATGGCTGAATAAATTGTGGTATATGAATGTTATGGAATATTATTGCTCTGTAAGAAACGACCAGCAGGACAATTTCAGAGAGGCCTGGAGAGATTTGCATGAACTGATGCTCAGTGAAGTGAGCAGAACCAGGAGATCATTATTCACGGCAACAACAATACTATATAAGGATCAGTTCTAATGGACATGACTCTCTTCAACAATGAAATGCTTCAAACCAGTTCCAATTGTTCGGTGAAGAGAGCCATATACACCCAGAAAGAGGGATGTGAAATGTGGACCACAACATAACATTTTCATGTTCTCTATTGAGGTTTGCTTGCATTGTATTTCCTTTATCTGATTATTCTTTCTTGTAGATACGATTTCTCCTGCACAAAAAAATGATGTGTGGCAATAACTATACATATATTCGATTTCTTAAGTATTCTAACATAATTATCATGTAGTGGATATCCTGCCATCTAGGGGAGGGGTGGGGAGTAGGGGGGAAAAACTTGTAACAGAAAGCTTTGTAAGGGTTAATGTTTAGGAATTACCCCTACATATGTTTTGCAAATAAAAACTATTAATAAATAAATTTAAAAAATGAAAAAAAATTTTTCATCGTAAGTTCTTCCAAGTAATTGTGGATGATTGTATTACTGAGCATAATAGAGTCATTTACAGCTGGTCATCCCAGAACATTACTATTTGTATATAGTACTTTTCACTTTGCTTGACCTCATAGAAGATTTTCCAGATCTATTCATTTTTTTTTCTGAGAGTATCCTGTTCATCATTTCTCATCAAACAATAATATTCCATCACAAACACATATTGCAGTTTATTGAGCCATTCACTAATTGATGGGCATCCCCTCAATTTCCATTTTTTTGCCCCGAGGAGAGAGCTACTATGAATACGTTTGAAAATCAAATTTTCATTCAAGTCTGGTCTTTTCATCATGAATGCTTGAGAATCCTCTATTTCATTGAATAACCACCTTTTCCTCTGAAGGATTACACTTTTGGTGGGTAGATGATTCTTGGTTATAATCCTAGTTCTATTACTCTCTTGAATATCATATTCCAAGGCCTTCAGCTCTTTAATTTAGAAGCTGCTAAATCTTGTGGATTTAGCTCCACCCACTATACTTGAATTGTTTCTTTTTTGGTGCTGGCAATATTTTCTCTTTTACCTGAGAATTCTGGAATTCAACTATAATGTTCCTGAGAGTTTTCATTTTGAGTTCTCTTTCAGGAAGTGATCAGTGGACTCTCCATTTCTATTTTTATCTTCTGATTCTAGAATATCAGGAGAGTTTTCCCTGAGAATTTCTTGAACAATGTTGTCCAAGCTCTTTTTTTGATTATGACTTTCCAGTAGTCCTATCTCTCTTTAACTATCTCTCCTGGATCTATTTTCAAGGTTAGTTGTTTTTCCAATGAGATATTTCATGTTTTGTTTTGTTTTGTTTTTTGTTTTTTTTTACTTTTTCATTTTTGGAGTTTTGTTTTATTGTATCTTGATTTCTCATGAAATCATTAGCTTCCATTTTCTCAGTTCTATTTTTTAAGGAATTATTTTCTTCAGTGAGCTTTTGTACCTCCTTTCCCAATTGGTCAATTGTGCTTTTTAAGGTATTCTTCTTTTCACTAGCTTTTTGTATTTCCTTTTATACCACTCTCAATTATTTTCCTAATTTTTCCTCTCTCTTACTTGATTTTTAAAATCCCTTTGGAGGTGTTCCATAGTCTTAGTCCAATTCTTATTTGTCTCAGAGGCTTTGCATGTAGGAGCTTTGACTTTGTTATCTTCTGTGTGTGCATCCTCTGCATCCTAGTAACTTTCTATGATCAGAAACTTTTTCTGTTGTCTGCTCACATCCCTACCCTATTACTCGATTTCTAGGAGTCTGACCACAATCACTCTTTTCTTCCCCGGAATTGTTAGGAGCATCCCACACCATAGTGGTTGGTGTGCTAAAGCAATAAAGTCTTGCTTTGCTTCCAATAGGGCCACTAGGGCTGGGGTCAGCACTGTGCTGGTGTGGCCAGTGTTGGGACTGCACACCATACTTCCCCTCCATTGCCACAGGCTCTCTCCATTGGCCTTCCAAGTCCTCCCTGGTGTCCTCTGACAGAGGTCTAGAAGCCTCCAGCACTGCTGCTGATTCAGAGATCCCACCTCTCTGGTGCTGGGGCTCAGGCTGGGGCTGGCTAGGGCTGCACTGGTATAGGCTGCACTGGAACTGTGTGTTGGGCTCCCACCCTGGTTCCACCGACCTTTTCTGCTGAGCTTCTAAATCAGCTGGAAAATGTTCTACTCCATCTTTTTGGATGTTCCGTGATCTAAAATTTGTTTAGATTCATTATTTAAAAGGAATTTGGAGCAATCTGGGGGAAGAGGTTGGGTAAGTTCCTGCCTTTACTCCACCATCTTGACTCTGTCCCCCACCTTACAGATTTTCAAAGAAAAAAAAGGTAGTGGAGAACATGTGGGGGAAGGAAGGAGAGCATGAAGAGGACAGTAGAGCAGAGTCAGGAAGATATGGGTTTAAATGCCACCTCAGACACTTATTAGCTATACCTGGGCAAATCAATTAACTTCTTGGTGCCTCAGTTTTCTTATTTGTAAATAAGAATCATATGGCTTGTTGGCATCTAAAATCCCTTTTAATTCTAAATCTATGATCTTTTGATCCAGATCATCTGTCCAGTGCCCTTTGCATTCCCCTAACTTTAATTAGATTATTTTTATTTTCCAGTCTGTTTTATAGTAAATGAAATATCATTTCACATGCTTATTATGAGAAATAAAATCCCTTTCAGTATCAAAAACAATTAAAATAATACAAGTGAGATGTTTTTCCAGTGGTCTTTTTAAAATTTTTCAGCATGACCAAAAAAAAAAAGAAAGAAACCCCCAAAAAACCCAGCTTCAGTTTCTCCCTAAATCTTAATAAAACAATGGCATGTGTGAATGCAAGAAGGGTTTTGATATAAACAAGCCAACAAAAACGGCTCAGAAAATAATTTTCATTGTTGTATGTCCCTTTTAATCATGGTATAAGATAGAAAATATTAAGACAACTATATCTAATATCTAGCCTTTTTAAAAAAAACCTTTTATTTTTATAGCTAACATGTAAATCAAAGTCCAATCTTTTTAAAAAAATCCTTTTTAGTTGGGCTCTGCATAATGTCTGCTAAAGCACTCAATTGACATTTATAGCTCTGGAAACAATGCAGAAGCAGCAAATGGAAAACATAGGAATCAAAATAATTTCATATTATCCCTGGGGAGTTAATTTGGTTATCTATTCATAAAAGTAGCCCAAGAATATATGGTAAATATTTCCTAAAAGCAAAGGGATAAAATAAAACCCAGTTATTAGTTGGCAAAACAAAGAATGAAGGAAGGAAGGAAGGAAGGAAGGAAGGAAGGAAGGAAGGAAGGAA
>JAJPUD010000035.1:608396-619944 GCA_023553655.1 Myrmecobius fasciatus
GAAGGAAGGAAGGAAGGAAGGAAGGAAGGAAGGAAGGAAGGAAGGAAAGTGAGAGAGAGAAAGAGATAGAGGGAGTGAAGGAGGGAGGGAGGAAGGAAGAAAAAAAGGGGGGAAAGGCAGAAAGGAACAACAGAAGAAAATCCCATTAGATAGATTATTTTGTAGAAAATAGAATTATCTTCAAAGTATATGAATTTTATAGTTCAAATTAAAGTTCCTTCTTCTTTGGAACCTATATGTTATGATACCTTTCAAAAAATGCCCAGAATGTTCAAGGCTCAAGGTAATAAAAACATTTTAAAATCTTAACTTTAACTTCTCAGTTATATGTCCTAGCATACAAGTATTGGAAGTTAATGAATTTAGTTAGAAAGTCCCAGTTTTGAGTTCTAACTCCACAGTTTACTAACTCTAGAACATGGGGTAATTCATTCAATTTCTATGAACCTTATTTTCAATAAGGGCAATCTATCTGGATCTTTTTATTCTAAAAGCCAATTTCTAGGATGTGATTATTGTTAATACCACTATTTGTCAAGTCAGAGTAAGTTAGCAAATATTTATTAAACAAATCTAGTATGTGCTGAGGACTATGGAAAGCATTGGGAGTACAAAGACAAAGAGACTTTACTCTCAAGAAGCTCATAGCCTTAAGTGAAAAGAGGAAATGCTATGCAGTCATCTTTGTATAAACAAGACAAATGCAGAATAAATTGGAAATAATACCAAGGGAAGGCTCTAGCATTAAGGAGGATTGAGAAAGGTTCTTTGTAGAAAGCAGGGTTTTATCTAGGACTTAAAGAAAGACAGGAAAGTCAGGTAATGGAAATGAGGAAGGAGAGAATTTCATGAAAAGGGAACAATCAATGAAAATGCATGGAATTCAGATATATCCAAGTGTCCCAGGCATATTTATTGATGAATCAGCTTGTGGACTGTCCATCCAAATCACAGGAGATACTACACACCAGACGCTCTTTATCCACTTGTTTGTCTTTGATTTTCCAGTGCATATAGTTGAGCATAACTCTTTTGAGAAATCACAGAATTCATTAAGAAGACTGCAGTGATCTAGGGCTTATTACAATCAGTAAAATGCCATCTACAAACAAAAGCATCTATGACCTTCACTATTTATAGAGAAAACTTGAATTGGATTTCGTGCTGAATGTTATCTATGGCAATACCAAAACTTTGGGAATATATATGTTGCATGTGTATGTTTATGTGTAGTGTGTATGTATGTGTGTGTAGTATGTATATATGTATTGTGTGTGCATGTGTGTGTGCCAACTGATAATAATGCTAAGAAGTGTTTTTTTAAATAAAGTTATCATTATTAAATCTTTCAAGAAAGTAGACGTGAATCTTAGTTGACTTTTTGGTAACAAGAAGTAATTATTTTACAATATGTATGTGAGATAGCTTGTTGGAGTGCAGCCTTTCATTCATCATCAACAAATGATAAGTATTAAGAAATTGCATTCCCTGTAACTTGAGTGAATTATATAAGTATCTGGTTTAATGTAAAATATATTCATAAAAATCCTCTACTACTTCCATCATATATATATTATTTTGTACATATATATTATTTTCATAAAATTTTGTTAAAAGGGAGGAGTTAATCATTCATAAATTCTTTGATGTCTTTTTGGTAACAATATCTGTGATTTCCCCCTCCCCAATAATTTGCTATCCTTCTATCAGATATCTTGTTAATCAGTCCCTCAATACCCTCAAAACTTTGTTTCACATATATCAAAGACTTTGATCTAGTCCAGATGTTCTTCCCATCTTTATTTCCTCAAGTACCAATTTTACTTCTTCATATACTACTTCAGGGAGTATGACATCAGAGCCCAAACGATGTGCTTCATTGTCATGATCTAGACCTTGTCTATTTTTCTCTTGGTTTTATTGTATACCTAGCTTCATAGTAAATGCCCTAAGTATAATCAGACTTCATTACATTTGCCAAATGTTTCCATTCTCTGCATTAACTGTCTCATGGTGTGATTCTGATCATAATGTTCAAGCATCTTCCTCTATGAGATTTTACCAACAAGTTTATATTCTAAACCAGTGTTTCCCTTGGCTGCTATTTCTCTTTTCTTGGCAAGGAAATCAAATGTTTGCTGGCTGAGGCAGTTTCTAAGCTTTATTTGATCTCTTCATTGTGGCATTTGATTTACATTGGTCCAACTTCCTTAGGAAAAAGTGATCATTTGTGTTGATAGTATTGTTTTAACAATTTCGATTTGGTGCCATGGACAGCTTAAGTAGGTCAGATTTGAGTTACTTGAATTCAGCTCCATATCTTGTTTTCATTATTAGTCTTTCTTCTAATTTGGTATTGATTTCAGTTGTGATCATTGCTCTGACAAGTCACTGGTTTCACAGAACTCAGCTGATTCAGAAATAACTTTCACATCTGTAAATAGTCATTAACTGTCTCTTGAAATACAATCAGCTTTATTTTTGTGTGAAAGTTTTTGGTATTCACCATTTAGCTAGTCATTAGCACAACCCAACATTTTGCTTGAAGAAAGTATTCATGATATATAGGTATGAGACTACTGTGAATTTCTTAGCCAGTGGCTAGCCTCTCTTGTTTTTTGCTCTGACATCATATTTTATCATATATTTTGACCATGTTTCTTTATGTTCACCTTTCCATTGAAATTACCAAGTATTGAATCATGTATTGAGCTAATTTAACAGCTCTGATTCCATTCTTTTAAAGTTGTTTCTGTGTCTTCATTCTCTGAAACAGATGTTGCTGTATTAGCTGCTATTAAATATCAGTTTAATTGAATAAAATTGTGGTTGTCTTGCAAATGCTCATCATAAACATAGCAATACAATATAAGCATATGCCATAAAATAGTGTTTCTTGTTACCTTTGAACACAGAAACTCTCCTAATCCTTTTTATTTGGCTCCTAGAGGAAAAAACTACTGACCCTCCACCCATTAACTGTAACTTCCTTGTTTTTCTCTGGTTTCATTTATAGTGAGAATGAAAAAAATTAAGATAATCTCAACTTTGCAATAGTATGTCCATTTGCTGGCCACTGAATAAGCAGTTTAATTAATGTTTAGAGGTGGTTTAAAAATTGTGTTTCTTAGCATATTTTGTGTCTTTTTTCTCCACTGCTTTACCACCATCATTATGAAAGAATACAGTTACATAGGATTGTAGACCATTTGTATTATTCTTTGTTTTATGGGTCACAATAGTCAAAGAATTAGTCTCCAAGGTGCCAGACTATTGGTAATGAGCTTTTCCATATTTAACTATGGAAATCAGTCATAGTCTGTTTCTAGGACTATACACAAGGCATTTCTACCACAGAAGAACAATCTGTCAGAGTTTTCGTTTTATTTAGCATTACCCTTGAAAATCTAGAGTGACCTCCATGAGACAATAAGGCACTGAGTAGGATTTTGTTGAGGACTATTATTATTACTAAAATAATACAGTAACAACTTTAGTAAAATAATAATAATGATAATGGTGATAATGATGCACTTTATCCCCTCAAAAAAAAAAACCCTGAATATTTAAAGAATGTTTTTCCAGGTATTTTAATCAAGTTGTATGAAAAGATTTCTTAGCAACTCCAGTTATTTTAATGCATAAACTTTAAATAAAATTCTTCCAATGCCTAGTAGTAGATTGGTAGGAAATTATTGAAAGGTATATTTGTTCTTGCTGACTTCACTCCCCGATGAATATTTGAAAATAGGTTCTTTTCTCTAAGAATTCTCTAATGATTTCTGCCCCAGCTCTAAATTCTTAACAGGATGCATCCCTCAATAATTTAATCGAGCAGGAGTCTTTACATAAACAGTTGATAGTGTTGTGAAAGCATATATCAGTATTATTGAAATATGCCACCTAAGGAATTAAAGGAAAAAATTGTACAATCCTCTCATCCTGGTACATGATTTCTAGACATTTATGTATGCTAATTGCTTGATCACCTATTGTCCTACTATTCTAATTTTATTCATAGGTTTTTAGCCTTCCTTTGGGAAATCTAAGACTGTCCCCTCCCATAGAAAATCCAGATTATCAATTCATTTAATTATTTTTACCACTGACTTCATTGAATAAATTATTTTCTCCACTTCTCTACTGCTTATCCTGAATTTGTGGTCTATAAATATATGTGCATTTTCCTGCTGCTAAATCACAACTCTGAAAGTAATTTCACTTGTTTTCCTTTTGGGTAGAGTATAATGTTTGAGCTCTAGAATTTTGAGATGTTGTAGGACTAACCTCATTGAGTGTCTATGCAAAGTTTGTCATCAATATGAAGAGCTCCCATTAATGAAGAGCTAGTGTGTTACCTAAGGAAAAGTGAATTATTCTAGATTGCATGTGAAGCAGTTCAAAACTTCCATGTTAATCAGTATTGGGATTAGGCCTACTGATCTGAGTTATTGTACTTTGAGTCTAGGCAAGATAAGGAAAGCTAATTTCAAAAAAAAGAGTATATAACAGGACATTTTATTATCTCAACCACTTATTCAGTCCCCAGAATTCCAATAGGGTAAAGGGTAGGGGGGATAGGAGATGTTGGAAAAAGGAATATGAACTCTACCAAAAAAAAGATTGGTTCTAGTTATTCATTTCCAGCTTCTGGATAGTCCTTATCTATATCTTACCCTAGTGGAAAGATATTTGACAACCTCTAAACTAATTGAATCATGACATATTTTGGGATCTGCAATTTAAATGAGTCATCCTATTCTGATCTTAATGATTCTTGCCATTTATATAATTTTTTCAAAGTTCTTAGAGCCTTTATTTCATTACCTTTATTCCTGACAACACACTTCTAAGTAGGTTCATTTTATTATCTATATTAAATATACATTGTATTCATATTGAAGTTGAATGGTTGGAATCAATGACTACTAGTTGTTTTATGTAAGCATAGAAGAAAGGTCCCTTTATTTCTAATCTCTGGTTGAGCATTTTTTAATGAATGATTCAAATAGAAGACATAGATGAAATGCTTCTTAAATTTGCAAAGGGCACAAAACTAGGAAGTATTTCTAATACTTTGAATGGCATTCAGGATCTAAAAGGATCACAAGTTATTAGGATTTTTGTTTTTGTTTTATTTTATTTTGTTTTAATTTTGTTTTTAAAGAAGATCTTGAAATGCTATTAGGTCAAATCTCAATGCTAAATTTAAAGCCTCACATTTATATAAAAAAATGAACTTCAATACCTTCCCTCACTTTGCAGAAAACTAAAACAATTGCTATGGACTACTGCAAATAATGTCAGTATGTCAGTTATATTTATCCAATTGGTTTTTGCTTTCTATTTTATATTCTTTGTTTTAATAAGGGAGGGCTATCTAGGCAGAGAATGAAGGTGAGATATATTGAGAATTATATACTTATTCAAGTGAGGATTGGACTGGTATGGTGTCCAAAATTGCCTAACCTAAAATAAAAGAAACTGAGGCAGATCTCTGAGCCATTGATACTTAATTAAAGGGTTCAAGGTCCACTCTAATGAAGTAGACCTCAGATCTATCTCATGATGCAACGTGCTCTCTTCCTCTAGGGCCTTAGATTTACAGTGCTTGATACCCAAATTACAAAGAGGCACATTAAAATACTTAACCTTATTGACTGATAGAACTTGACCTTGATCCTTCAAAAGGGTCTATGCAAAATACAGAATCCCGTTAGCTGACAAATGAGCTAATGAGCAGACTTTAATTGACCTATCATGGCCTTTCAAGAGATCCTAACAAGCTGATGAAAAGACCCATGTGCTGGAGTAATAAAGAGATGTCAAAGTAACTACTTGGGCCAGCGAGGTGGTAGACAGGCAAAACACAGGTTGACAAGTAGGGCCACTTGTTGTTCAAGTGATCATGGTCACCTCCCCATATGGTGCAATGGTTGGGGGACTTTCCATGTCATTAAATCACCTGTGCCATGCTGGGCTTGGTCCCCACAATGAGGAGAAATAAGGGTGCAGGGCTCCTAGTTAGCTTCCTATGATTAAGCAAGTGAGCTTACAATCTGCAGCTGACAGCTATGGCACCTAATATATAGAACTTATAATCACTACACCTATGGAATCATATCAAACTGATTGACAGTGAATGGAATAAAATAAGGATGTAATTAATTATCTGTCACACTGGATGGACTCAAGCTCCTTTCAACTCTGAGATTCTCCAATTCTATGAACTTCTTTGAAACTTCATCTTTCTCATTTGTTAGGTGATGGTAATAACTCATGTTCAACCTACTTAAAAATATTAAGAAGGCAAAATAAAAACATGAGCCTGAAAACACTTTGAAAGTTTTATGTGCCTGATATGATACATTAAATCACTTTGAAATGTGTCGTTTCTATTTTTCATAAGTTTTGTGTAGTTGTGTTTAAGTCACTTTCATTTTTTTTGTCTCTCAAACTAGGTTTTGAGGTTCTTTTTTCCCACTTAATTATTTTTTCCCACTTACATGTAAAGATAGTTTCAACATTAATTTTTGTACAATTTTGAGTTCCAAATTTTTCTCTTTATCTCCCTTTCTTCCTCACTCCCCAAGACAATAAATAATCCACTATAGGCTACATATGTACAATCATATTAAACATATTTCCACATTAGTCATGTTGTAAACAAAGAATCAGAGCCAAAGAGAAAAACCATAATAAAGAAAAAAGCAAAAATAATATGCTTCATTTTGTATTCAAACTTCATAGTTTTATAGATAGCATTTTCCATCTCAATAATTTTGGAATTTTCTTGAATTGCTGAGAAGATCCATACCAAACCATAGTTGATCTTTGAAGAATAGTTTTAAGCTTCTTAAGGGCAGAGCAAATACTAGGTTTTTTAGTCCATTTGTAGCCTTCCATAGTGAAGACTTCTGTGTGATAAAAATAGACATGTATAAAATGTCTCTCCTCCTAATCTACAAAAGTATGTTAAATTCTTCTCATTTAAGATATCACTTCAAAGATTCCCAATTAACATGAAAATATGTCACCTAAGGAATTTGATGTATTAATGTCAATGAATAGAAAAAAAGAATTTTTTAAAATGAGATAGAAAAAGAACTTTTTCAAATGAGATAACCTGAATAAAGGAAGTGAAGAGAAGGGTTTCAATAATAGGGAAGGGAATTAGTGAAAGTTAAGACCATAAAATGGTCTGGGTAGTGGAATAAAAGGCACCATGACCTGTGAGAGTATCAAGGGAATAATGAGCTTCTTCACAATTTTGACTAACTGACCTTGCCTTCAGTGACTAGAAGAGATCCTAAGGTAGTATCGCATAATGCATGCACATAGCTATATGATTCTTCCCTTATATAAAGCTCATCATCCATTGGAGGAGACCAATTTGACTATAAGATTTTTAGACTTTTTATTCTTCCTTTCTGCTCCCCTTCCAACTAGAAGGGCAAAATACAATTCCCCTTTTAGCTTCCAACCTTCAATTTCCAAGATTCAAGATGAGAATCAAATTCGATTATTTCTTGAAGAGTCACTTACTCCCTTAGATTCATTTTTGAATGATATTTGATATTAAAGATTTATTTTCAAGTCCTATCTTCAGCATATTTCAAGAGCATCCTTTGACATCAATGGCAACCGTCATCCATAAAGAAAATTTGAAATTATTTCATCTGGGGATTTTGCTTAAATTCCTTGAAAAATACATGGAGTCAGTTTTGGAGATGTGTGTAATAGTGGAGTCAGTTACAACATATTTATCCTCTGATCTTCAGTAATAACTACTTCCTAAAAACACAAAGAATTTAGTGGGAGCAAGTAGTATGTTTAAATGTACATTCTTACATCAAAATATATATTAAAAATACTTTGTAAATATTCTTTGTTGAATTACCACAAACTTTGAATGGATTCAAGCTATTGCTATAGTCCCAGGGTCATGGACTTTTATATACGCTCATTGCAATACCCAGAGATTGCTAAGTGTTTAAGTGTGTAGAGTTCTGGACTTGGAATGAGGAAAACCTGAATTCAAATCCTGTTTCTGATACTCATTAGCCATTTGACAGTGGGAGAGTCACTTAACCTTTTTTAGTCTCAGTTTTCTCATGTATAAGGATCAGGATAGCAGAAAAGTAAGTCACTTTCGAGAGAAAATTTGACGAGAGGAGAAATCAAGATATATAGTTACATCCCTTTCATACAGAAAAATTGTCTAGTGTGTTCCTGTCAATCCTTGGTAGCTCAAGTCTCAAAGAATACTTAACTTATAACTTTCTCTACAAACCATAAATCTTGAAAGATTATTTAAACTACCCTAATTGTCCTTTCTCACTTATAAAGATGGAAAATAAAGGATTTGACACATACATATAGGTTTGGTTTTCATGGAGAAAGCAAATAAGAGTCAGAGCAAGAGAGTCAATCCTTGTCATCTTCCCTTTTTTCCCAAAGGGTAAAATAATATTTTCCCATATTTTCCTTGGAAGCCAAAACAGGCAGAATTTTTTAAAAGGTTAGATTTGTAATTAGAAGACTTGGATTCAAATTCTACTTCCAAGATTAATTAGCTGCTTAATCATGTGCAAACCAATTAAACTCTGGGCTTTCACAACTCTAAGATTGATCTGCAATTATGATTTTGATGCTTGGAACTTCTATTCTCACTACAATTACAAGTCCTTTCTTATTGATGTCACTACTCCCTGTACAATGACTCCATCATACAAATAAAAATCAGATCTGTGATTTAGTTGATAAAGAAAACTTCCAGATGAGGAAACTTTCTTTTTTAAAACTCTTAGTAAATTTATTTATTTTTAATACACATTGATTTATGAATCATGTTGGGAGAGAAAAATCAGAGCAAAAGGGGGAAAACCCATAGAAGAGATAAAAAGAAAACAGAAAAAAAGGAATGAACATAACATGTTCATTTAAATTCAGTCTCCAAGTTCTTTTTCTGGAAGCAGATGGCATTTTCTGTTTAAAGTCTATTGGAAATGTTTTGAATCACTGAACCACTGAGAAGAACCAAGTCTTTCATATTTGATCATCACACATTCTTGCTGTTATTGTGTACAGTTTAATCCTGGTTCTGCTTTTCACTCAATATCAGTTAATGTAAATCTTTCCAAGACTTTCTAAAATCAGTTTGTCCATCATTTTTATAGAATAATATCCCATTACCTTTATATACCAGAACTTGTTCAGCCATTCCCCAATTATTGGGTACTATTCATTTTCTGGTTTCTTTGCTACCACAAAAAAGAGCTGCTACAAATATTTTTTGCACATGTGGGTTCTTTTCCCTCCTTTATGATTTCCTTGGGATACAGACCCAGTAATGGCACCACGGAGTCAAAGGGCATGTAGTTTTATAGCCCTTTGGGCATAGTTCCAAATTGTTCTCCAGAATGGTTGGATCACTTCATTAGTGTCCCAGTTTATTATTATCTTTTCCTGTCATCTTAGATAATCTGAGAGGAGGGAGGTGGTACCTCAGAGTTGTTCTAATTTGCATTTCTCTAGTCAATAGTGATTTAGAGCATATTTTCATATAACCATATATGGCTTTAATTTCATCTTCTGAAAATTGTCCATATCCTTTGACCATTTATCATTTGGGGTAATACTTGTATTCTTATAAATGTAACAGAGCTCTTTATATATTTTAGAAGTGAGATTTTTATCAGAAACAGGGGCTATAAAGATTTTTTTTCTCAGCTTTTCCTTTTCCTTTTAATATTGTTTCTGTTGGTTTTGCTTGTGCAAAACCTTTTTTTTTAATTTAATGTAATCAAAATTGTTTATTTTGCCTTTCATAATGTTCTTTAGTTGTTCTTTGGTTGTAAATTCTTCCCATCTCCACAGACCTGATAGGTAAATTATCCCTTGTTCTCTTAATTCATTTATAGCATCATCTTTTATGACCAAATCATCTACCAAGGAAACTTTCTAATACATGTGATACCTTTTCTGACATTTAAGGTCTTAGAGAGTGCATGAAGAGGTTAAATGGATTGCCCAGTCATGAGTTATTATGTGTAGAGGTGGGGCTGTAACCCAGGTCATCCTAACTCTGAGGTCGGCTATTTTTAGAATCTTCCCAAAATTCTAGATAATGAAGGAAAATTAGGAAAAGAAACTAAGACTCCTAATTTCTTTTTCTAACTCTAATATAATATTTCTTATTTTCTAATATTAATTATATTTCTAATTTTCTAATTTCTTAACTTTTCTAATTTCACTTTCTTCCTTTCATTCTTTTTCTGAATCTTTTTGTACAAAATTACTAGTATGGAAGAGTTTTACATGATTTCACATGTAAAATTTATATTAGATTACTTACCATCTCAGGGAAAGGAAGGGGGGAGAGGGAAAGAGGAACAGAATTTGGAAATCAAAACTTTTTTATTTAAAAAAAATGGTTTTAACATGTAACTGGGCGAAAAGAATATATGAAAAGAATTTTTAAAAACCCTGTATATCACAGACCCTTTTGGAAGTCTTGTACAGTCTATAGATATTGCAAAATAGTGTTTTTAATTGCATAAAATAAAACAGGATCATATCACAGCTACAAACAACATACAAACATCTACAAAAATAATAATTTTTAAAAAGCCCAAGCTTACAGACCTCCAGTTAGGAACCTCAGTTCTAAACAAAGAACTGAAGAAATATAATTGCTATGCTATAGGATTTCAATAAATTCAAATAATAATCAGGTAAAGAAGTATCTTCTTTTCTCACTATGTGCTGTGCAAAAAAAAATACTGTATATCTGTTCTTGTTTCTTTTATTTGTTCCTGCAGAGAATAATAGCCTTAGAGATATTTTGCCACAGACTAAACAATACCCACATCAGGAGACTATTTTTGGTTTTGTCCATGCAATTAAATAAGTATAAAAGAACAGTTTGAGGTGGGGAAAGAAATATATATTTGTAACTTTTAAACCCCTGAATGTTTTTTTTCTTCAACATTACCTCTAAATAACTATAGGTACTAACAGCAGTCAGGTGAGAGTTAACTTTAGTCTTATAATAGAAAACCTATCAAATGAATAATGTACTTGAATTCAATTCTGTGAGTATCACCCTAATTGAAAAAGTCACCTCCTTCCCCTCCAGAGTTACCATCTGAGCACTTCTCTCCTAATGCCTTCAGCAGCATCTTCAGGCAGTGGAATAGTGACAAGGCTATTGGCTTCCCTGGAGCAGACTTCTACCACTGCATAGCCTTTGATCTAACACCAGGCTCCCAACCCTGTGTGAGAACACTCTGTTAATCTTTTTCCTCCAACTCTTTCCCTCTCCCCAGCAGGCGGATAAGCACACAACTGCTTAGAAACAGCTCCTTTAACTGCCACACCAACCAGAGAAAATTGTTCTTAATTGCATGGCATTTATTGTTTAGCCTTTCTCCTGGAGACTCATAATTCTGTATATTATAAAGTAAAACAGTGAAATTCTCTCTCTCTCTCTCTCTCTCTCTCTCTCTCTCTCTCTCTCTCTCTCTCTCTCTCTCTCTCTCTCTCT
>JAJPUD010000035.1:619954-636948 GCA_023553655.1 Myrmecobius fasciatus
TCTCTCTCTCTCTCTCTCTCTCTCTCTCTCTCTCTCTCTCTCTCTCTGCCTCATCTCTGTCTATCTCTGTCTCTCTTCTTTCATGGCTCTGTCTGCCTTTCCATCCCTTTCTATCTCTATGTCTCTGTCTGTTTCTCCATCCCTCTCTGTTTTTCTTTCTTTCCTTATCTGGTCTCTGCCTTTGGTCTCTTTTTCTCTCTTTTCCCTCCCCTCCTTCTTTCTCAAAGAAATTGAGGGGTTGAAGAAGGTTGGCAGAGTGTTTGAGAGAATACTACATGAATAAAACCTGGTTTTGTTCTTAGTGGCTTTTAAAAATAACATCTAAGAGTAAAAATGATTCTTGGCTCTGATTTTTAAAATACATGTTTTGGGGGAATGAAAAGAAAAATTACTTACCAATTAATTAGCTGCCTGGTGTGATTAAGATGAGTGGGGGAACATTTACATGGAGATCTGAAGTAAAAGTCCTTGGAGAAGTCTCTGTGTGCTGTGTAATTAGAGTTAATTAACACGTTTGCTAATTGACTATTATTTAGCACCCCAGCTGCTAAGGAAAAATCCATGGGCCCATTAAATATTAATTAGCACAAGTCTATTGTCTGATGCTGCCAGAGTCTATATTGATCAGCTTTTGACAAGCCTAGCTTTGTTATCCAGGGTAGAGAGTTACAATACTCCACTGGGGTTCCCTAGTTAGGAATAACAAGATGAGAACCTTCTAATAAGCACACCAAGAATTTGGTTTCCATCAAATAGTTGCCTCTTGATTATATTAACAACAAATTAGGAATAAGGGGACATACCATATTTTTGCAAAACTTCATACAGGAAAGTCGCTGATGTATGTGGCTGGTGTTACACTGAATTTATGGTATTTCCTGGGTATTTAGGGAACTCTTTAGAAATAAAAATAACACTGAAGCTTCTTAAGTAAAAAATGAGAATGTCTATATCAAGTTTTATCAGATCCTCTTAAAGCCAGTCTCTCTTTAACTAAAGGCAATGTTAATAGTCAAATTGCATATATGTATATATATATATATACCTATATATATATATGTATATATATATAGGTATTACATTCTTATTATTATTTAGAGAGGTCACTCTTGATGACTACTACTGTTCTGGTGTGAAGATGTGGTTAAGATCAGGATATATGTCTACCACACTGCACCAATCACAAGTGAGACATTCTCTGATGTGTAGCCCAATTTTCAGTACTTGTCATTATGCTGCAGCTCCATTCTCAAGAATCACATTTGGAAAATCTTTTGTGAAAAAGAGTCATCACATTCCCTACTTCTGCCCACCAAGCTGGTCTGGCTCCTGCGGTTGCTGTTGGAATCTTTATTTCAGGGCATTTTGAAATGTGGGTTGGACTATTGCTCCTTTTAAACCACTTTGGCTTCACATAAAGAAACTGTTTGGGTGTTCCTCTTTCATCCACTTTCCAAACATAGTCAATAGAAGAGTTGTATTATGATAAGACATCCACTGGTCCACAATAGTTATAATACTTTAATTTAGTGGAAATATTGATTAAGAACCAGATAGAGACAGATAGGAGCAGAGAGATGTAAATGGAACAGAAGAAACAACTAAGAAATAAAATTCATTGTTTATGAAAGTAGTGTTTGACAAATTCATTACTTAAAAACACTGGAGAATGAAATCATTATTCAATAAAATATTATTGGAAAAAATTGTTCAGTGTTATGAGGGATCATTAGTTAAATCCATACTTAACTAGATACAGGATAATAAGGTCAGTGTGAAGCAATTTACTAAATGATTTTTAGGGACAAAAATTGGAAGAAATAAGAATAATACATTTTTCTCATTTATGGAGAGAAGAAAATTTTAACAAAGAACTGGAAATTCTTGCTAACTTGTTGATTAGACAAAGATAAAAGTATTTTGCACTACAAAAACCAATATCTAAAATGAAAAGAAAAAAAAAAGCTTGTCCAGAAAAATATATCAGAAAAAGATCAGACATCAAATCCCTAATACCTAGAATATATCTTTAAGAGTAAAATGTATTCCCCCGTGGAATACTAATTGGAGTTCAGGAGAGGTATTTAGATAGGATATATGGATCTGGTGGTCATTTGTATAAAAAGGATCATTAAAGGATCATAAAGAGGAAGTACACACGGAAATATTTCCAAATTTCTAAGTAATCAGGAAAATGTAAATCAAAATATTCTTTGAATATTACTTTATAACTATTAAATTAACAAAAATAGTCCAAAAAAGTAATAAAAATTCAAGATTGGACTAAAGGGAAATGGGCACTTACTTACATTGTTAATGGGACTCTAGCTAAGTATGAGCAAAGATAGATTTTCTGACACCCAAAGGCCATAATACAATTATCCCCTGCTCAGGCCTTTGATCAGATTGGGATGCACTACCTTCTGCCTCCTAGGTAGGCTTTTGAATGCCTGCACCATTACCCTAGTCCTAAGTAGGCTCTAGGACTTTATCTTCCTGACTGAGAATAAAACTTTTGTTCACGCCTGCCATGTAGGCTTTCAGATGCTTCCTAGGACACAGAAATATGACTGGTGAGATATTTGAGAATGGTTTTAAAATCCCAAGGGATGGCTTTGAATTTTCTAATTATATTATTTTAATCATCAGATTTCACTATTTTTTTCTGAACTCATTTTTCAATAATTAGCAACTTTCAATCATTCTTTCTCTATGTCAGTAATACTGACATATCCTTCCAACTGCTGTAAAATAAACTGCCTATCCTCAACCTCATCAGCTTATTCTCTTACTTCTATCCATCTCAAAACCAAAGTTCTACTGCATACATGCTCAAGACTTCTACTATATCTTCTCAGTCTTCTGCTTCACAATGGACAAATTATCTTTTATTTTATAACACTTTCTATTTTATGACACTTATTGAGAACTGGATCTCTCCTGATGACCCTAACTGCATTTTCTAATAGAAGCTTAACTTTTACTCACATCCCTTACATCATGGTGAAGGATTCAAAATACTCACTGCCATGCCCAGATTCTTTCTAACACTATTACTAAGTAATCTCTCCTCCTCTGAAGTTCACACAATCTGAATTTGTCACACAATCCAGATTCTGGTAATTGTTCCCTAACAACCTCTAATTTTCTCCCTATTTTTTCAATGAGTTCATTATCTTGTCCTGTACCCATATTACGGCCCTTCCACATACATGTTTTTGCTTTCTTGAATACCCTAACTCAAAGCTACTTAAACCATGCGTCATGAGGCCGCATGACTGAATGTGGGGTTGCAAAATTATGATTCATTTTCAGTAAATTTGATTTGTATAGGTATCATATATCCAGGCTCATGTAAAAACCTTGTTCTTTTTACTACAAATTTATACTAACTAATCTCAACTGGGTCCTCTGAAGCAAGGTAATCCTACTATTTTGAGCTCACTTAGTCCCTATTTTACCTACGATAATCTCGTTTTTCAGACATGATATTTATCTCCCAATTCCTAGAGCTTTTCCAATTTTCCCCCATCTGTGGAATTTTATCCTTACACATCTAGATCCCCTAGCTTCCTCAGTTTTCCTTAATCACATTGCCTTCTAGGATTGCCTCTAATTTATCCTGCATATGTTTTCTTTGTACATAGTTGTTTGCATGTTGTCTTCTATGTTTCCATGTTCTTCAATTAGGATATGAGTTCCCTGAAAGCAGGAATGATTTTTAATATCATTGTATCCTCAGTATTTAGCATAGTGATGGAACATAATAAGAACTTCACACATTTTTGTTGAGTTGATCATTGCAGTTCTTTCAATAATTGCTCACTGTATATTTCAAATTTAATGTTCTATAGGCATCTCAAACAACAGACATATCTTTCTTCAAAATCCATCATTCTTCCATACCTTCCTTTCTATCTTCATCCTTCCTGTCATACAAATTTACAACCTCATTTTCATCCTCGCCTATGCATTGCTCCTCATTTTACATATCCAATCCACTATAAACTCTTGAAATTTCTCTACCATATCTGTCAGATATATTCTCTTCTCTTCACTCACACAACTACTCCTCTAATACTTATTGTCTATAAAGTAGATAATTGCAATAGCCTCAAATTACCTCATCACATAATATTCTGATCAATCCTTCACAAAACTTCCAAGTGATTTTACTAAAGCATGGATCTAGCCATGTCACTTCTCTACTCAGTTAACTTCAGTGGTTCCTGATTACTTCTATAATAAAAAAAAATCATCTGGTTGGCTTTTAAAGTTCTTCATAATATAATCCCTTCCAACCTTTCTGGTTTTCTTACACATCCTTCCGCTCATGCTACAATTCTGCTATATTAGCCCACTTGCTATTTCTCCCACCCCAAGAGGTTTTAAAGTGAAGGGAGAAATGGAGGCCAGGAACCTTACTTTCATCTGGATTGACTCAAAGAAATAATATATACACTCCCTTGGGTGTAGAAATTCATCTTACAATGCAGAAAAATAAAAAGGGCAAGGAATAGGAGATGCAGAGAGGGAAGAACTGATAGAAGTTAGGGCATTTTGGAGGAGTTAAAAGTCAGGAGCAAAACATATTTAAATGAATAAATGGATGGGGTAAGAGGAGAGAAAAATAAATGGGGAAAATAGGATGAAGGGAAATATATAGTTGATAATGATTACTAGAAAAAATTTGCATTGAGTTTTTCTGTTAAAGATTTCATTTCTCAAATATTTAGAAAATTAAGTCAAAATTTTTAGATATAAGAGCCATTCCTCAATTGATAAATGGTCAAAGGATATGAACAGGCAGTTTTCAGACAAAGTAATCAAAGATATCTGTAGTCATATGGGAAAAAGATACTCTATTATTGAAAGAAATGCAAATTGAAACAATTTGATTTCCTGCCTCATACCTGTCAGATTGATTAATATGAAAGAAAAGGAAAATGACAAATGTTGGAGGTATCAGTGAAGTTGTATACTGATTTAGTCATTCTGGAGAGCAATTTGGAACTATACCCAAAGGACTATAAAACTATACATACCCTTTGACCAAGCAATACCATTACTAGGCTCTATTCCAAAGATATACAAAAATAAAAAAGGACCTATGTGTACAAAAATATTTATAACAGCTCTTTCAGTGGTGACAAAAAATTGGAAATTGAGGGTATGTCTATCAATTGGGGAATGGCTGAACAAGTTGTTATATAAGATTGTGATGGAATCTCAAGAAAAAGCATAGAAATACTTACATACTTACTTTTTTTCATGTAGGTGAAATAAGTAGAAACCAGAAGAAGAACATTGCACATAGAAACAGCAAGATTTTATGATGATCTACTATGAATAATTTAACTATTCTCAGCAATATAATGATCCAAAACAATTCTGTAGGACTTATGATGAAAGGTGCTGTTCATCTCCATAGAAAGAACTAGTAGAGACTTAATATAGATCAAAGATATTTTTCTTCTTTATTCTATTTGGATTTATTTTTCTGTTTTCTTTCACAGAATGACTTACATGGAAATGTGTTATATGTGAATACACATATATAACCTATGTCAAATTACTTGTCTTTTCAATGAGGGGAAAAGAGAGGGAAAATTTTTAATTTTAATTTAAATTTAAAATTCAAAATTTGAAAAGGAAGAATGGTAAAATTGTTTTTTTCATGCACTGGGGAAAAATAAAATATTAAATAGTGAAAAAGTAAGGAAAAAAACACTTATTGCTAGTATTTAACCCATTACCTTCCATCAACTCTGTTATGCATCTTGTATATTCAATCTATGTATATGTGGTCTCTTCCATACCAATGTAAATTTCTTGAGGACCAGAATTATTTTTCTTTGTATCCCCAAAGTTTTACATCATATCTTGTATACAATATGTGCTTAATCAAGGTTTATTAATCATTGACAGGCTAAACTAGGTTGAGAGTAACTGACAGGTCTCAAATTTGTTGATGAGTTGGGGAGACATCTTTCCCAAATATGATTGCATGGCAGTAAAAAAAAAAAAAAAAAAAAAAAAAAAAAAACAGTTATAGGATGTTAGGTAAGCAAAGGTTGTTTTTTGTTTTTGTTTTTGTTTTTTTAGTCTTATCAATTGTAAGGATCCCAAGACACACAACTGGCAGTCAGCCAGTATTATGCCCTGACCAGTATTTCACTGTTCTATCCTGGATTCTCTTCTCTACTACTATGATTTGATCTCTTTCTTGGTCCTTATCTATGTGGCCATTCTCCTCTCCTTTTTATTACCTCATTTGTCTATCTCTATTCAGGGTCATAATTTCAAATATATAGTTTAATTAGACAAGTGAGCACACACATACATACATATGTATGTGCATATGATATAGATACCGTACAAGCAAGAACATTGCTTTTCAAGAAAAATAGGAAGTAGGCTGCATATGCCATGTACTGCTTAAATCCAATCCCTTCTAAAGTATAACTTCCTTTTTTTTGGCTGGAATCTTTCTCTTCCTTTTTTTCAATCTCCCAGTGTGAGAAGTAGAGAGAACTAGCATAAAAGTCCATATCTGTTTGATTTGGGAAAATTCAATTCTTCCTCAAGGTTCCCAGAATTCCTAGCTTCGAAAGGCATCCTTGCCTGGAGCAGCGTTCAAAACATAACATATTTTTTTGGCTGTGGTAACAGGCTTCTGATATTGTATCTTCTTTTATGGTCAGATCGTATTTTGGAAAACACAGCAAGCTAGTATGGAAAAAAAAGATAAAAAGAACAATATCATTTTACTTCATATCTAGTAGAAGATGCAGAACGATAATAATTTTCTGTTATATTTAGTGCATTCCTATTTATTAACATTTATTCACATATAACTATATATAAACAGGCAATTTGTTCTATTTACAATTTCTGCAGGACAACAATTACAGTTGCCATTTTATACCTTGAGTAATTATGATAAATGGAAAATTGTAATATCATTTAAGAAATCTGTGTCCTCCAGGAGTCACCAAGATGGGGGTAGGGTAGGGGGAAGAGAGTTTAAAAGAGATAATTTATATATACATATACACATACATGTACATATGGCACATAATATATATCTATATGTGTATTGTTTGTATATGCATATGTATATACATATATATCATTGATATCTGAATTATTTGTTTGCTTGATTTATTCTTCAAATTTAAAAACTTATATGGATGAGTATTCTTTCTACTAAGCTGTAATTTTTCATAATTCTATGTGTTATTTAGTCACAAGATTTATCATCACAAAGTCATCTGTATCATTTTATCCATGAAGTTTTCTCTATCTTCTTCGTGTTTGAATATATGCAGGGAGCAAGCTATTATTATTCTTGCAATAACCTTTTCATCAAACAGATAATCAGATGAATATTTCAGTGAAGCTGAATGAGATAAGAAGTGTTTAGTTAGTTTCAGCCTGAAGGCTGGATCAAGGAAAACAGGAAGAAGAAATCAATTCCAATGAGTACTGGTGCTGAGGACCTCCCCAAACCAAAATGATTGGGCAGCTGGACTGCAGGGAGTCATTCTCTGCACCTTAATATAGGAATGGCCATTAATGTTTAATACCTGCTGGAGGAGAGTGTAGCTTTTGTGTTCGGAGGGAGCGAGGTAGGGGGGAGGGAGAAGAGGAGGGAGCTGTATTGTCTTCTTTTGAGATATTTACGGGAGCTTCAGGGCACAAGTGACATTTTTATTCCATTTTCTACTGCTCTACAGCTGCTTCCTTAAAGGCAAAGAGAGCAGGCTGATTTTTCCATCTGCTTCATACCTCTGATCTTCTGCCTTGCCAAATTAGTTTTCAAACAAATAAAAATATTTTGATTGTAAATCCTTGTTTATAATATTCCTCTGGGGAGGGTGTAATCGGCCTTATAATGTCAGGCAAGCAATCAGTTTAGCCACAGTTGGAGAGCTGCAATCTGGTCTGGCATAATTTCTTCTCTGGTTTCCTCTCTTTGTTACTCTAAGTTTTCTTTCTTTTTTTTTCCCTCCTTTTTCTGATTCCCTCTCTCCACAATAATGTTCCCTTTGAGGTGGGGAATAGGGGTTTCTAATCCTTCTATTCATGCTTTTTGGAAAGACCGTGGTTTTTTTCCCTTCCTCAGGAAAAAAAAAAATTAAATGTATGTATTTATAGTAGTATTATCTGTGAAAATTCTTAGTTTCCATTTTAATGTGTTGATTTTTTTCTTTGCATATACATATTTGTTGTAATGTATAATATGAACTTTTTCTTCCCTTCTTCCTTTTCTTCCTTTCTTTGTCTCTTTTCCTTTCTTTCTTTTCTTCTTTCTTTTTCTTTCTTTTTTTTTGTAACATGCAAGTGCCTATATACAAAAGGTTCCTGAATGACCAGAAATTCATTCATGAGCTTTTCAAACCAATCAATCAATAAACATTTGTTAATCACCACTTTTATGCCAGGCACTGTATTAATTCCTGGGGATACAAAAAGAGACAAAAGATAGAAACCAGATGAAACAAAGTTACCCCATAAAATTGATAATGTCATTTTATCTTATTTAAATTAATCAAAAATATATCAATGTACCTTTCAGAATGTATTGGGTGAGACATTCATGTTTTACGTGAACTCTGCTTTGATAGTTTGGAAAGCAGAGAAAAGAAGCTGAGTTACTTTCTGATTAATCAACATTTAAAGACTGAATATGTAATGTACCAAGCATGGTACCATGCACAGAGGAAACAGACAAAAGCAAAATTGTCATTATCTTCATGGAACTTAAATTCTTTCCCTTATGTAAGGGCCTACTCATTCTATTTAGATCAAGTCAAAACTAATAGCTGCTATTATTATGAATGGTTCCAAATGATTGTTTAAACTTGGTAAGAGCCTATTTGTTTTAGTTGATTGTTGTCCTTCATTCTCAAAGGACCAAAATGACATCACTATGTTAGAGTCCAATTGCAGTGTACCCAACTGTGACTGATCAAACTAATAAGAGCTTGGATTGCTCTTCCACAGGTGAAACACAAATAGTCCATAGGAATATTTGGGGCTGCTTCTCTAGCTTTGCACATCTTGCATTTTTTTTCTGGAATATTTATGGATAACCATTTTTCCTCTTTTCCACGAGGCCATACTGTGGATCTCAAGAATAGAGACGAAATCTGTGATTTCATAGATATAAGATATTACTAGATGAGGACACTCATCTATAATTGAAGGTCTGAACCTTCTCTGAAATTTTATAATCTTACAGAGTTGTTTATATGATAGGTTAAGTGGTTGACCCAGAGTCACGCAGTCATGATTTGAATATGTCTTCCTTTATTTAAACCCAGCTATCTGTATACTATACCACATTTTCACACAATGTTTTAAGATAGTTGCTGTTAAACTGATGAAGCTAAAAGGAATATACTATGGGATATGGCCCTGGCTACCTGTAACTGGCTAATAACATACTCAATTTGGCTTACAGAAAATGCAAAGAATTATTCCATTTCTGTTCAAAATAAATTATGTCATCTTCATCTATGAATCATTACAATAATACAACACAGGCATTTCATACCTAAAGGTGTGAGGGGTGTGTATGTTGTGTGTATTTTAATGTTTCCTAAATTAATTGTTTGGATTCCAGGTCATCTTCAAAAGTCTATTTAATGAATTTCTAAAGAATTATAAATGAGAATCACTCAGAGAGTAATGGAAAGGTAAATGTTGGGTTTGAGCAGGAAGCAACACTTAAGAAATTAAAGAACTGAAGTAAAAGGATGACTCTAAAGAAAGGTATAAGTGAAAAAGAAGATGGGACTGGTTAGGTGGAGAATGTGAGAAATGATTACTAGTGGTACCCAAAAGGAAGAGAGAAAGTCACAGAATTCAGGTTGATCCTTTATGGTGACATCAATAAATGTGAATAACAAAAGCACAAGTTAGGCAGACATGGAGAGGGTACAATCTGCATCATTGGAGGAAATATGTACAACAATGAGCTTATAGATCTATTTGACTGTTTTAATGATACAAATTGACAGTTATGGAAGATTTCACATGTTATAGATATCTAGAGTAAGATAAAGGATTCCCATGTGAAGTACAGTATTTGGGAAATGTCATTCTTCACCTTCTATAGCATCCCTTATATTTCTACTTAACTCATGATCATATTATTGTTTTTATTCTTTCAGGATCTAGAAAGATCCAGGGATGTGTTTGCATGATTTCATTCTCTTTTTCATTAATTAGTTTGTTTTCCCACCTCAGTTTATTAAATATTAATTTTGAATAAACTATACAAAATTCTTTTCCATTAGTAATTACAATTTTTCTATAATTAAAAAGCAATACTATAATATAGAAAATGTATTAAAAATTAGATGATCATAATGCAAAAACATCTACAATTGCAACATTATTATTTACAAAATTTGGTTAGTCAATGTTCATAGCCAGAGTCACCTTAAACCTTTAACATTGCACTAAATGATTCTCCTCCCTTGCTTTTGTACTCAGTTTCATAGCATTTAGTTCATTCCAGATACTGATTAAAGTTTCTTAAGAATCTTCTTTATCTTTCTCCAGAAGGTGAGAGCTAAATTCAGTATCTTAGAAAATAACCTAGAAGAATCCTTTTTTGTTTGTTTGTTTGTTTTGGCCTCCCTTCAGCAATCACAGATAATATATTTTCAAAATGTACTATATTGGCCCATTTTCATGAACTTCATAGAATTCTCTTTATAAATTTCTTTATACCAAATTACATACAATATTTATGAGGAAATATTTCACATTACATTCTTCTCTCTTTTCCACATTACTTTTTCCTCCCTCCCAGATTCTTCAAAGATCTTCATACATAACAGATTGTGTTCCTTCTCCCTGAGTGCATGAAGAAGAGAAACATTCATAAATGTTTCTTAAATATCACTTTAAAAAAGCCAGAGCAAACTGCTTTTCCCAGCATCCCTTTTGATTCTATTCTTAAAGAGACCTTAATGGTTTCCATAGCCTCCATAAAAGAAGATTTTTTTTGAAACAATGGTTTCACATGCATTAATTTATTGGATTGTCATATCAATCCTGAAACATTAATGTTTCCATTTAAGCTGAAATACTTAAAGCTTAGTATAGGTGAGCAGCTCACCTATGGTCACATAATTCATAAGTCTCAGAAATGGGATTCAAACCTAGGTTTACCTAAGTGTATATCCAACATTTGGTATAACACCATGCTACCTTTTCAAAGATCTCTGAGCTAATAATGCTGTACTTATACCACTATGTAGAAATTAACCACCCTGTGCATTACCTTTCTATGGGACAATGTATTCAGAGTTTCAATCTAAACCTCTAGAAACAAATCTGTCATTGCTCTAAGAACAACGGCAAAGATTTTCTTGGCTCTTGAAAAAATATTAGAAGAGGAGAGGGGATAGGAGAAGAAGGAGGTATCCATATCTGTGTTTGTTTGTATATTGATTGGGAGGACAGAGAAGGGAGGACTCTGGCATCAGCAACTCTCCCACTAGCATCTTTTACCTTACCTTCTTCCTCCTCCTCCTCTTTCCATTCCTTCTCCTCCTCCTCCTCCTTTCCCTCCTCTCTCTCCCTTCCCTTCCCCTCCTCTCCCCCTTTCCCTTTCCTTTCCTTTCTCTCTTTTCCAAACACTAAAGTACTGTTTAAATAGTAGCTTATTATTATTATTATTATTTTATTTTAATGAAGAGAAAAAACAAAAAAGAAGATGAAAAAGACCAGACAAGTAGAACAACTTTCAAATCTCTGATAAGGTCCTTTCTACTCTGCCTTTTCCAGGACTTAGTAAGCACCCACCCTCCTGGAACTTCCAACTTCAAAGGTCTTATCTGGATCAGCAATCCTTGCTTCATAAGGACTAAAAGGGATAAGAACACTGCCAGTATATAATTCCTTAACAACTTGTCCTTTGTTTCAAGAAGATCTTTCCCTTTTTTCTCCCAAATAAAATAAACCAATATCATAGGGAGAAAGTCCCAGATCACTTCTGGGGACAGTTCTAATTCTTTAACAAAGCAATAGGCAAACATTTTTTCCAAGGCAATTTAGTTTCTAGCATCAATTTAGTAATCTATTTCTTAAAAATCTGATTCATTCTTCCTACTTCCCTTGATGAGGGCAGATGCCCAGGGGTATGGAATTGCCACTCAATTTGTAATCCCACCCCATTATTTCTTATAAAACTTTAGAAGTAAAATATGTTCCTTTATCAGAATCAATAGTCTTTATCAATCCATACTTAGGTACAATTTGTTCCAATGTTATTCCACTAATCCCTCTTAAAGCAGCAGAGCCCAGAGGAAAGCTTCCACCTATTCCCACTGGTGTCATTTCATTAAAACCTAACTTCATTTTTTTTTAAAATGAGAAGAATTAGTGTAAGTACCTCTAACCATGGAATGGGAGAATGGTGCCTCTAGCTTTACTTCAGCTCTCCTCTCTGACCTAGACCCCAAACCAAAAGTTCCACCCTCCTGCAAGTGCCCATAGCCAGCAGCATCTCTGCCCCATTGTTTCTGCACTCACCAGGTGTGCTGGCTCCTTCTCTCTGCAGCACAGCTGGGCCTGGCATTCCTAATCACCTGAGGTTCTCTCAGTCTTCCTGGATTCAGACCCCTGGCTTCTCAAAACAGTTCGGGAGGTGGAAATTTCTGTGGTTCCTGCTAGCCCCAGGGCTTACTATTTCTTGGAGCTGGCCTGGAGGTTTTTGCACTTCACATGGATTAATCCCTGTCCTGGGGTCTTTCTTCAGATTTTCTTGTATCATACCTGGAGCACCCCTGTTCTGCCTCAAGTATTATTGATCTTTCACTAGTGTATGTTTGCCCTGAGGTAAAAATTTGTTGTGTTTGTGGGGGAAATCTGGAAAGCTTGATATTTACTGACCATCTCCCAGAATTTTCCCCTCACAGATCAATCTTATTAAATACTTAGAGAGAAAAAAAACAAGATGTGCATAATAGAAAATAATATCACATACAGGCCTCTTTTTCTGTTATAGGATATATAGTAAATATCCATTCTATTTTATGTTTAATTAGTAAAAATTAAGAATTAAAATGAAAATTAACAAAAATATATAATCCTTAAAAGAAAAATTGGGGCAAATGATCAATAAAACCAGATCTTGTCAAAGCAGTCAGGAACCACTAAGCTGTTTTTGATATGTGAGAAATTGAGCAGAAATGACAGGTTTTGCATATTCTAGTGGAGAGAGTGAAGAATTTAATGTCAAAAGTGGGTTGAATGCAGGCGCTATGTAATTCTAGACATGTGATTAGACCTCTCTTTGCTTCAGTTTCATCATCTGTAAGGGAGACATGCATGTACTACATTACAATATTGTAAGGAAAGTTGTAAACTTTAGAGAGTTATATAAATTAGTTCTTAATAATGATGATGATAGTGATAATAATTGTCATAATAAGAATAAGAAAATATTACCAGGTAAATATACTAATTTCTACATCTACTTCTTTCCTGAGAGAGAACCTGAAAAGACAGGACAGAAGAGCCATCCAATGATACTGGCCTTCTTGATGTTCCTCCCATAAGAACTTCCATCTCTTCACTCCAGTTATTTTAATTGCTGTTATTCATCTCTAGCATATTCTCTTTTGCATCTCCTCTCCTAGTTTATGTGGTTTCCTTCAAATTTCAGATATAATCCCATTTTCTAAAAGAAGCCTTTTCTCATTTCCTTTAATTCTAAGGTCTTTGATTATTTCCAACTTATCCTGTATATTATAGATGTTTGTACATAGTTGTTTGCATGTTGTCTCTCTCATTAGAATATGAAATGAAATCAAGGAATTTATTTTTGTCTTTTTTTAGGTCTTTTGGCTTCTCTTTATATCCCTAGCAATTAGCATGTTGGCAAATAATAGATACTTAATAAATACTTATTGATGGACTTACTGACTGACTCATTATACAGTTTTTTTTTCATGCCCTTCTACTACTTTTCTCCATTTCATCCTATATACACCTTATTTATACTTACTTGCTTCTATGTTGTCTCCTCAATTAATCTGTGAATTCCTTGAGTGTAGAGGCTGTCTTTGCCTTTCTATGTATCCTCAGAGGTTAGCACAATGTTTGGCAATCAATAATAAATGCTTGTCAATTGATTGACAAATTAGTCCAAATCTTTTATTAAAATATGGAACCTGAAATCTAGAGACTTAACATTGCATCACTAGTAAGGGGCAGAGTCAAGAATCAAATACATATTTAATGGTTCCCAGAGAAGTGCTACTTCCTCTATATTGCACTCCATTGTTTATCTCTGACAGCTGTCACTAAATCAACAAGCATTTAAGTAACTTCTAGGTGCTAGACACAATGCTAAGTGTTGTGGGGAAAAAATAAAATAGTTCTTCCCTCAAGGAGGTAATGACATCACTCAGTAGATAAAAACCTGGACCTGAAATCAGGGAGAGCTGAGTTCAAATCTGTTTTCAGACAATTACTGTGTGACTCTAATCTCTATTTGATTTAATCCACTGAAAATAGCAAACTGGTCTTTTTTGGGGGCAGCTAGTTGGAGAAGTAGGTAGAGTGCTGGGCCTAGAGTCAGGAAGATGAATTCAAAAATGGCTACAGACACTGTGTGATCCTGGACAATTCACTTATCCCTATTCATCTCAGTTTCCTCATCTGTAAAATGAGCTGAAGAAAGAATTAAACCACTCCAGCATCTTTATCAAGAAAACCCCAAATGAGATCACAAAGAATTAGACACAACTAAAACAACTGAATAATAATAATAACAAGGAGCTTATATTCTACTTGCGGAAACAAAGTGTAGATACAGAAGTACATCTGATTATATGCAAGGTAATTACATGGTAGTTTAATGGAGGAGATATAAACAATTGGGGATCAAGAAAGGCCTCAAGATTATGTTTAAGCTGAGATTTGGAGAAAACTAAAGACTCCTTAGAGAGGGAAGAGGGAAGGGGACATTCAAGACTACAGGGCAATCTGTACAAAAGCACAATGAAAGAAGATGACATTTGTGTGTGGGGAATCATGGGAAAGACCAGTTGGATGAAGTAGAGTGCATGAGGGGGACTAATACATTTTAAGCCTATAAAGATCACATTCATCAAGATTGTGAAGGGCTATAAATATCAGAGGAATATGCACCTGATCCATGTGGTATTAAAAAGCATTAGAATATCCCAGATTCTGTCACTCCATTCCCCACTGCCACCTCACCCCCATATAAACATTCATATACTTTTACTCCAGGTGCTGGAATTCCTAGTTATGACTCTGGCCAGTACTGCAGAAAGCTCAAGAAGATATCAGCAAGTAAAAATACTTAATTTAACAGTGAATCAGCCTGGGCCTGCCACAATCCCCTGTGCTTCCTAAAGATGATAGTTTTTCTGGCTTGAAAACTGGACACTATCCCTTCTTATGGCTAAGGATTTTATTGGGAATGCTCAATGATTACAAAAATGCACCAAGAACTTTAAAACATTATGCCAACATATTTGATTTATCATGGGCATCTATTTTGTGCTGATATGATTTTATCTTAATTTTCTTAAAAATAGGTACATATTGTCTCTATAACTAATGTCCCTCATGTTCTCTTGGTGGCAGATTCAGCTTCACAGCACCATGGCTCTAACATCTGCTGAAGAAGATTTATGAATGATAAAAATGCCCAAAGAGAGAGATTACAATTTTGTAATGATTCATTGTGACATCTTTGGTCCTGCATGAGTGGTACATATCTAAAGCTGGCTTCTCATTCCACACTGAGACCTATGGCCCAGGTTTGAACAAAGAGGGACCCTATTTAGGCCCAGATATTTCAAATAAAAGGTGAATATTAAGGCAATCTGATTATAATGTCCGTCTTTATAATGAACCCCCTGTCACGGTGAAAGGCTCTTAACTCTGGTGAACAGTAATAAACAGAAATCAGTAGCACTCGTAGCTGTGGCAACCACACTCGCAGCCTACAGAGCAAGTGTTCATAGCTGCACTTTTGTTCTGCTCCCTATCCCCAGTGTGCTGGAGCTCCTCTTAATGTTAAAGCTGCTCAGCAGCTCGCATTTAGGGAGTTCTTCCAAAAGCGATAATTAGCAATTGCAATTGTGAAACAAGAGAAACCTTGCTCCTGGTGTAGAAGGGAAGGAAAGCAATGAAATTGAAAAAGATTTAAATTTCAGCACAGTTATCATCATCATCATCATTCCCAAACAACAAAACTTGCTAGTTAAAATAGATGTTTATAGGATGTACACATAATAATTTAGGAGAAAGTATGTTGTTAGTAATGGTGATAAAGAGGAAGATGATAAGAATGATAATGTAGAGCAGAGTTGTAACTATGTAACAAGGACTTTCCCTCAGAAAGATGAAAGGTAAAAGTCCCTTGATTGCACCCACACAAGGTTTACTTCCTATTATCAACAATTGCAACTTTAGCCCATAGTTCTTTACCTTCCTGGTCTCCCCAGAAGCTTTTAATCCTTTTGCAATTCCTCTCAAATGTCTGTACCTCAGAAAATGTATCCATCTTTCCCCTGTCCCTGCACCTAAACATTGAACTAGTTACATAAATTCCAAATTATGATTCTATGTAATAGGCTTAATAATGGAACAGTGACAATGCCCACATGGAGTTATTTTTGTTGCTATCAACAACACAAAACATAATTTAAGTTATACTCTGATAATATTTTGAATGTTTCCTTTGTATCTTTTAAAATCCCCTGTTTCTCTGGGGTTTAGAGATAAGTAAGAAAAGTCAGAGGTGAAAGATACAAAGAAGAAAAGATATAAAGGAAATAATGGTTGTGATTTCTGGCTTTGAAAAGCTTGATCAATAAACATTTGTTGAGAATCTTCTATTTGCTGAGTTTTGTACTCAGCATGGAAGAAACAAACAAAAAAGACATAACCCCTGTCATTTTGTAGTGGCTAGTTGAAGGATAGTGTGT
>JAJPUD010000035.1:636958-692093 GCA_023553655.1 Myrmecobius fasciatus
TGTGTGTGTGTGTGTGTGTGTGTGTGTGTGTGTGTGTGTGTGTGTGTAATGAATACTGAACAAATGATGGAAGGCAGTAGATAGGTACTATTGCCACATTGTTGGTCCTATAATAATACATAAAAAATAAAGTATCATGGAATTGATTAATTATGGCCATTTAAATAAAACAGGAAAGGCAAAGTAAGCTTTGAAAAAACTCTAAAAATGGATTAATTTCAAAGAAGCAGAGAAGTAATCTAGTTAGGAACAAGAGTTTGAACGTGTACATGGAATAAAGAATTCCAGAGCTAGCTTCATTGTTTTGGAAGCTCTGAATGAAAGTGTGGGAAAGGAGAGATATTATCTACCAAACTGAAAGTCTACAGAGCCATTGTGCTGACCTCATTTTTTCTTTCTTCAGCAAAGAAGTAATTATTGACCTTTTTTGTTAAAACTGTCTAAAATGTTTTTTTTTAATTTTATTTCTTTGCATTGTGGTTTTGTGCAAATATGGATTTTTAAAGTTATAGTTTTATTTAATTTCTTCCAGGATGCTAGATAGAACAACCTTATAAATCTAGATTGAATGTCATATTCAATATTCCTTTAAACTTAGTCTAATTTCTTTTGCACATGACAATTTAACTAATATGAGAAACCATTATTGTATGCCTGTAAAGCCTTAACAGTATACAGCATCATGCCAGGGAATGAAATTGCTTCCATTTGAATTGTCTTAAGAAGATTCTAAATCTCACTCAGTAAGATAAAGTACCAGATGCTGAAGTCCTTTCTTCACCAAATCTGCCAAGCATTCAAATTCTGCTGCAGAGCATATAATTCTGACAGGTTGGCCACATTATTCAAATGTTAAACATGTTTTCCCAAAAGACTATTTTAGAGAAAACTCACACAGGTGATCACATAGATGTCAGAAGAAGCAAAACAAGCAATTCTCAAGGTCTCTCTGAAGACCGTTAGAATTGATTGTGAGACATGGGAGACACTGACAAAAGACCACCTGGCATGGAGTACCTGCATCAAAAAAGATGCTGTGATCCATGAGCAAAGAAGAATTGCAATAGCACAAAAGAAATGTAAGCAACACATTTAGCAGTGAGCAATAGACAGGTCTGAAAAGAGCAGTAGTTCTTTTTTTTCCTACTCATACACAACAGAGAATGCTCTCTGCTTTTTAATTTTTAATTTTTAAAATTTTATTAAAGTTTTTTTATTTGCAACTGGGTAATTTTTCAACACTGACCCTTGCAAAGCTTTCTGTTTCAAATTTTTCCCTCCTACCCCCCCATCCCTTCCCTTAGATGGCAGGAAGTCTAATACATGTAATTTATGTTAAAATACATGACAAATCAAATTGTGTATACATATTTATACAATTATCTTGCTGTACAAGAAAAATCAGATCTACAAGAAGAAAAAAATCTGAGAAGGGAAACATAATGCAAGCAAACATCAATAGAGAGTGTGAAAATGTTATGTTGTGGTCCATATTCAGATCCCTCTCTCTGGGTGCACATGGCTTTCTTCATCACTGAACAATTGGAACTGGTTTGAAACATCTCATTGTTGAAGGGAACCATGTCTTTCAGAATTGATCATCAAATAGTTTTGTTGTTGACATGTATAATGATCTCCTAGTTCTGCTCAGCATCAGTTCATGCAAGTCTCTCCAGGCCTCACTGAAATCATCCTGCTGGCTGTTTCTTACAGAACAATAATATTCCATGACATTCATATACCATAACTTATTCAGCCATTGTCCAACTGATGGGCATCCATTCAGTTTCCAGTTTCTAGTCACTACAAAAAAGGCTGCCACAAACATTTTTGCACATGTGGGTCCCTTTCCTTCCTTTAAGATCTCTTTGGGATACAGGCCCAATAAAAACACAAGAGCAGTATTTCTTAAACTTTTGTCCTCATTATCACTGTATATTATTAAAAATTATTGAGGAGCTGTCAAAAGAGTTTTTGTTCCTATGGGTTATATTTATAGATATTTATTATATTAGAAATAAAAACTAATTTTGTATTTGTAGACCCTCTGAAAGGATTTCAGAGACCTCCAAGATTCTCTGGACCACACTTTGAGGATCACTGGATCAAAGCAATGGTTTTATGTTAAGGAGTTGGAGGTTGTTGACTTTCATACTTGAAGAGGACTAAAATTACATAATTAAGTCAGGGTGGAAATGTTGTATGTATAGCTGTGGCCAATCAGACGAATTGGAGCTTGGAAAACCTTTACCAAAGGATGGGCACAAATATTCTATGTGAACGTTTGGAGTGGAGATGTCCCTAAATTTGTACATCTCACATTTCTTTTGGCATTGCAATTCTGCTTTGCTCACAGAACACAGCACATTCTTTAATGTGGGCACACTAGCTGAATAGTCCTGTGCCAGTGGCTCCCATGACAATGTTAAAGAGTAGTTCATGAAAAAGGTGCATAGGTAAAATTGAGTCACGATATGGATAAAATGCATTGCCTTGAATGCCAGGCAGAAAAGCTGGAATTCAATATAACAGAAAACAGAGAACCATTTTATCTTTAGAAGTGACATGATAAAAGCAGTGCTTAGAAAGAATACTATTATAAGTACTAAAGACTATGATCAGAATGGGGAAAGAAGAGATTGAAGATAGGGATACCAAGGAGATGGAACAGTAGATATTAATCTGAAAAACCTGAAAAACCATCCAGTCTCCCCAAGTTTTACAGATGAGGAAAGTGAATCCTATGGGAGTTAGTGTCAGAGGTTCTATTTGAGTTCAGATACTTTCCACCTTAAATGTGATGATTAAACACCAAATTTAAATATAAGCTTTCCCAACTATATCATGATACTTCCATTACTGTTGCTCATTCTTTGTTCTCAAAGAGGGCCTATGTCATTACATTATTACAGCAGTTGAGAAATAAGGTGATGAAGCTTTGAGAAAAAGACCATAAAGGAAAAATTGATAGGATGTAGTAACTACAGTAATTGAATGTGTAATCTGAGGAGAGAATGTTGGCAAAACCACATAAAGAGCCATCACTATACTAGAAAGCAAATAAACAAGTATAAAACCAGTAAGTTATATATATATATATATATATATATATATATAAAAACACAGATAGATAGGTATATGGTAGAATTGAGTCCTGATTCTTGTGTAATATAATAAATATCTAAAATGCTTATTTTAGACAGCATGAATATTTGTTGGATGGAATTCAAAATAAAAGATTATCTTTATAGATGCAGATGCATCATACCAATTATACAAGTGAAAAATTGTATCTCATATTAGTTAAACTGTCATGTGCAAAAGAAATTAGACCAAATCTGAAGGAATATTGAATATGATATTCAACCTAGATCTATAAGATTGGTTTATCCAATAACCTAGAAAAAAGTTGAATAAAATTAACACTTTAAAAAAATTCATAATTGCACATAATAATAATGCAATGAAATATGAGAATAAAATTTTAGATAGTTCTAATAAAAAGATAAATAATTACTTCTTTGATAAAGGGAAAAAAATAATCTTACCTTGCTCTGATAAATAAGATTAAGAATTTGTATTTATGTATATATTCATTCCCTGTACTGACAACCATCCCCCCATAATTTGTTCAATATATGTATATGTGTGTGTTTATCCTTGTTCTATCTAACAGCATCTCACACTATTAATTTTCTCAGAAGCTGGCAATACCTCAGACCCATTTTCAATATGGATAGTACAGACTCATTTCCTAGGTTCTAGCACTACAGACTTTCATAATCAAAAAATTACTCTATTATTTTCTTATGGGGTAGATGCTTGTACCCTACTGAATACCAACCTCTGGACATTATGAATGAAGAGTATTGATTCTCAGAACAAAGTCATGGCCAGTGACTGGCTGTTCAGTCCTTTTGATCTAAATCTCAAACTGTGGTTGAAGTGATCTCTCTAGTTCAAGAAAAATTAAGTTCACCTAAACCCTGGTAGTATCTGGTACATTACTACACTTTTAGTTATCTGGTGACAGAAGCAAGTGGGAGTTATGGTGGCATAGAATATGATGGAATATTTCATTCATGACTCACACAGACTAATAGTACTTGTCTTCAAAGTCAGATCTCCTTGCCTGTTCCAAAGGCATACAGTCTAATCTGAATTGGCAAAAAAATATCAGTCTTCAAACCTGGTAACAGATACCCAACCTCACTCCACTTCAAAAGAGTTTGGGACCAAAGCCATAGAGAAAATCAAATGTACTTTACTTAGGTCTGGCTTGCTAACTAAGCTCTGCCTATAAAGCTGATCAAGCATCTGCTTTATCAATCATTCTGCCCTCATTGGGAGCTAGAGGGCCATTAAACTATAGAGCTAAAATCCTGTTGGTTGTCTCCAGTCAATATTGACTTTACAGGTTAGCAGAGAGTTTACACACAATTAGGTTCGTATATTGAATACATTTGACCTCATTGTCAAACTCCCTTCCATAGAACTATTCAGAAATGCATCAAGGTCCTTCATCTCGGGTCACCTTAATTTTAATATTTATTGTATCACTGAGAAAATGGAAAGAAATCTGGCATAGGTCCATTGAGGCAAATATGCTAACTCATGAACAACCTTTGCACCATAGTCAGCAACAGCAAGTTCCCTCTCCCCCTGAATCATCTTAACAGAGAAATATAGTGGTTCAATACTGTGTACCTAAGAAGGTTCAGCCATCTTTTACTCCTTTTAAAAATGAGCTAATAGGCTTAGAGTAATTTGGGGGACCATATCATTTTTAAAATGAAAGGAGATATTGAGAAAATTAAAGTGTTGATTGCACATTTTTCCCAGAGTTCCAGATTTGACTGGTCTTCTCCATCTAGGTTGGTATCATAGTCAATGTGGTATCACTTATGGTAGATTCAGCAGTACTAGGCAGCTAGAAAATATATACTTACTGAATTTATATTTTTTATAAGATACTTTCTGAATTTATATTTTTTATAAGAGACCAAGACAGAGGAGTCAAAATAGGATGGTTATATGAAATAAAAGCAAGAAAGGAAGGAGTGAAAAGAAAGAAAGGGACAAAAAGTGATACTATATAAGACTTCCTTGCAGACAGAATTTTGGCATAAATATTCTAATTATGACAATGGTTAATAATATTCTGATTTCTCCTTCTAACACAATGTCAAAGACACAAGAGAAGGAGCTACCTACAATAGAAAAGATGTCCAGGAAACAAGCATTTTCTGAAGAGAGCCAGATTTCATGAGCATCAATCAGTGGAAAGAGTCGGAGATTATGAAATCCAAGAAAAAGTGGACTATTTGTTAAAAATAGGGAATTGCAGAAGGCAGCAGGTAAAGAAAGGAACAGAAATAGATGAAATGAGAATTCTGGGAGAGATGCTGGGGAAATAGAGTTTTTTATCAAGACATACAGGATCTCTGAATTTCAGGAATTAGGAAAATTTGCCAGCATACAATGGGGAAAGAACCAGCAGCTCAAACACTCATCATCTAGGACTCTTTAATAATTGTGCATGCATTCAGTGCAAGAACAGTGATGTCAAAAAATAAAAATAAATAAAAAATAAAAAAAAATCAAGCGATCAAAAACCTGAAAAAAAAAAGAACAGTGATGTCAGCATCCATAGATAATTCAAACACAGAATGCTAAGAATGGAAGCTATAGAAAGTATTGGCTGGCCATTTAGTTCCGCAAACATCTGGTCTTCTGGGCTTGACTAGACTCATACTGAAGGTAGCTTCATAGGCACATCACAAAACCATAGGGGATAAAGTACTTTGCCTCAGACACATATTGGCTGTGTGACCCTGAGCAAGTCACTAAACTCTATTTACCTCAGTTTTCTCAACTATAAAATAATCTTGAAAAGGAAATAGCAAATCCTTCCAGTATCTTTGCCAAGAAAATTCTAAGGGGGTCACAAAGAAGTGAATGTAACTGAAAAAGACCAGACAAAAGATAGCAGCATATAATCTTGAAAAAAATATGAAATATCATTTCATGTCACTTAATCTTGTTTGCCTCAGTTCCTCATCTAGAGAAGGAAACAGCAAATAATTTCAGTATTTTTGCCAAGAAAGCCCCAAATGGAGTCATAGCCTCAGACACAACTGAAAAAAGGAGTTATTTCACATAATACTATACATTCAGTTCTCATTCTCTGGAGATTCTGCTTCCCTCAACATAAACCTTCTGATGCCTTCACCAACATTCTAAAATAAGCAAGTGGTCAGCAAACATTATAAAATATATATAAATATATATATAATATATATATATATATAATATAGTTAATAGGCACTGTCCTAGGCCATGGGTATACAAAGGATTAAAGTTTCTACTCTTAAGGAGCTCACAGTCAAATGGGGGAAGTAGTATGCAATAACTATATACAAACTAGCTATATACAGGATAAATGGGAGAAAATCAATAAAGGGAAGGTTTTTTGAATTAAATGAGACAGAAAATACAGATAGTGGGTCTTTAGCAATATTGTATGATGACCAATTATGAATGACTTAGCTAATCCTGGGATTACAATGATACAAAACGATTCCAAAGGACTTGAGGGAAAAATGCTATACACCTTCAGAGAAAGAACTGATAAGAGTCTGAATGAAGACTTGAACATATTTTGTTTTTAATTTCTATTTTTCTTCTTTTCTTTTTCCTTTTATTGGTCCATATTTTCTTTTGCAATATAGCTAATGTGAAAATTATTTTTTATGACTGTACACATATTACCTATATCAAATTGCTTGCCTTCTCAATGAAAGGGTTGATTTATTGTGATACAATTAAAGGAAAATTCTTCAGGAGAGGAAAGGAACTCTCTATTTTTACTTTCCACCCATAAATTTATTGTAGCATGCTCATTCGGGGGTAAGTGTGGCTATAGATAACATGTAGTCTTAAATCCCTGTGCTCCCAGACAAGATCCTCACGGGCTCCTCAGGGATCCCTTTGGGTAGAGGCAGGAAATGCTCAATTTAGGGGGTACTCCCTAGGGAAGACCACAATGGTATCAAATAAGGAATAATGCTTCAATCACACACAGAGAGTACAGAGACAAAGTACTTAAGTGGGTGGATATATGGGACATACAGAGAGAGAAACTGTGGGAATGGAGAATGGAGAAATGGAGAGAGGTAGACAATGGGGAAGACATGAAGTCATTTACTTAATGACAAATCAGAGTTGGGGGGCACTAAGGAATCATGGACCACAGCAGATAGAGGAATTCTTGGGAGGATAGCAGTTTGAGGTATCATTTTTTTTAAATAGGTTTTTGGTGGTCAAAGGATATGAACAGACAATTTTTAGACGAAGAAATCGAAACTATTTCCGGTCACATGAAAAGGTGCTCCAAGTCACTATTGATCAGAGAAATGCAAATTAAGACAACTCTGAGATACCACTACACACCTGTCAGATTGGCTAAAATGACAGGAAATGATAATGATAGCTGTTGGAGGGGATGTGGGAAAACTGGGACA
This sequence comes from Myrmecobius fasciatus, assembly GCA_023553655.1. Taxonomy (NCBI): domain Eukaryota; kingdom Metazoa; phylum Chordata; class Mammalia; order Dasyuromorphia; family Myrmecobiidae; genus Myrmecobius; species Myrmecobius fasciatus. The sequence goes on from JAJPUD010000035.1 coordinate 644,482, forward strand.
CTGATACATTGTTGGTGGAACTGTGAACGGATCCAACCATTCTGGAGAGCAATTTGGAGCTATGCTCAAAGAGTTATCAAACAGTGCATACCCTTTGACCCAGCAGTGTTTCTACTGGGCCTATATCCCAAAGAGATTTTTAAGGAGGGAAAGGGACTCACATGTGCAAAAATGTTTGTGGCAGCCCTTTTTGTAGTGGCAAGAAACTGGAAATTGAAAAGATGCCCATCAATTGGAGAATGGCTGAATAAATTATGGTATATGAATGTTATGGAATATTATTGTTCTGTAAGAAATGACCAACAGGAGGATTTCAGAGAGGATTGGAGAGACTTGCATGAACTGATGCTGAGTGAAATCAGCAGAACCAGGAGAACATTATACACAGCAACAGGACTATACGATGATCAATTTTGATGGACATGGTTCTCTTCAACAATGATGTGATTCAAACCAGTTGTTCTGCGATGAAGATAGTCATATACATCCAGAGAGAGGCCTGTGGGAACTGAGAGTGAACCACAACACAGCATTTTAACGCTTTCTGTGAATATTTCCATGCATTCTGTTTTCCTTCTTAGGTTGTTTTTTTTCTTCTTCTCTTTCTAGATCTGATGTTTCTTGTGCAGTAAGATAACTGTATAGATATGTATACATGTATTGTACTTGTCATATAATTTATCCTATCTAGCATGTATTAGATTACCTGTCATCTAGGGGTTGGGGGGGGGGGGAGGGAAAGGAAAAGCTTGGGAAAAAAAAAGTTTTTTTTTGCAAAGGTCAATGTTGAAAAGTCACTCATATGTTTTGCAAATAAAAAGCTTTATTAAAAAAAATAGGTTTTTGGTGGATGAACTCTTATCTATGCTACCTTAGGTTTAGTTCATTAACATATTTATATCAGCAACACCTTAGGGTTAGTTCCTCTGTGTAATATTTTGCTAGTGTTCTACTATTCTTACTAGTATGTCCAGAGTTTATCTGAAGCTTACAAACCACCCTCAATTAGCAGGACAGAGGCATCATTACATAAAGGCCTATATGGCTTTCCCTAATTTAGCACATAGTCTCAGGATGTGACCTTACTTAATTTATGAGACAGATAACAATGGTTGCAATGCTTCCCTAATTTATGAGACAATTTGCAAATAGCTGTTATGCTCCCTTAATTTATGGGACAGTCTATAAGTGACTTCTAGCTTCTCCTTCTCAATTTACTTCTGATAATTGTTACCCTATACTAGCTACTTATAAATTTACTATAGTAGCAAATGGGGAGGGTGGTCAGGAAGATGTAATTTCAAGAGAAAGACAATGCAATCTTAAATTGTATTAATAGAGTCAAAGTGTCTGTATATGAAACAATTGATAGGGCTACTTCTTATATTCTTCCATGGTAAAATGTTATCTAGAAAATTATATTTAGAATTGGATACCATATTTTAGAAAATACATTGATAAACTGGAGAATGTCCAGAAGAGGATGATCAAATGTTAAGAGAACTGAAAATTATAGTCTGTGAGAATGAGTTAAAGGAACAGGTTATATTTATATGAGCAGAGAAGGAAAATATCAGAATACCTAAATCTGAATTAATATTTTTGAAAAGATATCATGTGAAATCAATCAATCAGAACTATGTATTGAATACCTACTATGTGCTTGGCTCTTTGACTTCAAAGAGTTTGCCTTTTGGAGAGACGATCTGTTGTTATATAAATAGATATAAAATATCTCTGAAATAAATACTTACCTGCACATTTTAGGGAGGGGAGTATTAGTAGCTGTGGGGATTGGTAAAGATTTTATATAGAAAGTGAATTCTGAAGAAAGCTAGAGATTCTAAAAGGCAAAGGTGAGGAGGAAGTGTTAATATGGCATTGGGGACAACCAAAGCAAATATATGGAGATGTGAAATGGAATACTACAGGGGAGAAACCACAAAAAGAGTCATTTTGACTACATCTCATCTAAATATAACAAATTCCTTCAACTCATTTTCATATTTTATAATATTCAGTCTTTTTAATATGACTAAATGTAAGTTAGAGATTGGTTTTCAAATCCTAACAAAGGAGTTTGTATTTGATTCTTGAGATAATAGGGAGCTACTAGAGTTTATCAAGTAGTGGAGTGACATGTCAAATGCATTTCTACAGTAAGAGACTTGAGGCAGAAAGACTAACCAAGAGATAATTACACTAGTACACTGTACATCACATACAATGGTAGATGACACTGGCTTGAAATGGGATGGTACAACAAAGGACCATACACTACACTTCTGCTATATACCCTAGAAAACAGAATTAAAGACTGTAGGTAGACACTTCATAAGACACCATATTTTAGTTCGAGATTTAAATTAAATCTTCCTGACATTTTTGAGGGGTCTACCCTCTTATTTCAAGGAACTCCAAGAGCAAAAACTCCCTCCATTAGTGCAGATTGGTAACTCCTCTTAGAAAATTGCCTAGGAGCAATAGAAAGTTAAATCATGTGCTCATGGTAACACAGCTAACGTGTCAGACTCAAGGACTTAAAGTCAGGTTTTCCTATCTCCAAAACTGGCATTCTATCCCCTACATCATACTGGCTTTCAATTTGAGCTTCCTAACATTAGAACTGCATAGAAATGGGGAAACCATGCTTTAGGGATGAATAATTTCACCATGATTAGGTGCCTTCAAGTGAGCAGTTGATCAACATGTATTTATTAAGCATTCATTCTGTAGCAGGTACCTTGTTAGGCACTGGAGATACAAAGACAACAAGAAAAAAATTCCCTTTTCTAAAGATTACATTCTATCTAAGCAGACTTGATCTTGGTCAGTAAGTCTTTGATTTTGTCCATTTAATTGCAGTGAACAGAAAAGAAATATAATGAATCCTGACTTTTTAATGAAATTTTTCAAAGGAATTCTTCTACTTTCTGTGCTATTTATATATATATATATTTTATTTTTTTTAAATCTTACTCAGAGATCACAATTTCCAGTTCAATTCAGTAAAAAAATAAGTCCAAATTCAGTAGAATTTGCTATGAATAAAACACAATGTAGGTAATGTTCATCTGAATAATTGAAAAGTGACTTTCATGTGGTAATGCATACCCTGATGTATAACTCCTTATTTACAGCGGCAGCTGTACACAGGAGTTATGTATTGCCATATTATGAGATACAACATACATAGATATCTTTGAAAAAAATAATTCTGCTGTCCTAGGTAATGCTACTTTGATATGGAAATGTTTTAATTTTCTTTTTAGTAACTCTTCAATTCTTGACAGTGGAACTATTAGAAACCTGTCTGTTAGATATCTATACAATAAGCATCTATAAAGCACTGACTATGTGCATGACACTAAAGTGATTATGCTATCCCTGACCTAAAGGATTTTATAGTCTACTGGGTAGCTTACAAATATGAATAAATAAATGTAATGAAACTTAGGGACTCATTGGGACAAAGGAGACAACTGGAAAAAATACTTTGAGAAACTTTGGGGAAGAGAATTTTCTTTAAACTAAGGAGATTTAGAATGTCCCTTACAGAGAATCAGGTAGCTGAACTGCATTGCAGAAGACAAGAATTCTGGAAGGAAGAGACAAGGGACTGCACAGTTCAGTGTTAATATTGACAAGCATTATACTCCTAGCTTATTAATGTGGCATGTATAAGGCAGCCATCTGGGTAGCAGAGAAATGTTAAACTACTATGATAAATGGTCTTCTAGGCTGGAGAGATAAACCTGGAGAGAAGACTGTTCAGAGATGGGACAAGATCTTTCTGTCATAGATGGATTTTAACAAATATCCCTCAAATTAGAATGGGCTGGAGTGTGGTCATAAAATGTAAATTATGGACCTCTAGAGACCAGTCCCTAGACTAGGTCCTTAATGTAAAATGACCTTAGTCTAAAACATATATTTCTGAGAATTTTCAGGTATGGAAATCATCACCACAATGACCTTGGACAGGCATCGGAATATTTTTTTTTAATAGAGAATTTAGGCTCTATGCATGTGTAGCCTTTTAAAGTAAGCAAGAGCTATAAACAAATTCTTCCTTTCCTTTTCTTTCCTTAAGACAAACTGAGCTGGATACGTTTCTTTATTTTCTGTATTTTTTTTCACTGCAAAGCAAACACAGAAGGTAGAGTTTTTTGTTTGTCTGTTTGTTTTGTGATGGGGAGGAATGTAGATGCTAGGAATCTATCTTTTGCCAAGAGGATCACTGTTTGTAGGCCTGACTTGTGACTTTGGAATATAGTGAATTAAAATCCAATGTAATCAACTGGACCATATCTGTCTCTCTGTCTCTCTGTCTCTGTATCTCTCTCTCTCTCTCTTTTTCTCTCTTTCTCTTTCTCTCTCTCTCTATTATTAGGATAAGAGTTAAAAGGTAAGTTACCAACCTTTGCTACTTTGAATAAGATCTATGTATTAGAAGTTTAAAATTAAAATTCTTCCCAAATAACATTTTCATTGTTATAGAGTTAGAATTGAAAGGGACATCAGGACTGACCTACTTTTTGAAAAGAAAGTTGTAAGAATTATATTAAATAGATTAGAAAAGCCAAATGAAAAAGACAGTTTTGGACATGGTTAATATTTGATTTGATTTTGTTTGATTATCGTCATTTGCTATAAGAAAAGGCTAGGGGAAAGGAGAATTGGGGAGAGGGGAAAAACTAGTCATAATCATGCCAAAAAGTATGAAAAGAAAGAAGAGAGTCCTAGGTAGGCATTTCTAGGAAATGCAAAAGAAAAAGAAAACAAGGAAGTTCAAAGGGAAGCCCAGATAAGGGAGACAAATTTGGAAATAACACCTTGAATTTATTTTATATATATGTCTACATATATATATATATAATAAGCTATACATGTTGAAAAAATAGGGAATAGAGTGATGATTTTATATACAATTCTCTCTTTTCATCCTTTGTACATGGAACTGTCTGTGGTCCATGGTGTTTCTAAAGTTCCTTAATTAAACCCCCCAAATTAATAAGAAAATCTATTAAAGATTAGCTACCATAACTCCTGCATAGAAAGAAAGCATGATTTGTCCCATGTCAAACTGATACTAGATGGCAGAGTCAACTCTCAAATGCAGGTCTTCTGATTCTTACTCTCTTTTATAATCTATAAACAAATGTTGCTTCTCTAAGAAATTGTGTGTGTGTGTGTGTGTGTGTGTGTGTGTGTATGTGTGTTGGGTTTTCAATCATATTAATAGCATTCTACTGACCAATCATGAAAAATCCCAAGGGGTATTATAAGATTGACTGGTAAGGAGAATATGGGTAACCCCCCTGAACTCCAGCAACAGCCTTGATAAAAGAAGTCCCATAAGAGACTTGAAGTAAATCTATGACAGACCTCCTATGCTTTTTTTTTTTTAGAGTTTTTAGAGTTTTTCAATACAGCACATTCAGTACAGCAAATGAGATGGTTCAAATATGAATCTTAATTTCCTGGTACTGTATAAAAAAAATGAGAACAGATGAATATACAAAGTGAAGGACATAACAGATAAATCTCAGGGAATGATATTTGCCCGCCTAAAAGATGCAGATTGAATAGCTTAAATATTCTACTCTTCAGCCATTATAGCTTCTTAGAAATGGAAGGAACAAAGAGGTCAAAATTGACTTTTGAAAAAAATGAGTTGGGGCATTTCATTATCCCACTTTCAAATGCAGTCTTAACTATCTTCAAGTATTTGAATGGCTATTCTATGGATGAGAGATATGATTTCTTTGAAAGAACTAGGATCAATGGGTAAATCTGTCCAAGGCAAATTTGGACTAAATGTAATGGGAAACTTCTTTATATTAGGGTCATCTCAAAGTTAAATTTGGATTTCTTGGGAACTAGTGATTTCTCCTTCACTGGCAATGTTCAGTTTATGTCTGCAGAATCATTGATTAGGAGTATTGTAAATAAAATTTTCTTTCAGGTATGGATTAGATTAGGTGGACACTATCACTCCTTGCAACTATAAAATTCTATAAAATGAAATGTTTTAAAATTGTAAAGCATTTTAAAAGAAGCAGGTTTAGTGTGATTGCTAAAAGGAAAAACCCAAAGAATTAAAGTTAAAGAATGAGGAAGGATGAAAATAGTTGAAGAAATACAAATATACTGAATTTTTTCCTAAATAATTATTAATAGAAATTTTAAAATATATTAGATAACAATACCTACCATTTATGCAAAGTTTTAAAATTTGCATAGTACTATACATATATCTCATTTTATTTTCACAACAAAACTGGGAGGTGGGTGCTATTTCTCTCTCCATTTTATAGATAAGGAAATTGAGATTAAATACTCAGGGTCAAATAGCCACAAAGTCTATGGGGTCCAATTTGGCGCAAGATCCCATTTCCATCCACTCTGCTAACTAGTTATGTCTACATGAAAGTCTTTTTTTTTCAATTCAATTCAGTATGTGTGCACTTCTCATACATTGCCAGACAGTGGATATAAAAAGATGAAAAAGATATAATCCCTTATGTTAAGAAGCTTATAGTCTAGAAAGAAGATGACAGCTCTACAAATAAATTTAATAAAGTTAGAATAGTATCTGTCCAGAGGAAGGAAGAGTCCACTAAAGAGGAAAAGGAGATTGGAAAGGAAGAGGTCACTTCTAGCCAAAAGGATTAGAGAAGCTTTCATGGAAGAAACTTGAAGGAAAATGAATTTTAACAAATGGAGATAAGGAGAGAGACTGTCCTAAATATGGTAGATAGCTGGTAAAAATTCAATAATGCAGGTAAGAGTTCAGGACAAAATCAGGAAGCTAATAGTCCAGTGTAACAAAAAAGTAACAATAAAAAAGAGATCATTTCATTACTTTTGTACTATAGACCTACCACCTAACATAATGTCTGGCACATGCAGATACTTAATAAATATATGTTGATTAATTGAATAGAGAACTTTGGCAGATTTTTGAGTAGGGAGAGATACAATCAGATTTGTCCATTATAATGATTAATTTGGCAGCTTTGTGAAGGATGTATTGAAATAAAGAGAACCTAGAAAGAAGACCAGTTATGAAGATTTACCATGATCTAGATGGAAAAATGTAAGGGATAATATTGAGGTTGTTAAAGTAGGAATGGAAAGTAAGTAATGAACATGGGAGATATACAAAAAAAACTAAGATAGCCAAATTATTTATTTACTTTTCTGCTGACCAAGGTTCTCTGTTAATAATAAGGTCACTTGTAGGATGTGTGAGGATCCTGTCTATGTAAATAATTTTATTTCAAATATAAAATTCATGGTCCATATGAGGTGCTGATTTATTGATAAAAATTTAGAACAATGGTTAGAGAAGAGATACTTAAATATTTATTGATTGTTCAATCACTGTATATGAAGATTCTTCATGGTATTTAGAAACCATCTCTTCCTGTTTAGGTACAAGAACCATCTTTTCATTGTCTTTATTTTCAAATGCACCATTCCTTCCTAATTTTATATATCCTACCTTGGAGAAAAGGTACCATTCTTACAATGCTTTCCATAAGAAGCATTATAATTTAAAATACTGATCTGTGCAGAGTTGAAATAACTGTCTAAATTTGGATTATTATTGTAATCTACTTAATTGCTCACATTACAATTCCATGAAGCATATATAGCCATTGATAGTTAAAGAATATATTCTCCTACTTATCCTCATGTGAACACACAGAACTATTTCTCAGATATTCTAGAAACAATAGTGCTACTACATTGCAAAAAAAATTTCATGACTTCTTGTCCACTTCTAAATAAACAATAGAATTAATATTTAAAGTGTGATCCACTTTACACAGTATAAAGGATGAGTAGTCAAAATGGCCATATTAACTTGGAGTCATTAAAAAATAAAAAAGGCCAAGTCATGTTAGATAAAGATTAGAGAAGTCTTACATTCACATTAATATCTCTGAGATTATAATGAGGGTGAAAAAGCAAATCATTAACATATTCAAAAATAGGTTGCATCTTAAAAGTTGAGTCATTCAAACTTGGATTTAGCTAAGTGATTTGATTTTATTGATATAGATTACTAAGACTCTTGAGCAAAGAAATCAAGTAAACTCTGAGATAAACTGATGAGGGACTGCAAATGTGGATTTTGTGGAAGAATCCTTAATTTTTAAAAGAAATAAAATTGAACACACAGTTAATAGCTGAAGCACTTTGTTAAAAATAAAACCTTTAAGGTGCTCCAAATCACTATTGATCAGAGAAATGCAAATTAAGACAACTCTGAGGTACCATTATACACCTGTCAGATTGGCTAAAATGACAGGAAAAGATAATGATGAATGTTGGAGGGGATGTGGGAAGACTGGGAAACTGATGCATTGTTGGTGGAGCTGTGAACGGATCCAACCATTCTGGAGAGCAATTTGGAGCTATGCTCAAAAAGTTATCAAACTGTGCATACCCTTTGACCCAGCAGTGTTTCTATTGGGCTTATATCCCAAAGAAATCATAAAAGAAGGAAAGGGCCCCACATGTGCAAGAATGTTTGTGGCAGCTCTTTTTGTGGTGGCTAGAAACTGGAAACTGAGTAGATGCCCATCAATTGGAGAGTGGCTGAATAAATTATGGTATATGAATGTTATGGAATATTATTGTTCTATAAGAAACGACCAACAGGACGATTTCAGAGAGGCCTGGAGAGACTTGCATGAACTGATGCTGAGTGAGATGAGCAGAACCAGGAGATCATTATTCACGGCAACAACAGTACTATATGAGGATCAGTTCTAATGGACATGACTCTCTTCAACAATGAAATGCTTCAAACCAATTACAATTGTTCAGTGAAGAAGGCCATATACACCCAGAGAGAGGGATGTGAAATGTGGACCACAACATAACATTTTCATGTTCTCTATTGATGTTTGCTTACATTGCATTTCCTTTATCAGATTATTCTCTCTTATAGATATGATTTCTCCTGAACAAAAAATGATGTGTGGCAATAACTATACATATATTCGATTTAAGTATTTTAACAAAATTATCATGTAGTGGATATCCTGCTATCTAGGGGAGGGGTGGGGAGTAGGGGGGAAAATTTGTAACAGAAAGCTTTGTAAGGGTTAATGTTTAGGAATTACCCATACATATGTTTTGCAAATAAAAACTATTAATAAAAAAAATAAAACCTTTAAGAAATTATATTTTAAATATGGCTATCCATTTTTTTTACCCATAACCAAGGAATAGATTCAGCCTAGATGACTCCTAATTCAGCTCTAGAATTTCCTTATTTAGAAAATGAAGACAACAGGCAAAATGACTTCCTTAGTCTCTTTTAGTTCTAAATCTATGATTCTATGGTTTTCTGAATTTACATGTCTTTATTTTTATTGTTTGATTTTTATTCTTTGGCTTTGTTTTCTCAGATCTATGATTCTTTTTTTGGTACAGGGAGCTTGTAATGAGGAAATCCAATGAAGAAGTAGATCAGAATTTTCTCTAACACTTTTCATCCTGTCAACTCAGAGTCCCAAGGGACTAAGTAACTTATCTAGTCTCCCATAGTCAGAAAATGACAGTAGTAGGACCTAAACTTACTTCCTGAACTTTCACAAAAAAGAGGCAAAACCAGAGCACTAGCCCTGAAGTCAGGAGAACCTGAGTTCAAATCTGATCTCAGACACAACACTTCCTGGCTGTGTGATCCTGGGCAAGTCACTTAACCTCAACTGCCTCAGCAAAAAAAAAAAGAAGAAGAAGAAAAAAGAATTCCATGATCTAAACATATTAGAAATCCCCAAACCATAGTAAGATAACTCTGTGGTAGAATCAAATCTAGAATCACTCCTTTACCAAATGAGAGCTTTTCTTTAAGTCACCCAAGACTAAATCAGAACTACAATATCTCCCAACCAAGGTGTTTGATAGGTTTTACTTCTCTGAGTCACTAAATGAACTAAAAAAACTAAAAAAAGAAATAAAAAATTTATAACAATAGATAAAGTATCTATCAAAACATCTAAGTGGTACAGTGGATAGAGTATTGAGCCAGGAGTTCAGAGAAACTCATCTTCCTCTGTTTAAATCTGGCTTCAGATATTTACCAGCCATGTGACCCTGGACAAGTCATTTAACTCTATTTGCCTTAATTTCCTCATCTGTAAAATGAACTAGAGAAGGAAATGGCAAACCATTCAATTATCTTTGCCAAGAAAATCCTAAATGGAGTCACAAACAGTTGGACATGACTTAAAAAATGGCTGAATGACAATGTATCTAGCTAGCTATTATTAAGCTAACACTATAACAATATTCTTTTAGTTCTTTTAAAATACAACAAGTTTAGATATAATGAAGAACTATGTGTTCTAAAAAATTAGGCAAAAATGGAGCAATAAAATCCACAGAATTTATGTAGAAAATGAGGTTAGGAGTAAAATGTTAAAAAAAATTCATCAGTGACTCTTTTTCTTTTAAAAAAGATAGAAACATAAAAATGGTTACATTATTATATACATGTTAAATGCCTAAGAAATATACAAATTCTTCAATTAATAATGGACATATTGATCACCTCAGATATCATCCTGCACCCTCAATTATATGAATCAGTTGAGCAGGCAACAGATTGGATATGAGGAAATGAGACTGAGGAGTTGAATATGACATCTAGTTTAAGAGCCTGGGGGACTGCTTGGGAGAATATGTTGGCCTTTATAGTAATAAGAAAGGTAAAAAGGAAGCAGGATGTAGAGAAAAAGATAATATGTTTAGCTTTGGGAATTTTATATTTAAAATATCTTCTGGACATCCATTTTGAGATGTCTGAAAAGTATTTGGAGCCATGACATTTCAGGTCAGCAGAGAGAAGGTAAGGTAGGCAGATTTGAGAGATTTCAGCATAGAGATTGTAATTAAATCCATTGGGGCTGATGATATCACCAAGTGGAATAGTATAGAGGGAGAAGAGAAGAAGATCCAGGACAGAGTCCTGTGGGGCACCTAGCACGAGAGAAGATGATCTGCTTAGGTCTCTATCAAAAAAGGATCAAGATGAGGGTTGGGATGGTGAATACTAAAAACTTTTCTTCTCACAGTTCTTAATGCCACAGAAAATATACAATAAATATAACATTTTATCTTGAAAAAAAAACTGGTTTTTTTGTGGAAGTGGACATCACATGGGTTGTAGCTTGTAAGTAATTGTGAAACAGTATAGTTTCTGCATTCTCATATATTTTCTGAAAGATATTTTATGAAAACAAACTTGAAATTTGAGTTATGATCAGAATGATATCTAATATATCAATTGATTGGAACAAATTTTCATGTTTGTATAATGAGTAGTGAGTTCTCTAGTGTCATTATTTTAGGTTTATATGTACCTAGAGGCTGATGGTTAAAGTGGATTGTTTCTGATATATATAGATATATATGTATATATATTTATATTTATAGACACACACACACCTGGTTTATAATTCTCTGTTATCTGAGAATATACAAATCACTTCTTGTGATTAGACAAATTCTTTTGTACTATAGTCAGGATAGGGAAGTCTCCCTCTTTTGGTTGCCATCATTATTCATTGGCAAATGCCAAGAAAATGGTCTTTATGGGAATTTTTTTCCCTTCTTCAATTATCCTTATTAGTTTAGTGCTCTTTGGGGTTTCTTTGAAATCAAATCATTTTACCATACATTCTTCCAGCTGGATTTCTAAAATATTTGGTGACTTTGAAACAGGTGGCACATTCATTTTGTCTGTTTTTCTGTTCAAATAGCTATCATATTTCTTTATGTATAGGCAGCTGAAAATATTAACTCATAAATCAGAGATTTGAATTAAATACAATTTTCTATCCAAATAGCAAGAAAATACATACTTGTGAATGATTCACCACTTTTCCCCCTATACAGTGGCAACATTTTCATAAAGTGTTTATGCTGTGTGTTTCTTTCTCATGTGCCTCAAACCCGTGCCCATCCAATGTCTGACTTCATTGCATTTCAAGGGATCATTTAACTAACTGATTTTCTGGCTCTTGGAGAGTCCATTTGAAGGATTGTTAGTTTTCACAACTCTAAGGTTTTCTTGGCAAAAATATTGAAGTGAATTGTCATTTCTTTCTCTAGATCAATTTTACAGATGAGGAAACTGAGGAAAACAAGGTTAAGCGACTTAGGTTTAACAGCTAGTAAATAGCTGAGGACAAATTTAAATGCAAGTCTTCCCGACTCCAGACCCAGACACTCTATCCTCGTGCTACTTATTTTATGCTAAATACTAAAAGAAGAAACAACTATTCATTGACTTAGTTATTGACATAGCATCTCTAAGAGATGCATAGAAACAAATTATTTCAGCTACAATGCACTCAAAATCATTTTTGAGTAATATTTTCACATTTCTGCAAAAGAAGGATGTGAAATAAAAGTTGATGGTAGTGGTGGTAGCATGGTACTGGTGATGCTTGAGTTTTCCTTTCTCAAATTTACAAGGTTTTGCTCTTTTTTCCTCTTTTCATATACCCTTTTCTATGTAGATATCATATATGCAGTTTGTTATAGGTCCTCTGAAGGCAGATATTCTATCTAATCTAAAGTTTGTTTCTCTTATAATGCCTAGTCCAATACTTTATAATAAACAAACAAAAACCCATGATCAATCTTTGAACTACATATCAACTGAACTGAATTGAGTTGATTTGATAGACTTCATAGAATTGAAGTCCATCAATTTTCCTAATGCTGTCCATCACCACCAAAGAGAGAGAATTAGGAAAATTGTCACTAAGATCAATTAGCATTTTTCCTAATTTCCATTAGTATAGAGGGTAATTATTAAATATATATTATTAAATATATGCTTTACTTATGTTTATTCACCACATTCTCTTTTACTTTTTCACAAGTTCCTCTGTACTCCAGAAAAGCTTTCTGTTTTTTAATCATCTACACTCAGGGGTATCAAAGACAAATAGAAACAGATTCCTGAAGTCCACAGATTGACTTAGAAAAGGTCAAATTAACATTATACATGTTCAATTTAATTTTCATTTATTTTGCTAAACATTTTCCAATTACATTTTAATCTGATTCATCCTACATTAGGGAGTTTTACAGACCAGGTGCTGTTGTATGTTGTGTATTTGATATCTTTGATAAAGCTTTATAAAGACTGATTATCTAGGCTTCTTGGTTAGCATATTCAATTTTGATTTAAACCCAACCAAAACTGTCCCTGAGCATTTTGTGTCCTAGCTAGCACCCATGCAGCAAGATTCTTGCTCATACTGTACTGATTGTAAATATGGAGCCAGAAAAAGATAGTCTAAAGTTCAAATTTCCAAGTGCCTTTTAAATTGTAATGTGCCATATAAATGTGAGAAATTACTTAATCTTCTATCCTTTGTGTAGACATAGTCAAAACGCCAAGAGATATTAGAATAATTTACCATAAGACATGCATATAGTCAGGGATGTGCTGCAGTCAATTGTTAAATTTTCTGTGAGCACTGACACTTTGGAAATCAACAAATGCCACAAATCAGGGTTTTGTCTCCAAGTAAACATAATGACTTTGTTTATTCCTGAATTAGTATTTATTATATAGGAATAGCATAGCAAGAGAAAATATTAATTAAGATGTTTAGCATATTGTACTATATAGAAGAGATACCAATATCTTCTCAATGTCTAGGTAAAGAAAAACATTTCTTCCTTTGATTGAGGCTTAGATTTATTGTTCTGCTGATTGGCTAAACTTTTAAAAAGTGATAGAAAATGCTAATGATGCAGACTAAGCCTAAAAGTGTTTCACATGCTTTAAAAAAAAAAAGTTAAATTCTTAAACATTTACCAGTATTCTGTCATATCTGGTTATATTTTAATATAGGCCAATAAGGAGATGTGTGTGTGTGTGCAGATAGATCTCACATATTATGGATGCACTTGACAATTAAGTGTAAAATTGTTCTCAGGAAACAAAAAGTTATGAATAACTATATATGTATTAAATGATTGCCATGTGGTTAACACTGTTCTTGAGGACATGTAGGATATAAAAATTTAACTTTTCATTTGTATATGGCTTCTCTCCCTGTATATTTCCTTAGCATCTAGCATAATACTTTATACCTAGTAGGTACTCAAAAATATTTTTAATTGATAAAATAACCCAAAGTACTGAGCTAGCTGACCATTAAAAATGAACTGCCTAAAACATTTTTATTTGTTTCCAGAGTTAGAGAGATTCAAGGAAGTGATAACACTCAAGAGGCTCCTATAATAGTATGTAAAATTGAATGTATAGGAACCTCAAAATTAGGAAAAATGAAATGATCATACCTCATATTATACCGAAAAATGCTGAATTATTTTTTAATAAACAATATTGAGCCCTGTATGGGTAGAGATAGGATTGCTATAGGCAGGTTGTGCCCAAAGAAAAGTAGTCTGGAAACTCCAGGGAGGTAGGTACTAGCCAGTCATGTGCCAGTGATGGAAAACAAATGTTGCTAGCCTGAATTAATTATAGCATTGACTGTAATTAAGAATAGTTGGAGTCCTGTCTAGTTTTGTCATAGTCTGCCTGAATGGAATTTGTTTTACCTGAATGTGCTTACATCACTTCACTGCATAGACCTGATCAATTTATTCACTCTCCCTTCCTCCCCTTCTCCCAGTATCTCCCTTCTCAGTGAACTGACATCATTTTGGAGTTTCCTGCTCTTTTAAAGCCTTGTTTATTTACTATTTGTACTTTTAATAGGGGTTTTGTCTCCAGGTAAACATAATCTGACTTTCTTTATTCCTAAATTAGTATTTACTATATAGAGAAAATGCTAATTGAGATGTTTAGCATACTGTACTATATAGAAGAGATACCAATATCTTCTCAACGTCAAGGTAAAGAAAAATATTTCTTCCTTAGATTGGGGCTTCCAAGCTTACTGAGCATGGGGGATATTTGGCATAATATCAATGATGACAAAATTAAGCCCAAGTTTTTAATCTAGATTTTAAAGAGGAAAAACTACAAGCTATGTTTAGCTCTCTGATAACAAAAAAAGAGGCTTCAAATGTAAAAATCTTAAAATCTGATTTAGATTTAAGTAGAAAATCTCAATAATTCTGAGAAATGTTTGCCTTTCTTATGCTTAACCTTTACCAAACCCCTTTTCCTGACTCCATTTTCAGCCATGAATAATTTTTTTCTTTTAATCTTTCTAACATGACTCACAAAATTAGGAGTAATATCTTTGAGATGATGTCTCAGTTATGAGATTTATTATTGATTAGTTGGTTGTTCTTGAAAAGGACCAAAATGACATCACTATGTTAGAGTCAAGTTACAGTATGTCCAACTATGGCTGATTAAAATAATATGAGCTTGGAGTGCTCTGCCATCATATACAAATAGTCACTATAAACATTTGGGGTAATTTTTCTAATTTTGTGCATCTCATGTTTCTTCTGGGATAATTCAATTCTGCCTTGCTTATAGAGCATAGCACCTTCTCTGATGAGGGCACAACATGCTGGGCAGTCCTGTGTCAGTGTCTCCCATGTCTTAAGAAATATCTTGAGAGTGTCTTTGTATCATTTTTTCTAATTATCTTGAGAGGACTTGTATATATATATATACATATATATATATATACACATACACACATATGTATATAGTATATATATGTATATACATATGTATACAGTATATATATTTTTACATATATGTATATATACATACATACTTTATTATATATATATAAATCTATTATATATATCGTAGATTTACACAAACATATATACATGTGTATATATACATATATGACACAGAAGTTAAAATTGTTCAGGAAAATATATTCATCTATGTGAAAAACTTTAATGAAGAGATAGAAGGAAAAGCATTTATTGACCACCTACTATGTGTCATATACTATGTAACAGTTTTATAAATATTATCTCATTTGAGGTATACAAAGGTAGAAGGCACTGTATAGAGCACAGAAAAAAAAGTCAAACAAAAGAGCAAGGTAGTGATGGGACAGAAGCATTAGAGGGAAGACTATCCCTCCCACTCATTCTATATCCTTCATTCACTTATAACTCTATTCTTATCCCCCTTCTGGAACACATATTCTCCTTTACCCCAACTGACTTCTCCATTAGCCTAGTAGGATCATGAGGTAGGAGGAAAATAATGGTCATTACCACAGGCAAGAAGCATTTGTACAGAATGTAAGAAATTGAGATAAATCCCCATCCACTCTACCCTAGTTATGTTTTTTTTTGGGGGGGGGGGGCTTTGGAGTGAGGAAGTTAGAGAGTTACATGATATGATTTTTTAAAAAAGGAAGGGGTAAAATGTATCTTCATTATCTATGGAGGAATTTATTTTAAGATTTTTGTCTAGAAGATCTCACAGTAAAGTATCTTGTGGTGTTAAATTTATGACCACAGGGAATATGAATTATTTGTGCCTAAGCTGTAACCTAAAAAAAAATCCTAAGAAGTTCAAAATTTTCCATATTCTACTATCATCAAGGACACTACTCTTATGTCTGCTAGAAACATGACCAGAATCACAAATGTGCCTCTAATTCTCTGATTGAAAAAAAAATAGAATTGTTTACCTAGTAAAAGATGTATGTTATAGTCATTCCCATGCTATGTAGCCCTTCAAAATGATAAAGCTATCAAACCATAGACCTAGACTTTTTATAACTGTCCAGACATGTCCAATTCTTCATTCTCTAGGCAGATAAACTGAAGTGGTTTACCATTTCCTTCTCCCGCTTATTTTCCAGATGAAGAACTGAGGCAAACCGGGTTAAGTGATTTGTCCAGGATCACACAGTCAATAAGTGTCTAAGGCCAGTTTTGAACTCAGGAAGATAAATCTTTCTAATTCCAGACCTGGTGCTCTATCCACTATGTTACCTTCATGCCCAGATATAGATTTTAGAGGAACCAAGAAGTTTTACATGCTAAGAATCAAGATGTTGACTTGCTTTGAGACTTTGAAAGCATTTCTTAATTGCTCTACAACTCAGCTTCCTCATATGTAATAGAGAAAATGGCATTCTTCCCCAACTTAATCTGTTAAAAAAGGGTGAGATTTATGTTTGTCAATATCTTTGAATTGCCCTTAAGGAGAGGGGAAAGAGAAAGGCACTTCCTTTTTCCTGCTTCCTTCTCCTTTACTCCTAGCCCCGACTTCCCTGATTACAGTGAATCTGAAACAAATGGACAGATGTGCTATAAAATTGAACAAGTTGAAAAAAAAGTGAGATTTGCTAAGCCAGGAACTCAGTGTGGGGTATGGAATTCCCAGGCAAAGTTTCTGATTCATTAGCAAAGAAGAAAAGACATTAAAATAAGGAAAAAAAATTGGGGGGGGGGAACTACTGGGATGGTTGAGGGAGTGTTAACCCTAGTTGTCTGAATATATTACTCTGTTGTTTCCTCTAATTTAGACCAAATCTTTGATGCATATGACATCTTGAACAGAGATGTTTGTAATGTTAGCTCCCTAAAGTAAAGCTTCTTGATTCCTCTGAAATGTTTTTAATTGGAGGAGGGGGAGAAGAATCCTACTTCATAAAAGAGCTTTTTGAAAAAAATGATTCACTGATTTTTCTTGTATAGCATGATAAACATGGAAATATGTTTAGAAGGATTGCACATGTTTAACGTATATTGGGTTACTTGTTGTCTAGGGGAGGAGAAGGAGGGATGGAGGAAGAAAAATATGGAATACAAGATTTTGCTATTTTTGCATGTATTCTGAAAAATAAAAAGCTATTGTAAAAAATTAAAAAAAAGAAAAGAATCATCAGCCTAACAATAGGTTTTTAGAATATAAGATTTTATTTCCCCCAAAAATGAATTTTCACAAAGAGAAAATTGAACATGAAAACTTTCCTGTTAATAACCATCAGTAAATGAAATTGAAAGGATGCATTAATCAAAGAACTGGACAGAACTGACAAAGAAAACTTCATGGATTTGGAAGATTATGTCAGTTATATCATCTTTTGTGTCACACGGACAAGAGGAAAGGGATTTGCTATGTCTGTAATTCAGGAAAATGAAGAAGAAAAAAAACTGTTAGGATAAAAAGATCTCAAAGGGGGAAATGAAATATAATTCCTCCTACCTAGTCAACTTCCAATCATCAGTGAAGGGAATTTGCTATACATCTCACTTTTTCCCTCTTTTCTCCTACTTTTGCATCATTTAATTAAATTAAATTTAAAGTTTATTCCCCTCATGCTAGACTACCAAATAAAAGCTGTTGTTTTTTCTCGTGTTTGGGCAGGTAACCTACACTACTTCAAAGTATTTTTCTCAAGATGAGTACTCTTGATCTATTTGATATTCTATCAGATTGAGGGAAAAAATGTAGGTGGGTGTAGAAGATTTGACTTCTCCAAAAATTCCCAACTCTACAAAGTCCTACAAGGATGGCCAGATATCTAGCTACTGTCTGAATGTAACCTTAGTAGCACTGTTGGAGACACTGAAGGATGGCAGGAACTTACAAAGAGAATTGTTCTTTGGTGATGATGGAGAGCTGGCAGGAAAGAATGTGCACAAATTGGAAGCCCAGAATCAGTCGCAGGGGAAACAAATCCCCACAGGAGTAATCATGACTGTTCTTTCACACTTCTCCCCACATGTATCACATTCTTCTCATCTCTCCAAAGACTGACTCTGGCACCAGCTTTTGGCTTTTATTTTGATAAATGTTCCAGGTTTTCAGCTCTATGCCAGAGAAACCTGATTCCTTAACATCTCAAATACCAAACATCTACCTGCTGAAGGAATGTTTAGGTCAGGACATCCGGATGAAAAGTTTGAGGTAAAATATTCGGTGCTCCTGTTAATTCATTATATGGCCTTTCCCTTAGTTTGCCCCTATCTCTTACAAAGCAGAGAAGGTGGGTGAGCCTTAGGGCTAAAAACCACAAGCTTATGGCCATGTATAAAAATAAATTATTATTACTTGGAAAGCACAAATATGAGGGAATTAACTTCAAGTCGAATGCTAAAGGCATTCTTTTTTAAATTTTTATTTTTTTGCTAAAGGCATTCTTGAAAGAATTATGGGTATTTTAATGAAATCATTCTGCAATGTAATAAGATTTAGAAATTCATGCAGCATTTCTAAGCTCTTTGCAATTAACTATTGCTCACTATTTTAAGGGAAGGAGGGAAGGAACATTATATATAAGGCGTTCTAAAAGGCAGATGCCTAGAAATAATACCATTATCTAAAGGAAGCCAATGACATACTGAATTTTTCAACTAAATTTTGGGCAACTAAAAAATTTTCACATTACTCTGCAAAAGAGACCACACACAACTTTGTTTTATTACGACCTTGTAATTTCAAAATTATAGGTTTTTGTCTTTTAAAATTCTGAAAAGTTATTTGTTCTTAAGACTCAGACAGGACTTTGACCCTGAGTGGAGATCAGTGGAACACCAAGATGCTCCCTATAATCATGTTTTTCATCTTTCTTCCAAAAGTTAGTGCTGACATTGACATTTTCTTAGCATTTTATTTATTGTTGAAAGTCAGTCTTTGCTTCCCACTCTGAAAGAGAACAGTTGGCATGTTATTAAGTTCTATGCTTTGCCATTCTTTATAATTTTGAATGAAATGTTGACTTGCCAGAAAGATGAAACAGCACATGTTGAAGAAGTCTAATAAGTTCTCTCCACTTTATAATGTACTTAGAGGGTTCTTAGTACATTAGGTACTCAAGATGGTCAGTGAGAAGGATAAATCCATCTTTATTTCCCATGATGCCATGGAATTGTCTTACTTTTGACCCACATCTGGCTTCTCATAGCTTTCTTATTTGTTGGCCAGCTCAGTTGGTTAAAGCATGGTGCTAATAAGACCAAGGTCATGGGTTCAATCCCTGTGTGGGCCAGTTGGCTTAAATTTGTTCCATAGCTAGAGGCTACACCTTTAACCCTAGCCAGCTGCCTTGCACATGTGTATTGATGGTCATTACAGGGGCCAGAAGAGAGAATAGGAATAGCAATACACAGAGCCATCCTAATTCTTGGAAAAACAATCCATCTTCAATGGATGACTGGTTAAAGGATTTTTAAAAATAGTGTTCAAAAGGAAAAAGGCAAGTCATCAAAAGCTATGTGAAACAAATGTACTGAATCACTAATAAGAGAAATATATGTTAAAGCAACTCTCAGGTTTCACCTCACAACTTATAAACTGGTGAATATGATAAAGAATTAAAATAAAAAATTAGGAAGAACTATCAGAGAACAAGTTCACCAATAAGTAAGTTGTGGGTAAAACTACAAATTGGTTCAGACATTCTGGAAAACAACATGATTTACCCAAGAAAAATGAATAAATTGTTTATATCCTTTGGCCCACTAAAATCTTTTCTGGACAGTTAGCCAGACACAATGAAGAAGGTTTATGCCTATCAAAATATTAATAGTAGCACTTTTTTGTGGTAGCAAGGAATTAGAAACCAAGCATGTACCATCATTTGGGAAATGACTGAACAAATTGTGAAATATAAACAAAACTGAAAAATTACAAATATAAAGAATTCAGAGAAATTTGGGAAAACTTATGTGAACTAATGCAAAGTAAACAGAATCAGCAGAAGAATATATACAATAACCATAATAATGGAAATGGAAATAACACTTACATTCATCAGAATTCAGATCTATGAAATAATCAATCTTAATTCCTGAAAACTAATGACACAAAAAATACTTCTATCTTCTTTGTAGAGAAGTGGTAAACTTACAAGTACAGAACAAGATATATTCTATAAGATATGATCAGGATGTTATTTTGTTTTAACTCTATTTCTGTGTTACTAGGGACCATTGGTAGTACTGAAAAGTAATTTATATAAATAGCATTAGTAAAATTTAAAAAAAAATAAGCACAATTTAAAGTACATGTCTTATTGAGAATACACCATAATTCAATTATCATTATTTTCTTTTGCAATGTCTATATTCCACTTTCATATTTTCTTTTTACAGGGCTTTTTTATTACTAATTCATTTCTTGTCCATAGCAGATTTAGAACATATCCTGGATAAGTCCATAAACAAGCTTATAAATAACTTACCATAGAAGAATGGCTCCCATAAAGTTAAAGAAAAGAAATACGCATGTTGTCAATAACAAGAAGACATCTTTTTAAATAAATTCTCTCCTGTCCTGCATTGCCTAAGAGGTAGCTACTTTTTAAAAGAAATTACTCTTCAGGCAGTTCTACTCTTGAATAAACCTTGGTCAAATTTTTTTATCTGGTTTTCAGGAACATGCCAGTAATTTTTCAAAGTAATAATAAGGGGCTCACTCATTAACCAAGAATATTTGAGCCCCTGATCTGAAGGAACATCCCTGGCAGGCTGCTCATAGAGGAGATCACTTCTTGGAGACAGACAACTGAGCCTTGTACTTTCAAAAAGGGGTTATTCAATCTGAGTCAGGAGCTAAGTGAGAAATTGAACCTGGATCAAGTCCACAGGAAGGCAGCTACTTCTGCTGAGAAAATGCAAAGTTTCTAAAATGACTCCAATTCACATTAGTTTGCTGAGCCAAGTGCCAAGTTTTCATTTAAATATGATTTGTTTCTCTTACTTTACCCTCTAGAGAATGAAAGGCTCCATAATCCATCAATTTATGCTACATATGGAAAGAAAGGAAAGTATTCACAATGGAAACTAAACAATGTCACCCTTTAATTTGACCAAGATGACATGCAGAGACCTAGGGCATCCCTACTCTGCAATCACTGAAGTCTAACCAGAGTGTAAATTTGGGTTTGTTTTACTACTTTTAGAGGTTTTAAGAACTGTGGCAACGTTTTTGATTGAGTTAAGAAGACTTGGAGAAGGTAAGACTATTTCTGACTTACATGACACATTTGCATATGTCTTTTCTTCTAAATGGAATCACTTCACTTAAATTGTCTTAGGAAGATTCTGAAGATCACTTGGCAGGTACCAGACACAGAGGTCCTTTCTTGAATTAAACTGGCAAGCATTCAAACTCAAATGCTCTGATGCATACTTCAACATTCACAGAAAGGGATAACACTCAGAAAAATTATAGTAGGCTAGACATGTCTTTACTGTAGCTAGGACTCTCTAATTTTTGCTCTTTTTTATTTCCTATGGCTCCCCCAATTTTTCCATTCCATAAAGAAGACAGCATCTTTCTCAGTGCCCCTTTAGCCTAATTTATGTCAAAACCTTATTCAAGAAATGATTAAGTTATTCTCTCTTAGAGACAAAACTGATGAGATCAAGCTTCAGACAATGCTCACCCTCCTCCTTTCTTTCCCTGGATTGTAATAAGTCTTTTGCATCTCTTCATATAAACCAATTTTCCCATTATACCTCTCTTTTCCTCTTTTGCCAGTAAAGATCTTTTCTCACCCCTTAATGTCTTTTTCTTTGATGTCATCACATCAGAGTCCATTCACAAACATACCCCCTATCTATATGATGCCCTCCTTTGTCTGCCCCAGTGACAGATAAAATTCTCAAGAGTTAAAGATATCATTTTCTCAACTAGAGATGTCAACAGTTTAACCTTTAAATAATATATATTTTTGCCTGTTTACCTTTCTATGGTTTTTTTGAGTCCTGTGTTTGTAGATTTAATTTTCTATTTAGTTCTGTTTTTTTTTCAATAGAAATAATTGAAAGTCTCTTACTTCATTGAAGCTCCATCGCCTCCCCTAAAATATGATGCTGAATCTCATTGGGTAGTTCATTC
The DNA here is from genome assembly GCA_023553655.1 of Myrmecobius fasciatus. NCBI lineage: Eukaryota > Metazoa > Chordata > Mammalia > Dasyuromorphia > Myrmecobiidae > Myrmecobius > Myrmecobius fasciatus. The sequence goes on from JAJPUD010000035.1 coordinate 667,292, forward strand.
TTGGTTGTAATGCTGGGTCCTTTGCCTTCCAGAATATGGCATTTCAGGCCTTCCAATCCTTTATTGTAGAAATTGCCAGATTTTAAGTAATCCTGACTGCTGCTCCTTGATATTTGAATTGTTTTTGTCTGGCAGCTTGCAGTATATTTTCCTTGAGATTGTAACTTTGGAGTTTCAATACAATGTTTCTTGGGATTTTCTTTTGTGGGATGTCTTACTGAAGGTAATCAATGGGTTCTTTCAATCAGTATTTCCCCTTCAGTTTCTGGAATATTGGGGCAATTTTATTTAATGATCTCTTATAAAATGCTATCCAGGGGGGCAGCTAGGTGGCACAGTAGATAGAGCACCAGTTCTGAAGTCAGGAGGATCCGAGTTCAAATCTGGTCTTACACACATCCTAGCTGTGTGACCCTGGGCAAGTCACTTAACCCCAATTGCCTCAGCAAAAAGAAAAAAAAAAAGCTATCCAGGATATTTTTTTGGTCATGGTCTTTGGGTGGACCAATAATTTTAAAACTGTCTTTTCTGGATCTAATTTCCAGGTTGGCTGTTTTACCAAGGAGGTATTTCATATATTCTCCCTTTTTCATTCTAAAGTTTGTTTGACTGATTCTTGATGTCTTACAAAGTCATTAGCTTCCATTTGCTCTGTTCTAGTTTTTTATTGTGATTTTCTTCAGATAGCTTTTACATCTCTCTTTTTTCATTTTGTTAATTCTGTTTAAGGAGTTGTTTTCTTCAGACAATGTTTTTCTTTCCTTTTCCAAGCTCTTGATTCTCTCACACATACCTCTCATTTCCTTTCATATTTTTTCTTCCACCTCTCTTATTTAACTTTTAAAGTCTTTGATGATCATTTCCAAGAAGCATCTTTGGGCTTGAGACCAATTTGTATCATTCTTTGAGATTTCTTCTGTGGACATTCTATCCTCATCTGAGTTTGTGTTTTGGTCTACCCTTTCACCATAATAGCTTCCTATGGTCAAGGTTATTTTCTGTTTCTTGCTCATTTTCTTTCCTTTTCTTTTGGTATTTCCTATTTTTTTACTTTTATGGTTGAACTCTGCTCCAGGGGAGCTGTCTCAAGCTTCCTGTGCAGCTTTGAGCCTTGGCTTTGAGTACAGGGCCCCCTTGTATTTGCAGGAGTAGCTTTGCTTGCTCTTTTCAGGAAATAGCCTGTTTTCCCAGAGTTTTCCTTCTGAGCTAGGACTGAAAGCTGCCCCATTGATTTGCTCTTCTACTGTGCCAGAATTGAGGGTCTTAATTGCTGATTTATTGTGATTAAGACCCTCTCACCAGCTTTCCCAGAGTCTATCTTAGCTGGACTGAATACCCTTTTCACCCCAGTGAGACCAACCTTTCTTGTAGTTATTTCAGTCTATTTAGATATGGAGAGCAGTTTCATTCTATCAGACTCTGTTCAGAGGCTTGGTTTCATGTGATTTTCCCATGTTAGAATTATTAACATGAAGGATTTGAAGTAGAGTATTCAACTTAAGGTGCCACAGCTTAGAAAGAAAAGTGATAAACTCTAGGTTAGTTAGAAAAGGGCAATCGAAAAAAAGATAATGGCTTTGATTTTATTGGTTGAAATTATTGAACCTATTTAGCCTGAAAAAGAGGAGAGTGAAAGAGGTCATGATCACTTAGAAAATATCAGAAAAGTTGTCATGTGGAAAAGGGAATGTATTCACCATTTGATCCCAGATGGTAAAATAAGAAATATTGGCTGGAAGTCACAGAGAAACAAATTTCAGCTTCATGCAAAACTTCTGAATAATTAAATCTATTCCATTAGTGGAATGGATAGACTTAAGGATGTAAAGTTCACTCTCACCGTGGGTTTAGAAGTCTTAGAGCTGAGACTGGATGACAATTCATTGGATGTGTTATAGGAGAGTTGGATTAGATGGTCTCTTAGGTCCTGTTTTGTTGCTAACATTCTGGTATTTCTGGTAATTTCTCAGCTGCAACCCAGGTCATGCAGAGATGCTAATTAATTGTAGGAAGCATTTCCTTCAGCTCTATCTGATGTGGGTAGTGCAAGCATTCTGAGTAGAGTAAGCTACAACTGCAGTAGCAATAGGAAGGCATGCAAATTGTAATCTGAAGATCTGGGAAGAAATCATAGGAAGCAGCTTAGGGAGTAGATTCTAAAATGTTATGGAGACAGAAATGTTAATGGCTGATGGCAAAACGAACTCTATGTTGAAGATGGAAGAAGTGGATTTGTAGTACCCAATCCTAGGAAGTTTAGAACTTCCCTTCAGAGACTTCCAGAAACTCTTTATACTCCTGTTTAAAATTAGGAGAAATGAAGGAAGATCTCTAGTGGAATCTACTAGAAAATTATCCTTGGCTTTGTTTTGTTCTATATTTTTATTGGCAAGTTGGATAAAAGTAAAATTAGGAACCTTATTAAACTTTTACACAACACAGAAATGTGGGACAAGAAAATTAAGATTTTTAAAAATCCCAATGATCTAGAAAAATAAGACAAAACTAACCAGGTGAGCTCTAATATGGATAAATTAAACACCTGTATTCAATTGGAAAGATAAACTACATAGGAAGAAGATTTGGAATAGAGCATTATGGCTCTAAGATAATCTTAGGCTGCTTCAGTGAAAATAGGACAAAGTTTAGACTGAACCTAATATATTGTGTCTGCTTATGGGTATCTCATTTTTAGAAGGATAATGAGAAAATTAAACATGTCTTAAGAAAGATGATTAGAATGATGAAAGATACCCCAAACCATGTCACATGAAGAATACTGCAAGGAACCAGAAAATGTTCATCAAAATGATGAAATATCTTTAATTCATACTGCATGAAAATTCAATTGGCTGATGGAACTGAGTATGTTTAACCTGGAGAAGAGAAGACTAAATAGGGATATAATAACTTTAGAAGTGTCTTATAGGAGAAAGATTACACATTCTATAACCCCATAAAGCAAAGCTAGTGAGCAGAATTAAGAGGGAAGATGATTCAATAAAGGGAATAACTTTCAAAATAATCAGAATTAATAAAAAAATAAAATGGAGTACCTTGGGATATAACAAGTACCCACAACTGGAGATAAGTTCTAGAAGACCTACCAATAATGTTGTAGAGGAGATGGCCTGCATTGTGTAAGTGTCTATATGTAGACCTGCATGTAGGCCTGAGATAACAACCTCTGAGATCTCTTTCAATTCAAGACTCTAGATTTTTTAATTTATAGAATAAATGAGTATTTCTATATTATAGTACAATTAAAAGGTAATTGAACATGAAACTGCAAATCTATTCCTTTTAAATATTTAATAGTTTATTAAGTATTTTTTTTTCTTTTTTTCTTTTTCTTTTTTCCTTTCCCCAGCCTCACTCAAAGAGTCTATATCTATAAAATCCTTTATATACTATAACAAAGATAAAAAGGAAAGTATGAAAGTGTATTGTACTTCCATTTTATTTTAAATATAGTTTTAGCACAACTCTTACCATGTCATTACATTGTTGAAAAAACTAGTGTCTCCCTGTTCTAAGAGATAAAATACAAACACTTCTGTTTTACATTTTAAGCCCTTCACAATTTGCTTTTATCCTCCCCTTCTTGAGGATAGGCTTTGGTAGACCTAGGTATCATATGGGATAGAGTATTAGAGTTTGGTGCAGAAAGATCTGAGTTCAAATTTTGACTCAGACACTTACTAGCTGTGTGGCCCTGTACAAATCTCAGTTTCTGTTTGTTTATCTATAAAAATGGGAAAAAATTATAGCATATACTTCACAATATCTTTGTGAGAATGTAAAATATAGAGAGACACAGCGACAGAGATAGAGACACAGAGAGACAGACAGACAGACAGATAGAGACAAAGACAGACATGTCTGAGACACAGAGAGAGACAGAGAGAGAATAGCTGTTTATCCTTCTTTCTCAAAGATGACCATGACTTCAGATCTATATCTGGCCACTGAACCCAGATGGCTCTGGAGGGGAAAATGAAGCTGTGAATTTGCCCAGCCCTCCCTCACTCAAATCCAATTCACTTGCATGTTATAGCATCACTTCCCTGAGGTCATGCTCATTGTCTTCAAGATAGATAAATAGATATAAATATGCAAATATATAGCATTCTTAGCAAACCTAAAAATATGGTTAATTATTATCTCTGTGTCTCCAAGTATCTTGCTCATTCCTGCTATTTGATAACATTTTTGCTGATTGGAGCAATAAAAAGACAAGAAATGGGCAAAAGATTAGCAACTAGAAGAAAATGGGATGAAAATGAGAGAAGCAGAAAATCTACAGTATGTAGCCTCAGACCTCTGAATGAGCAAAATATGAGTACTATATTATACTTATCCAGGACTGACTTGATTGTTGCTACAGTTTTGCACTTAAAGGGGGAGAGAGTTCTTCACTATATTGTTATGATTCAAATGAAGGACAGCTTTCTTTACTGAGTCCTGCTTTTTATTTTTTTCTGGCAAAAAGCCAGTCTCATGGGGATATAACTATTTAGTTCTAGTGATTATTTGACCTATGTGTATGCATGCAGTTGCACACATGGACACACATACACACACCATATAAAAACAGACAAAAAATATCACAGTCCTATATGAATACGAATAAAAATGTGTAAATCCCTTATATTGCCCTCACAATGATCCATTTGGACAATTTTGTTATTGTCATCATCGTCTTTTTTCCCCAAGCAGACTGGAGTCAGTTAGAAATTATGTTATAAGAAAAAACATTAAGGATGAAAGCTTGTCTTTCCTGAGCCTCAGAACTCAGAAGCTGAACTCCTTAGAGCTGCCAAAAATGTTTTTGACTAAACTCCTTTTCCTCTCCTATGTATCTTGGATTGTATTTGAAGATGAGAATATCTATGTGGTGATGATGGGTGTTTTGTGTTTGATCAGGGGCAATGACATATATCATCCATCACTATCATCAATCTTCAGAATACTGTTACTGAAGAAGCAAGAAACTGCAGGAAGCCCTAAAAGAACCTTAATTTTGGACATCCCTTGAGAGCAGTAGGTAGTTAAAGAAAGTACTAGGAGTAACCAAACCATTCAATGAAAGCATTTGCTTTCAATACTGTGCAACCTGAAGTTGCCTCAAGTACAACAAGCAGAAATTCTGAGAGGAATAACCCTACCCAGGAGAAATAAAAACTTCTAAGAGAAAACTGAAGAACAAAAAAGAACAAGATGGTAGGATAAGGTAGTGGTAGTGATGGGAAGGATTCATATCAGAAGTGTTACCTGAAGGCAGTCAGTTGCTACAGAACTGGGTAACTGGGATAAAATTCCCACTATCACCAAGGAGGAAACAATGAGAGTACCTGATACTGAGATGACCTCTCACCACTACTTACAATAGCAGTGCCCAAGTCTTCTGTTAAGAAGAGGAAGAGGAAGGATCAGAAGAAGCATGATTTTTTCTATTTGCTGCATGTTCCATAATCAATTTACTTTGAATTCAGATACTTCAGTAGTATCTGAGACAAACTGAAATCCCAGAGGAGAGTGGTTAAAGGAATAAAATTATGGTATTTCCAAAGAAACCTTTAGAAATAATTATCATAAGGAAGCAATAAAAAATAACATATAAAATATATAGTCTGAATGTGTGTTTCTGTGTGTTCAAGCTTCTTTTCTGTGGTAATAAGTTCCAAAGATACTCAAGACCCTCCAATAATGTGGCTCCTACTAATCTTTCTGGCTTATTTCATATCATTTTCCTTTCTGTACTGTGTTCCAGCCAATTATTCCCTGAATTTTACATTCATCTCTTTTTTCTATATATTCATAATTTACCTATGTTTGGCCCATCCTTTCCTCCTAGTATTATCTTACAAACTCTTTATCTTGCTTCCAGATTGTGCTAAAGCATTACTTGCTCTGTGAAGGCTTTCCCAATTGCACAAGGTGAGGCCTTCTTAACCTTCATAACTTTTGCCAGTTCTCTGAAACCTATGGCCTACTTCTTGGAATAAACTTTTTAAATGCATAAAATTAAATGTATAAGATTGCAAAAGAAAGGAATATTGAACTAAAGCTGATAAAATATTTTTTAATAGGCCATGGATCCTAGTTCAAGAACTCCTGGTCATTAATGCTCTTTTCTCCTTTAGACTTTACTACATTAATTATTATGTGTCCAGTTTGTCTACACCACCCAGAAGAATATAAATTCCTTGAAAACAAGAACTATTATATGGCTTTGTAGCCATGCATGAAGTAGGCATTTAATAAAAGTTCACTCAAATAAATTCTAGTCCACATTTATTCCAGACCTTACAATTTTAAAACATTTCACATATATGATTTTATTGATTTCATTTGTAACAACTCTGTGAAGTAATGCAAAAGTCATCACGCCCATTTTACCTCTAAAGAATGGAAGCCTAAAAGAGATGGTGACTTGCCCAGTATCATTAGGCTAGTAAATGCTATCACTCAGATTTGAATCCATTGCACTTAGTGAAAGTGTCTGGGACAATTACTATCTAAAGTTAAAAAAAGGAGGCTAAGGAGTAAGTAATATAGTGTAAAATAGTACATAATATAAAATATAGTTAACTTTTTGACGTGCCCTACATACATGAACACACACACACACCTTACTCAGAATTTAATTTTTAGTCATTACATAGTAACTCACTATATTCTTTATTGTCATCACAATTATGATTGTGTGTGTCTGTGTGTGCTTGTCCATATGCACACACATGTACTTATTGCAAGTCTAAGAGCTAGTTAAAATTATTAAAACTTCATTTTTTTTAAAAGGTGATTTTATTCTAAGCATACCCCTGAGCTCCTGCTGCCAAGAATAAGGAAACAATTCCCTATTCTATTAGTAAGCAGACTCAGTCTCCTTAGGGGATTGGAATATGGAGTGACAGAATTTTAATGCACATTCAAATCAACTTGAAACTAATATTGATATTTATATTTGCCATTATTTTTATAGACTCTGGTAAATACATGCATAAAGAATTTTCTTATTTGTTTTTCTATTGATTATATTTTTTTTCCAATTTTTTGTTATTGTACCTATCCAGAAATTTAACATGTTACTATACAGTTCTACAATGAGTACAAAAATGAAATTTGGGGGGCTTTGGGAAACAGAGGTGGGTAATATTCTTCTGTTTAGTAATCTTTGGTCCTTAGGACTTTGAGATTTGTGTTTGCTCTTTGTCACCAAACTTGACACAAATCTGAACAATTATTGAACAATGAATGTGTATTAACTCAAAGGCCAAGTGCCCAAGGTTCAAATCTTGGTTTTTAACAACTTAGTTGTATAACTTTGGGCATATCATATCACTTACTCTCTCTAAGCTCCAGTTTCCTTCTTAGTAAAAGGAAAAGTTTAAACTAACTGGCCTTTAACATCCTTATGTTACAATGATTTTATGTTACAAGGAGCTGACTTTAAGTTGTATATAGCATCCATCTTCTATGACATTGATCCATTTTCCCATCGTCTTTATTGTCATTTTCAGCATCACTAATATTTATAAAGCATTTTAAGGTTTGCAAAGAAATTCTATGTGTTTTATCTTATTTGATCACAACCACCTTATTATTAACAAGAACTATTGTTATCCACATTTTATAAATGAGGAAGCTGAGGCTGAGATTAAATGATTTGCTCAAGATCACACAACTAAGTATCTGAGGCAGAATTTAAACTCAGATTCAAGCACTATACTTTCCACTGTACTCCCTAATTGACATTTCATATCAGCTGAGACAATACAATGTCAATTATTGATGGGCTCACAACCATTGCCACATTACACCCTGAGTCAGTTCTGATATCCCATTTTCCTGAAATTGTGTTAGGAAAATCTTCCAGAAGTCACTTTATCCTCTCTGCTATCCCTGGACAGTTTCTATCTGAAGCTTTCCAGGTTTCTCATACCTTGATTATTTATATTGCATTAAATAATACTCTCAAACTCCAGTGGTCTGGTGAGCTCATCAACATTCATATTCTATCCATTGTCATGATGGTGAAGATTCTATTTCACTCATGCCTTGCCCATCCCTTGGGATTTTTTTTCTTATTCTCCCATAAGTTTACTACAGAGGAACCACTCAACATACTGTGGGCTTTTTCAGTATTCTCTTGATGTCACAAGGAGACCAATCAAACATGAAGACTATGTTACCCATCACTCTTACCATGTGACCAATCCATCTTTTTCAATTATTCAATTTTTTTTGATGACATGCTGTCATTAATTATTTGTTAATCTATAGTAATCTAGTGAAGTTTTTTTTTTAGAGATTTAACTATGATATTCTTCTTGAGATAGTTATAGCCTTCATTGTGGATTTACAAGAGCCTCCTCCTGCAAAACCTAAGAAAGAGAATTGTCAAAAAAAAATTTACTTCATTTATTCCCAAAGTCTGACAACAATTAAGAGAATGGCGTTAAGGAGAGGTCAACTCACAGACTAAAGGCAGAATTGCCTCCTTTTTCTGTGATGACTTTCAGACAATAAGGTTATATCATTTAGTGTCTGTCTGAGAGTCTTCGGGTATTTAACCTTTAGGCATACAACTTATTACATTTCTAGAAGCATTAAGTCTTTATGTGTATAAGAATAATATCTGCACTGGCTCGCATAATGATAAAATTATAAGAGCCATCTATCCCTGTGCTTGAGGGCTTTAGCTAATCACTGGCTAGGTCAGGAAGGAAATGTCTACCCCATGGTATAGTAAAGTACTGTGATAGCAGGTGTGTTCTGGGGAGGTTTACAACTTCCTCAGAAACATCTGGATTTCGCTGCTCCTGGACCAAAAAAAGGGAAAGAAATAATCTATTCCACTGTGGCAAACCCACTTACTGCCTTAACTAGATCTTTGTTTCTGATATTTATTTTCTTCTGAATTAAAACCAATATGTATAGCCTAACTTTTAAAAACTATTTTTGCCATCGAAAAGTGATCTTTTCCCATCTAAGTGAACATTTACTATCATAAGGGACAGGAGGAGTTAATGTGACATGTGATTACATTAGATAGCCTCTGAATTTGCTTCTGTGAAATGTCCACATACTTGCTACAGCTTGTTAGAGCAGAGGCTGAAAATAACAAATGTAATTACTTTGGAATCAACATAATATGAGGCCAGATTGACAACATTCCTTTAGCTTGAGAAGAATTTAATATGAATGAGAACCAACTGCCTGTCTCTCATCATGTACATTTGGTCAGCTCTTAGAAGTGATGACAGACATGGGTCTTTTGGAAAGTCACATAACTGTAATGGCCATTTTTCCTCTGACATTTTTAATATTTATTATGAATTATGGAAAACATATGCATGATAGCTCAGATAGATAATTTAGCAATCCCCAATTATCTATCTCCACCGGGTTAGTATTCCTTCTATTTTAGAGATTTTATGTCACTTCTTTAAAAGAAATTTGAAGAGTCACATGTCCTTATTCCAGAAAGGAAAACAAATTAAAGTTAGAAATTCACTCTTATGAATATCAAGTATTATAGGTAGAGTTGGTTTAATGAGACTGTAACTCTGTGAAATCTGCATTAGGAAATAAAAATTAACGATCTCCATGATATATATTGACACATTATAAATGCACATACACACATATATCTCTCTATATAATATGTAGAGATTTTTATATCTACATATCTCTGTGTGCATATGGGTATATGTGTTTGTGTATATGACACCATGATACTGTCATTTGACTTCAATTTCACAAAAGTCAAGTATTAAAATATTTCTTAGCAGCAGACAGTTGAAATCCCTGCTGATGACAAATCAATCTCTTTCTGAGGGATATAGCTGATGGATAGGCAATGCAAATAGACAGTGAGTTGACCCCAGAATTGAATAGAGGTATATTGTCTGGAATGCATTTGGAATACAATGAAAGATTTTCATTGCTCTCAAACTACCTCTATGCAAAAATATAAATCATGTCTTTAATTCTTTTTTTGTTTTGTTTTTGTTTGTTTTAATGAAGCTTTTAATTTTCAAAATATATGCATAGATTATTTGACAACATTGACCCTTGCATAGCCTTGTGTTTCAGATTTTCTCCTCCTTCCCCTCTACCCATTCCCCTAGATGGCAAGGAATTCTCAATATATGTTAAACATGTCAAAATATGTGTTAAATCCAATATGTATAAACATATTTATACAATTCTCTTGCTGCACAAGAGAAATCAGATAAAAAAAGAGAGTAAATGAGTAAGAAAACAAAATGCAAACAAACAACAACAAAAAGAGTGAAAATGCAATGTTGTGATCCACAATCAGTTCCTATAGTCCTCTCTCTAGGTGTAGATGGCTCTCTTCATATCTTTAATTCTATGATATCAAATATTTAAAGCATTTCTTCTTATTTTATAGATGAATAAACTGAGTCTCAGAGAGATTAAGTGATTTGCCTTAGTTACATAATTAATAAGTGCCATAGGTAGAATTAAAACTTAGGTCTCTCCTGACTCCATTATGCTCTTTTGCTGAACAGAGTAATTTTTAAAAACCTAGAGGAATAGCATCTACACTGCCTACTAGGGGAAGGTCACCAATATCCTGGGTAGATTCTGCTTCAAGAATTTATGGAAAGATATGAACAACAATGGCACAGGATGAAAAGGTAGAATAAAGTTATGATGCACACCAACAGGAGGAGTAGGACACATAATTTCATGGATCCACTGACATGACTATGATTAATTTAAAGTAAAATGAAAAAATAGGATTAAATTGTTGAACAATTTAAGAAATCCTCCTTTACCATTTTTACCTCAAAATGTCCAATATAGTTATTATCTTGTTTTCCTTCAAATTCCTCTTTTTTGATACTTTCCCCAAGCACCATCTTTCTTTCTAAAGAATCTGATCAATAGATGATTAGTCAAATACAATGTTCACACATACAATGACCAAGAGAGTATAAGGCCCATGGCATTATACAGTTCTGCCTCACTTAAATCTAATTCATGTGCAAATCAAGACATCACCCTCATGATGTCATTGGTCCTCTTTGAGAAGGAAGGATGAACAACAACATTGAAACCAACCAATTTACCATTAGAGCAGACTCTACCTAAATTCAAAAAATAAATCATTTTAATTCCCTATATTCTTAGCTGGCTATGAGTATTGCTATTTAGAAAGTGCCTCAGGCTTGAGGATAAATAAAACAAGGAATCTATTTTGCAAAGATGATACAGAAAGGCTTTGGAACTGGTTCCCTTCAATTAGAGAAGATAGGCCTACTATCTGAAAATGGATGAATTTCTACAAAAATAGAGGAGTTAAAATATCATATTGAAAAGTCATCAATCTCATGTTTGAGGCTGTTTTAACAAGTGAATTGGATAAATTGAATGTCTGACCTCATTGACTACAGAAATTAGTCATTTAGAAAGCTGAAATAAAAATGACCCAGCTGAAAAAATTTTGAGCAGCAACATAACCTAATCTTAGCAGGCTATTTTCCAAAAAGGAGTAATTAGAATTAAAAAAAATTATTCTAATATCTAAAGGATGAGGCTTTCAGCCTCCTTGAGATCTCAATTGATTAATAACTAGAGAAAGAAAGGGCAATTTTAGAGATTTTACAGCACGATAAGTTCAATAGTTGTTAGCACAAATTAAATAAAAGTCTGAAATAAAAAAAAAAATTTGAAAAGAAATGCAATATCTCTCTGGGTACATATAGCTACCAGAAGTAATATATAGCAAAGTAGTGATCTTTCCAGGTCTGCTATAATGAAAGAAAAGATTTATTTAGAATTCAGAACATTAATTTGCATCAAAACAATTCTAATTTCTTTTAAGAATTGTTTAAGTGAAACAGCTAAAGGTAGCCTTTTGGCCTGTAGTCCTGGTTGCTATGTTACCGTGAACACAACACTCCCTCTTTAAGTCTCCATTCCTTTGATGTGTAGAAGCAGTAGCATAGAAAAAGCTGACTATGAGATATAGCAGTGTTAGAATTGTAAAGGACCATAGAGGTCATCTAGTTCAACACCATCATTTTATAAATGATGAAAATGAGGGCCAGAAAGGCTAACTGACTTGTTCAATGTCATATAAGTAGTAACAGAACTATAATTTGAACCCAGACTTTCTGATTTCAAATTGAGTGCTATTTCCATTATGCTATGCTACATCCAAATAATGAAGTATAATACTTGATGTCAACAAATACTTAATTTATTTTCTTTGTAATGACCTTATCTTCATATCTTAACACATCTGAAAAAAAGGGATAAATGTCCTTCTTTCAGAAGGACCAAAAGGTGTATTTGGTTGTTCACTTCTTTAAAACAATCTCCCCAACCTCACTCCCCACCATTTCTTAAATGGATCTCTATTAAAGGATAAGCAAAGAAATGAATTTTACCAGCTATAAAAAGTAGGATAATACTATGGCTGAGATGCTTAACACATGCTATTGTGTGGAAAATATTGAACTGGATACAGGTGTAAGGATTATGATTTTATTTTCTGGAATTCTTTAATGTCAACGTCATAGTTTTATTGGATGTTAGGCTTTGTGGATTTTATTTTATTTTTAAATAGATGAGGTAAATGTTATATGAGCTATAAAGTAAAGGAGAAACAGACATGAATTTTTAAAAAAATTAAATTTAGGTACAATTTTTATCCAATGTCTTGTGACTATATTCTCTAACTAGCCCATCTTAGAAAGAACTTTGCCCAAATTAATAATAGCCTATTTAAATTAAAACAAGATTATACCTAACATCCCCCAAATTAGAAAACAAAAAAAAGGAACAATTTGGATGCTGGGAAATCTAAGCAGTTATATTACTTCTTGTACTTCTGAATAGTAATAAGCAAACTACATTCATACTGTCTTAAAAAAATCTGGAAAAACTTTGAATATTCTGTGCAGATTTTTATTAACAAACTGAAACAATTCAAGTGAACCATGTGACAAACTGGGAAAAAAAAGTCGATTGAACCAACAATTAATAATAGCTCATTTCTAGAGTGTTTAGAGTTATAAAATATTTCCTTCAATTTCCTTGTGAAGAAGATTGCAAAAGTAGTAATATTACCTATGAGGAAATAAATAAAACTGGCTGGCTTATGATCACTTAAATGTCAAAGCCTGGATTTGAACACTAATCTCCTAATTCCAAGGGCAGGTAGGTGTCACAATGGATAGAGATCCATGGCCTAGAGTCAGGAAGACCTGAATATAAATCCACGTCAGACACTTAATAGCTATGTAACCATGGGCAAGTCATTTAACCCTGCTTGCTTCAGTTTACTCATCTGTCAAATGAGAAGGAAATGGTAAACCATTCTAATATCTTTACCAAGAAAACTCTAAGTGGGGTTATAGAATTAGATACAAATGAAATGAGATTTATCCATGTTGCCCTTTGTGTTATGAATATAAAAAACCATTCTTCTAAAATTACTGTTAAAGTCATATTAGGTGCTATATGATTAACACTATCTTCAAATGTTACATTTTCAAACTATTATCAATAAGGAATCAAAGAAATGAAGGGATACTCAAAATGTCCTTCACACAAAAGCATCCCTAAACTATGCCAGTTTTCTATTTGAATAAGATCTTCAACAATGGAGATCATAGATTGACAACTGTAGGAGACCTTATACATGAAACAGTCAACTACTTTACTTTATGGATGAGGAAACTAAGGCTAAGAATAATTAAATGACTTAGTTGTCAATGGTCACTTAAGAAGTATGTAATTCTAGGATTTCTGATTCTAGGTTCAGTACCGTATCTATTACACCATGGTCCCTCTATACTTAGGCTGTATCATTTATCTGACCTCAGTTTTTGTGATCTTATTTACTCTTGGTCTAATCTGATTCTCTCTTACTGTAATTTAAATGCTTTTCTTCCTCATATGGAGATGAAAAGAAACAAGTTTCCACCATATGTTTGAAGACATTTAAGTCATTCTTTTGCTATAGGTTAAGAATCTCAGCTACTTTAGCCTTTCCTCCAAAGTCCTATTTTCTGGGCTATTAATCATCTGCATTACTTTTCTCTGGACCCTCTCCAAATTCTCCACTTTATTTCCTTACTAAAAATATAGAGTCTAAAACAGATTGCAGTTCTCTAGTAAAAGGTCTGATCAAGGCAGGAAGAAAAAGAAAGAAAAGGAGATTCATTTTTCTACTGGCACTGGTAACTTTAAAAAAAATAGCAAAATTCTTTCTTACATCCATTTTCTCATACCCTAGATGATTTGGAGCAATTTGCATTCTCATTCTGTCTTTTACTCTTGCTCAGTGTAGCCTTATTTTTGTCCCTAAGTGGACTGAATAGCATATATTCCCCACTGAGTTCCATTCTGTATCTGAGCAACTGTTTGTCTGATTTGTCAAGGTCCCTTTGAATTTTAATCCTCTCTAATTTGATATTGGCAATCTCTCTCCTTAGGGCAATCCACAAACATCACAAGCATATGCTTTATGACTGCGATACTTTAAAAGTCTGTCCTCCACTAATGCAGATTTCAGTCCCAGCTGTCTGGGATGAGCTGCTCTGATCAAGAAAAGAATGAGCAATTTCCCAATTGCAATTGAAAACATTTTCCTTCTGCTCAGTCCTGGGAAGAGATTGTTATTCATCACACAGATCATCAACAGATCATATTTGCCCATGTTACATATTTTGATGGACTAATCTAACAGGTTACCCACCCAACTATGTACCATAGTCTTGGCAATATGCATTTTTTCATCCACTTTTTTTTCTTGTGTGAATGGTTACATCAACCTCTTTTGCATAATTGAGTGAATGCAAATATGAGTTTTCTTTCTTGGGAGTCAAGCAGGTTTTTCTGAGTGCCTAGATGCAGATTTCATAGTGATTTCACTATGCTCCTGTGCTGATAACTTAAAATTATAGCTAGAGCATTGTTGAAAATAGATGAAATTAAGAATAGAGAGAAATTACTTTTTTCTTCCTTCCCTTTTTCTTCTCCTATCTTCCTCAGCAACACTATTTGGATGATGACATTTTTACTCTAGTTTTAAAATTACTAAGAACACAGGAAAGAATCAAATGCAGAGAGACATTTCTCCAAAAAGTTTCCTTAGCCAATTTTTTTCTCATTAGTAAAAGATCCATTAGTGCTGTAATTGGGAACTAAGTTTAAACATGTCTAATAATTCAATATTATGGTCTAATACAATATTTGGATATATTGTTATAATCTCTGATGTCGCACATAGGTGAATTATTAGATCAAACATTCTAATGAATAACCAAATTATGCATAAACAGTTATTTATATTAATAGTTTAAGTTATATATTCAAATTTAGTAAAAGACCAAATATTAAACTTAAAGATTAATAGAATAGACTCATTTTTTTCTTTCAGAAGAAAGTTATAGTGAATTGCATAAAACATCCCATTGCCCCTGAGGTCATTAACTATATGAAAAGTACATTGTGCATCCATCCCAAAATGCCTGAAAGTATTAAATATTTATAGTCAGAGATTCTGTCATTATGGAAGGCAAGTAGCTACTGGCATAGATTGGAAAATTATAGGTCAAGATTTTCACTTGTGAAAGAAATCAAAGAAAATATTCAATCACAATTCAAATTGTTACCAAGTTTATTTCCTCATTTGATTTCATAAATTTTAAAGGCCAGATTGTATAATGGATAGAGTTTTGTGTTTGGTATCAAGAAAATTAGGTTTTAAATCCCACTTACTATGTGATCCTAGTCAATCATTTACTATGTATTTCACTCCCTAAAACCTATCTATTCAAATATATAATGGATGTATTCTTAAATGTTAGCAATTGTAACTATTAGTCAAGATTGTGAAAAGAACAAAGTCTCACTTATTCTGCCTCTTCTCATTTGGAAATTATATAATTAAAAGAGAGTCTGACCAATAACCATCCTTGCTTAGAAAATACTTTCTTCATAGGTAATATAGGTTGAGCATGTAAATAACAATATAAGGAATGTATGGGAAAGAAGGTTTAAAATATTGCCAAAAAAAAAATTCAGGCATCCTCAAATACCTCAGAAAAACCTCATTCTTAACTAATCATGGAAGAAAATCCCTAAAGACAACTCATCTACTAGTTTAGTTTGGTTTACTTTAAGTCTTGAAAGACAATAAAATAAAAGAATAAATAATAAAAGAAATAGAATAAAAGAAAATACATTTATTTTTATAGAGTATGCTAGAATTCTACAGTTTATAACTCAAACTTCACTAATTCATCCTAACTTTTATCTACCACCACCACCATTCTCCATTTAATCCTAATAAGCTAGAATAAATGTTTAACAAGAATTATGAAGCACTTGAAAAATTTGATAAACATTGAGAAATAAACCTTTCAGTGATTTTAGAATTTATTCTTTCATTCATTTTAACTCTCAATTGACAGTTTAAAAATTGAAAATGGTTAACTAGTTTATCAAAGGTCATAGAGATCAGTGTCAGAGGTCCTCTTTCCACCTTCCATCACATATGGCTTCCAAGAAGTTAGCAATAGATTATGTTAAAAGGAGAATAAAAAAACAACATATCTGATAAGTGTTTACAATGTACTCAACATTATACTAAGTTAGGGAATAGAGAGAAAAGTATTAGACAAAGACTTGTCTCCAAGGAGTTTATAATCTAGTTGAAGATATAAAACCACTAATGAAAAATCAAGATAGGGATATAAGTACTAAAGTTTATCATTTGAACTTCAAATATAGTTCAAATAAAAAGAGACTCAATGAGATCTGGAATGGTCAGAGAAGGTTCCAAATTCATGCAAATAAGTAGCAGAGATAAAATGCAAGAGAAATGAGGAGGACTTGATTTATTTTTTTTTCTGAGTAAGAAATTGAATCTCTTAAAATATACTGGAATTAATTTCAGTTTCAGTATTAAGAATCCACCTAAATAGTCTAAATTTGGTCTGTAATGCTTTTAACTCTAAAAATAATTGTTTGTTCTTCAATTAGTAGTTAATTTCTTTTTTTTATGCTGAGACAATTGGGATTAAATGACTTGCCCAGGGTCACACAGCTAGGAAGTATTAAGTGTCTGAGGTCAAATTTTAACTCAGGTCCTTCTGACTTCAGGGCTGGTGCTTCATCCACTGAACCTCCTAGCTGCCCCATAGTTAATTTCATATAAAGAGCAAAAGTAATTTATCATAAGGAAAAATCTTTTGAATGAAATATAGAGTAATATTTTCTCCTGATTATGCTACTTGGCTACACATAACAAAGTACTCTAATTTTCAATATCAAGTTAAATAGGTGGGCAATACAAAAATAAAGAAGAGCTCTAAATAATATGGTACATTATAAAAAATAAATTTCACTCAAAAAGTAACATAAATGATATTAAGGATATGCATAATAGCTAGAACAAGGATGGATGACCCTAGGCTTGTGCTGGTAACCCACAAAATATTCAAAGATCCTAAAGAAAGCTTTGGAATTTTGGATTACTTCTCTATAAAGGTTGTCTGGTATAATGTTAAAAGCCCTAGAAAGTATCAGTTCATAACTTACTTCTGATATTTAGAGACTATGTAATCCACACTTTTAAAGTGAAATTATTCCTTATATATCACTGAACCTCCATTTTTCTAGTGCCTCGTTAGTGAACCAACATTATTATAGTATTTTAAGATTTACAAAAATGCTTTACAAATGCTATCCCACTTGATCCTCAAAACAACATGGAGAGACAGATATTAATATTATTCCCAAAGGGCAAGTCACCAAACTTCCCTTGGCCAATGTCATCTACAAGACAATGGGATTGAACTGGTTGGCTTCCATTGTGACTTTCATCCCTAGAGCTGAAAACCTAAAGGGATTTATGAAAGAGGAGGTCAAGAATCACATAAATTGTGAGAATGAGGACAGGTTGTAATACGTACTGGTCAAGATTGTCAATGAGATCATGGATTCATTGAAATACTAAAATAATTCAGATATCATAAATTAAAGAAGTCATGTTTATAGCACTTCCAGTCCATTGCATCCTATAATTCCTTCAAAATAGAAATTAGTAGGTCAGTATTCCATTCCAGGCCACTGAGTTCATTTTTTTTTGTTTTGCTTTTCTCCAAGATGTTTGTGTTTGTGTGCATGTGTATTTGTGGTATGTCCTCTGCAGACTTTTCCTAATCTTCACAAATGTTTTGATTTCTCTTTCCTACCCCCTCCTCACTCTGAAAAATTAATTTGAATTATTTTATGTATGATTGTTAAATATACTTTTATAATGCATGTTGTCACTGCCCAGCAGAATGTAAACTCCATGAGGACTGGGACTGTTTCATTTCTACATTTCTAGCTCCTAACTTAGTGCATGCCATATAGAATGTGTTTTAAAGTAGCTCTAGATTCAAATTAAAATGCAACTTTTAAAGTGATTATTGTTCACACACTGTTCTTCTAATGCCTCATTAGCTAACCAACTAATACATAGCAATTTATGGTTCACAAGACAATTAGGTGGCACAGTGAGTAGAGTTCTGGGCCTGGGATCAGAAATACCAATCTTCATGAATTCAAATCTGGACTCAGATGCTTATTAGCTATGTATTGCTGGTCAAGTCACTTAACCCTGTTTGCCTCTGCCAAGAAAACCCCAAATGGAAACATGGAGAGTTGGACAAAACTGGGAAAAAATTGACAAAAATTAAGGTTCACAAAGTAAACCTTTTTTGAAGTGAAAATATTTGTTATTTTGTGTGATCTTCATTTGAAGTAGGTATTACTAGAATCTCCATTTTACCAACAGGAAAACTACAAAAGGGAGACCTACCCAGCAATTTTTTTCAGGGTCACCCAGTTACTGTATGAGGCAGGATTCAAACTCAGGTCTCTTGGACTCTAAATTCTATGTTCTATCCATTGAGTCACGAAGTTGTGCCTATGGTCAAAATCTTCCACAAGAAGGAAACTTAATTTTCTAGACCCTCACCCTGAGCTTATCATTCAAATGGAAATTTCTCAGAATATATTTTGTATGATATATTTTGTCATCTCTCCTTAAAAAAAAGAAAAAGAAAAAATCCTAAAAGTTATTAAAATAAAGCTACTTCAGCTCCACATGTTGTTTAGTGCTGATAGAGAAAATATTAAATATATAGCCTCTGGACCAAAATCCTTATTATCAACAGTCAAATACTCTTAAGTCTATTATAGTCCCAGACCTAAAAATATTATTAGCTTTTCCATCATCCCTCTTGAAATAACTTAGTATTTTGCAAGTGCCTGTGGTCATTGCCAAACAGTCTTTTCTTTCATAACATCATTAGGATTCCTAGATTTATTTAGCAATTATTTATTCAGCAGTTTAAAATAATTTTCTTGGACTATTAAAAGGTAGCTTTGAAAAACTTTCATTTTTTTCCGTCACCTATCAACAAGATCTCAGTGACTTTGAAAAAGGGCTCTTTATTATAATCCTCTGGCTATATTTTCAGGGAAAGGGAGAGAAGATTATCAGTCAAAGCATATGCATATATCCATCTTGTTATTTCTGTTACAAAACATAGAACACTTTCAAGAAAAAAACATTTTTATTGGCCTGAACCACCTGGAATATAAGCTTCAGGTTTTGTGTCACAATATTCACCAAACAAAACAAGCCAGGAGTTAAAATTTGTCACCCCTCAATCATGAAATGGGTTCATAGCTGGCTTTCCTAGGCTTGACTGAGAAAGAAAGTAGGCTGACCTGACCAAACATGGACATTCTCCAAAAAAAAAAAAAGCCTCAGGACTCAGTTAATAACAGTAATTTGCTTGGTAGGAAATGGAGATATACAAAATATTTTTAAGCCAAAAAGTTCCATGACCACATATATGTAAAAGACAAATTATTCTGGCAGTGCTAGGAAGAATATATTGGAAGATTAGAAGAGAGAATAGATGGAATTAGAAGGAGACTGGTTTAGTAGTCAGGCAAGTTTAATAAAGTTCTGTAGCAGAAAATGGGAACAGATGGGAGCATGGTCACAAGAGATGTTATAGAGATGGAATGGCTGGAATCTGGTCATTGACTGAATGTGAGAGATAAAGAAGGAAGAATTAACAGTAGAGTTGAATTGTGATGCCAAAAATAGAATCGAGAAGAATTCTTTAGGGGGAGAAATAAACTTAGATTGGGAAATGATAAATTTGAAATGCCACTTGAACGTCCAGGTGGAAGTTGCACATAGAAATATTAGGTTGTAATATAGAAAAGAGGTCAGGGATGGGGATTAAGATTTAAGAGTCATAATTGTAATAGATCAAATCTACATATTGGTTCATCTATCTTCTCTAACTTAAACTAAGAATAGTATAGGGAAGTAGATGCTACAAGCATTATTATTTCCTTTCAGAGAAATTAAGTGAGCCATATAACAAGTGTCAAAGGCAAGATAGGAAATTAAATCTCTCTTCTCACTTAAAATCTTGTGTTCTTTCAACTACACTATTCTGAATTATCAATGTAGAGGTTGCAGTTGAAATCATGGACTCCCATGACTTGAGAATACCAGAGGGTTAAAGAAAGAAATGAAGAGAGTCAAGGATAATCTCTTTGGGACAGATTCAAAGCTAAATTTGTTCAAGAAGGGGTTGAATGGTGATTTGTCAAGAGTGTCATAGAAAACATTCATGCATTGCATCAAGGATTGGACTAAATGACCTCTAACATCCTTCCATGATCATATGAGAACTAAAGGAGAGGAAAAAAAGACCAACCACTCTGAGATCTTACACAGGCTCCTCTTTATGAATTGAAGCATACGATGCCATCGTGATGTAAAATGCATTAAGCTGTCAAAATGAAGATCCTATCTTCAATCATGTAAAGTCCCTTATGACTGCAATGTTAAATATTGCATTAAGAAATTTCCTGGAAGGAAAAAAAAGTTTCCTCAGAAATAAGAAGAAATTCAAAAGCTTTAACAGAATGCATACCACTCAAACATATATTAAGTAAAATAACAAACACAAATCTTAATGTAGTGAGATATATACCCAAACTTTAATGGAGTGAAACCATATCACTTGGGCATTAATTAGCTCAATAACGCAGCAAATCAAAATAAAATGACCAGGTTTAACAATTGCAGCTGGTCCTTCCTGACTAACTGGTGCTGAATATAATTGTAGAGCTGAAAAGAGATATGAGAATTCCTTTGGGAGGAAATACTTGCCTTCACTAGGCAATTTGGAAGTTTGCTACATATACTTTCTCTCTGTCACTACTTCCATTTCCCCTTGAAATCAACAGTGACAGCCCATTGTTCCAAGTTTGCAATTTTAGATTTCCCCACATTTCTAGAATGATTGGTTCTTTTCTTATCATTTTAATGATTTCCTGATTAAAAAGGCTGTGTCTTATCCTCACAAATTTTATGAAGACACAAGAAAAAATTTCTTTTTTATTCTTATCCCTTACTTTTTCCTTCACTTCCTTCTCTTCTAGTGATAACATGCTAGGAATTTCAACTCTACAAATATAGCTAACAGCTTTATTGTTTCACCAAAAAATGAATTCTCATATTTTTCCTAACTAGTTTCTAGTCTTCTAGAACAAAGCTTCTTAAACTGTGAATTGTCATCTGACATAATTTAATGTAGGGGTCATGCAATTATGATTTATTATCAACAAATATTTAATTTATATACCTATTACATATATAGTATGTATTTACCTGGTTGTATAAAAATTTCTCAGGGAAAAAAAGGATACAAGTGGAAAAAGTTTAAGAAGCCCTGTCCTAGAAGATGAGTCCCAGGAGAAGGAAGATTGACACATTATTATCATTGGTATTAACCCACAGGAGATGTGGTATATAATTAGCATATATAAAAGCATTATAATGGACACCTCTTTACCTTTAGGAGATTCAAACAGTATTTATTACTCAATGATTATTTTCTATATTGCATTCAAAAGACACTACAAAATATATGTTTTGCAAATGAGAAAAAAAATTTGTAAATATTCTTTAAAAAATTCATTCTCAACTAAAAGGACTTATTTACAAAACTGAAACAGCCCAGTCATGTGTTCAAATCCTAAAATAATTCAAATCAGGTTTAATAAAAATCTAATTACAAGCCTAGTAAGAATTAAATATGGTCAACCTCTCTTTCTTTTTTCCCTTTTCCTTTTAACTTGTGTCTGATTTTCACAAGAATCCATAATTTTCTTTTTTAAATCCTTTTGTTTATTTAGAATCCTGAAGATTCATTCTATTAATCCTATTAATGTGGGAATTAAATGTATTTAATCTGAGGACCAAAGCCACTGACTTCAGCTGATCAGTTCCCAGTGTACTCTCATAAAACATGATTATATATAGTGGCCTTCTTCACAATTATAACTTGTTGAAAATTGTGAGGTGAGTTAAAATGGATTTCTTCCTGAGTATTCAGCTTTCCTTCTACCTTTACAATGTCCAAAACCCTCTGGAGATTGACATATCACTGATCAGTGTTCTCTATTGATCCAAGGATCGTCTAACTTCCACCTAGAAAGAGGAACAACTCAACACAGGTTCTCTGATAACTGTAACAGGACAAAACTATGGTTTTATCTCCATGTCTAATGACCTCTTGTTATTGCTGCTTGAATTTTCAACAAGAACACTAATTTGCACCAACTGAATGAAAACTGGGTGAGTACCCATGCTGTTGGCAAGTACTTGATACTTGCCTCTTGTCATTACAAAATTGTACAGTCACAAAATTGTGCTATATCCGTTCCTAAACTCTTGTTAGAGAATAATGAGCTTTAACAATTTCACACTAGGCAGGTTCAAACCAGCAACCTGAAGGCAAGAAGCTGCTCTGTTCAAAATGTCTGCAGCAGTTTTTAAACACACACTCTGGGGCCATATTTGCACAGTGATATAGCAAAATAGAACAAGTCTTTGGGGACCAAGAAAGGTGGAATTGCCAGCCTATTAATGAAACATTAAACTTGCTTTTGTTATAGATTTCTTGGGGGCTGTCTAAATGATTTCATGCAGGTGTATAAGTGAGAAAGCAGGAATAACAAAAATCATTTTACCAGGGCGAGGGAGTACAAGCTAGACACTTATATATTAAGCTTGACAAGCTGCCAAGTGTTGTAACCTCATTTAGCTTACAGACCACATCTGAAGAGCATTGATAATGTAGGGGGGAATATAAAAGCTTTGCTTTTATCAGCCTGGCAGCAAAGAATAGGACTAAGTTAACTGTCACCTTTTTCTCTTTATAGCTTCCATCATAAGAAAGAGCAATATGTTTTACTTAAGAGGTCATTTTGAACTGTATACAGAAGACCTTCAGCTAGAATTGAACTGCCCTCTGAGGACCAGACTCCCAGATACCCCTCTCCTTTACCTCTGTAAAAATGGGCTCTATAACATTTGTAATGATTATTGGAAATAGTTCTTATATCCCATATAATGGGATATGAATAATTCAGAAAAGTGGGGAAAATTAATATAAACTTATGCAGTAAGCAGAACCAAGAAAACTATATACTCAAAGACAACAATAATGTAGTTGAGAAGGACATTAAAATGAACTTAAATACTAATAACCAAGTTTTACTCACATACTCACAAGCCACCACCCAGGATATAAGAGGAAATGAGGAAATGTGCATTCACTGTGTTGTAGAGGGAGAATCAAGACTGAAATGTGGTATAACATCAAAGATATCAAAATTGTAGTCCCTAGGCCACATGTAGACTTTAATATTCCTAAATAGGGTCTGAATCAGATTAAAATGTTGGGAAATATTTAATACAATAAATAAAAATACAAAAATAGATAATATATTTTAAAAGCAAGTCAGATTTGCAGCTCACAGTGATTGCTGTGTATGGATGTAATAGCTCATTTAAAAAAAAATTTACATCACTGCTGAGACCACATGGTCAGATGTGCTTGGTTTTGCTTATGTGTTTTACATTCTTACCAAAAAAAAAGGAGAAGCACTGGGGAAGTGGTGTGGGGGAGTAGAATACATCTGGAAATTACTGTGAAGTAAAAACCAAAGACCCTCATAAAATATTTTAAAATAAAAATGAAGACAAAGAAAGCTGTTGGCTCGGTATATAAAGCATTGGGCCTTGAGTGAGTAAGACGTGTTCAACTTCAACTAAGCACTTAGCTTCTGTTTGACCCAGTATCCTCAACTGCAAACTAGGGATAATAATAGCACTTATCCTGCTCCAAATCACTAATGATCAGAGAAATGCAAATTAAAACAACTTTGAGGTACCACTACACACATTGTCTAAGATAACAGGAAAAGATGCTGATGAATGTTAGAGTGGATGTGGGAAAACTGGGACACTGATACATTGTGGGTGGAGTTGTGAACTGATTCAACCATTCTGGAGAGCTCAGAGTTATCAAACTGTGCATACCTTTTGACCCAGCAGTGTTTCTATTGGGCTTATATCCCAAAGAGATCTTAAAGGAGGAAAGTGCCCCACATGTGCAAGAATGTTTGTGGCAGCCCTTTTTGTAGTGGCAAGAAACTGGAAACTGAATGGATGCTCATCAATTGGAGAATGGCTGAATAAATCATGGTATATGAATGTTATGGAATATTATTGCTCTGTAAGAAACAACCAGCAGGACGATTTCAGAGAGGCCTGGAGAGACTTGCATGAACTGATGCTGAGCGAAATGAGCAGAACCAGGAGATCATTATACACGGCAACAACAATATTATATGATCAATTCTGATGGAC